>OU898281.1:33063171-33521876 GCA_918026665.1 Diabrotica balteata | reverse complement strand
AAAACACAATAATACAATTTCGTATCACTTTTTCATACATACAATCATGGGCGCCGCCAGGTTTATTTTCAATATGGTGCATCTCCATCTAGACATACTATTAACCAATAGTCTGTGTACTAGGGAGATATCCTTATGTGTACGATTATTGTAATTATTACACCTCTTAACTTATTTTCGTCTAGTTTCTTCTTATAGTGTTTTAAATATTATATTATTATTATTATCTTTTGTACACAAATAACACAAAAAAGTCATTTAATATTATTTTACTAATTGAATAATTTCATCACAGAATGCATACAAATCCCATTTAACTTCAATAAGAATTCAAATTCTACTTTCCAATGACGGCATGCGCGAACACAATATTTTGTGCTACGGGAAGATCATATTATCTTGTTAGTCATAGTATCATGGATAGGACGGTAGTTTTTTAGATCTGATTTGTTTTCTTGCTTGTATAATAAAACAATGATTGCATTGTTCCATGGAGGAGGAGTTCCTTCTCAAGATTTATACATTTCACTCACTAAAAATTTTTTTATATGAACTCAAGTAAAATATCTAAACTTTATCTCATTGGTTCAGAATTTGAGATTAACATTCCATTTTTATTTTTACGTAAAAATTATGTTATAAGCTAAATTTTTTATAATTAATTATATAGGTTTCTACTAACACTTGGATTTCTTGATTGAAGATAAGATCATGTAACGGATATGATAGTATTTAGTTTAAATACAATATTTCAATAGTTTTTCGTGTTTTATTATCAATTTTCTGAAGTATGTTCTCAAAATCTAAAAATAAAAATATGTAAATAGTTTATCGTTAATAGGAAGTGATATCGCATACTGAACTTGAACCATTATTATTAGTCGCCCTACAATTTAAAAAAAAATTTAAATTTTTTAATAAGTCATGTCATGTATTTTATTTTTTATTTGTTTAGCATACAGCATAAAATAAGAACACATGAATTGAACACTACAAATAAAAAATACGCATTAAAACACTTAGGCCGTTTTTATGCACGCGTTTTTCGTCGCGTGTCGCGTGGCGATAAAAACGCGGTTTTTGAAGATGAAACAAATTAAAACTTCTGTTTAGTGTTTTTGTCGCATGTCGCTTGCAGATACAATTGGTAAATAGATCAGATGACCACCGTACCGTCCAAAAAGTAAGTGTGTATTGTTAAAAATTAATTCGTGTGCTATTTGTTGTTATTATATTAACGAATTAAGACAATGGTTTTCGTAATCATCTAATGATGAATCCAAGAAAGATGCTCGTTTTTCAATGTCGTCGATAGGTAGTTCAGCAGCACAGGTCTTCACACATCGATAACGTCTGCAGACTAGCAAAACATTCCATATCGAAGCATAAGCGACATATAAACTCGTTGCATAAAATCACCAATGAAATTCCAAGCATTGAAGGCATCAGCCAGCACATATAAGACATTTCCTTTAGAGAACGCCGCGTTTTTGTCGCCACGTGACAAGCGATGAAAACGCGTGCAAAACAAGCGACCTAAAAAGAATATCTAATAAGAATACTCAACAAAAAAACAAAATTTGTTTAATTTACTGTTTGTATTTTGTGAGAACGATTTCCGAATTGGAAATTGAAAACGTCAATAAACGTATTTTTTATCTTTAATTGTGGCTTATTCCCAGTTATAAATGGTAATTAATTTACAATGCCACAAGAAAATAGCTTCAGAACAATAATAAGAATACTCCAGCTTTAGCATAACATTCATGCTATGTGTTGCTGCAATGGTCCATTTGTCGGCGTAGCCAATTTTCTGCAAAATTGTCTAAGCTGATCCGCGATATATAAAATAAATAGTAAGGGTGGCAGCACAAATCCCTGCAGCAGTCCAGTGCTGAGCTTCATTTGGACACTTTTTTAATTGCCCATTGGAACTGAAAAGGGTCTGTTGGTGAGCGTGCTATCAACGAGTTTAGTTATTGTTTGACACGGAATGGCATGGAGTAGTTTGCAGATTATTTCTTGTCTCCAGGCGGTATTGTTTGCAGCTGATAGGCCAATAAAATTATTTCTGCCTAAATCGCATGATATTGATATGTGTACGATATGTGGTTTCAACAAGCCGGTGCCATATGCAATACAGCCTGTGAAACGATTTAATTACTGCGTGATACATTTCCTGGTCATGTACTCTATCATTTCGGTAATCAGACTTGGCCCCCTAAATCGTGTAAATCAACACCGTTCGATTTATTATGGGATTATTTGAAGTCAAAATTCTATTCCAGTAAGCCTACAACCACCAGTGCCTTGAAGGAACAAGTTTCAAATGCTTCATCAATGAAATTAAGCCACATTTACGCAAATCGTCATAGAAAATTTCGATAAAAGTGTTGCGTATGTACCAGCAATGCTGAAAAGAAAACAATGTTTTATAAATTTAAATCTTCTGTAACTTTTGAGACACTCTTATTATTGTTTTTCAGAACCAATGAAATTTTTTTAGATAGTAGAATAGCGGATTATCTGAGGAATGTATACTGATTTAATTTATTATTTTATAAAGCTTTAATAAGTACATTCTAAATTCTTAGACGCAATTATGAGGATTAATAAAAGTTGGGTTTTTTTACGTATTTAAATTAAATAAATTTATAGATAGGTATTAAACTTACACGCCAATACAATACACACAATAAATACATGATACAAGATTTATGGAAACAGTTGATGACGTCAATAATCATCAAGTGACAATCAATAATTATCGCATTATTTTGTTAAAGAAATATTTTAATCCATATATAAAAAAATTAAGAACAATTGTTACATGTCTGGGGTTTTATTGTCATGTCAACTTTTAATAGGCAATGAAGTGTTTTGCACATTCTTTATGACGTGTAAAAACAATTGTTAAAGTAAACCCGTTAAATAGAGAATATTTGAATATTTCATACCGATTACATAACATAAGCAATGTTTTTATGTCATCACTAGGAACCTAAGTTTTAGATGGAGGTTTTAAGAAATTTTATCAATATAGCATATCTTCTACCATCATCCTGAGGTGGGTTAAAGAACATAATAGGAATAAAGGCAACCCATTGTTGGCCAATTGGAAGGTGACAGGCCTAAGACTCTTAGGACCTGGAGATCTTTTTGGTTGGTCAACTACAATAATCGCGGAAATTGTCAGATTCGTGTCCCATACGCAAATTGTAAAAAGATGGGAAGAAGTGCAAGGATCTAAACTTGACAGGGTAACACCAAGTAACCTTGAAGAGTTAGCATCAAAAAAGTACTTAGGAATTACCAGGAAAAACCTACGCTTGGACAGTTGGTTTTTTAACTGGTTATTGTCAATTAAGCAAACATCGAGATGTTTGCAAATAGCAGATACGCCTCTATGTAGGAAGTGTGAACGAGAAAACGAAACTGTAGAGCATGTCCTATGTGAATGACCGGAGTTATTGTTAATACGAGATTACCCGTTCAGCTAGTCCTGGCCCACACCTGTCCACATAAAAGAGATGTCTTCTGGTGACTTGTTCACCTTCTTAGAAATGACAGTATGGACAATGAGCTAAGCGTGACAGCTCCCTGGAAGGATGGGTCAATTGTGGCCTAAGTGCTGGGAAATTTCACTCGCTCTCCCTATTCTACTGATACAGATACAAAATATCTTCAAAATTTCTCCACGTTCTTATTGATTTGAAGTCATATGCCTAGTAATACTCTAATGAGTTCAATTTATGAGGCCTTTCTGGTCTAAGTTTCTCTCCACCTCTGTTTTTGTAGATATCGTTCGTTCTCTTATCATTTTCCTATGAAGTCTCAGCGGACTTACCCTTCTCTTTTCTTTTGCGTTCATATTGTTTTTCTTAGTTCTTAACTTGTTTAATTGGCATACTTTCATTTATTATGTACATGACTCTACCTTATTAGTATGGTATAACTATGCATTGCCCCTTCCGATTGGTGATTGGTCTCGAAGTCCTCTTTTGTCTATTGAGTAATGTGCTGATTTATTCCTTGCTACCTTGCACCTACTCGTTTACGCCAGCTCCACACATACGGGCCAACGTTGGCCCCAACAGCGTTCGTCCAATGTGTGTACCGACAAAACTGTGTTGGCGCCAACGTTTTTATGACTTGCTCCAACGCTGGTAGTTTTCTGTGGAGTGTCAGTTTTTGCGTACACATCAGAGGGATTCCAAAGGGACACCAAACGATCCCATGTGTGGAGCCGGCCTTAGGTTGCCCATCCTACAAGTATTTCTTATCCCGTTACTTCTTGTTTTATGTATTAATATGTTTGATGCTATTCTTTTTAGTTTTTCCACTTCATTTCTTTCTTTCCCATATTTGTCTTATACTAGTGTCAGGTCTCCTTTCTAGTGTTAGGACAGGCCGAATTACAAACTTATTAAATCCGTTTTATTCGTCTTATATATTGAGCATTTTTGTCAAGTTATTTGCCATTACTTTTTTTTGAAGTTTCAGAATAGTACTTAGTAGTTTTATTCCTTTTTAATTATTTTAGTAATTTTATTCGCTTTTCTTAAAGAGGACTATCATAATGCTTGTTCTCCGTACTGTCTTGTTATTTTGAAGCCAAGCTTCTATGCTAGCGTTGTATTACTTTTGTTCTCTAAAATAAAATGCTGATTTTTGATACTGCGATTTTGTGAAATGTTACAAAATTGAACGTAACTTGATCATGTATTTGCACCATTCGACCAAATCGGCGCAATCGATGGCAAACAAACAAGTCTGCATTACGCAGCATTACGATTTACCTTACGACAGAGTTGGTTGGGTCTGGGTCGTAAATTTCATCGTGTGTATTATGAACGATAAAATCGTACGGCTGCAAAAAAATCATTTGCCGATAAATTTAGAAAATGGCTTATAGCGAGAAGTTTTTAAGAGATTTTTTGACATTTATAGAGAATAAGACTGTCTTTGAAAAATAAAATCGACACCATATCATTATAAAACTGCTTTAAAAAGCTATGGATATTTTGTTTGCTGAACTTCAAGAAGTGAAAGCAGATGCCAATGAAGAGTTGGTAAAGAAGAAATTTAATAATTAAACATCTTACAAAAGTGAGGTAAAATTAGTAAAAATCTGCAGCAAATCAGGTGCAGAATTGGTGTAAATTTATAAGACAAAGTTATGGTAATTTTAATTGATATAAAAAAAAAAAAACAGAAGTTAAAACACACTTCACAAATGTGTATTTAGGTATAAAACAAACAAGTTAAAACTTTTTAAACAAGTGTCGTCACATTTAAAGTTCTGGCAGAACGTTTTCGATCACTACGGATCATCTTCAGTGCCTAGTATTTGTTGCTAACTATATAAATATGGTGTCTATAAGACTTCCCTGTTTGAGTTGGTAAAGTGTCACATTTTACATTAGGTAATGTTGATACTGTAGGTCGATGACAATGGATGTATTTAAAATTTAAAATTTTTTACTTTAGGGACTACATGTCTCCTAAGCTCGAGTACTTGCACGTTGTCAGTTGAAGCGACGACACAGACCAAATGGCTGATGTCACAGGAGATAACTTAAAGACAGCTAAACTTGACAGGATTTCAGTATGTTCCGAAAATTAATGTAATTTTAATTTGTGAAATTATAAAATTTGTTTACTTGTAGTAATGAATAATAACTTATTAATGAACCTGACAAGTTCATTCCAGTCAGGTTCATTAATAAGTTATTATTCATTACTACAAGTAAACAAATTTTATAATTTCACAAATTAAAAATTACATTAATTTCGGAACATACTGAAATCCTGTCAAGTTTAGCTGTCTTTAAGTTATCTCCTGTGACATCAGCCATTTGGTCTGTGTCGTCGCTTCAACTGACAACGTGCAAGTACTCGAGCTTTAGGAGGACATGTAGTCCCTAAAGTAAAAATTTTAAAATTTTAAATACATCCATTGTCATCGACCTACAGTATCAACATTACCTAATGTAAAATGTGACACTTTACCAACTCAAACATGGAAGTCTTATAGACACCATATTTATATAGTTAGCAACAAATACTAGGCACTGAAGATGATCCGTAGTGATCGAAAACGTTCTGCCAGAACTTTAAATGTGACCACACTTGTTTAAAAAGTTTTAACTTGTTTGTTTTATACCTAAATACACATTTGTGAAGTGTTTTAACTTCTGTGTTTTTTTTAAACGATGGTATTACAGCCAATTACGGGGTTTTTCCCATTAATTTTTAATTGATATCTTTTTTAGGCGATTAAGATTTACCAAGAACAACCTGTCTCTAATATGTAAATGAAAGAAATATATTCATTTAGTTTTATTTTGTCAGATTACAGCTCCTTCATTATTAAAATGCTCCGTAAAATTGTTTCTTGTGACCTTTCTAATCTTTGACAAATTTCTGTTGCGCAAACTTTGTTGTAGATCGAAAAAAATCATTTGAGGTAGCTAGAAGACCTACTGTAACTGTTCCAGATTCATGATCCAAATCCTCCGTAGTAGTATATATTTGCGGACATTTTGTTCTCAACAGATTGTGTAAGACGCAACATGTCATCAATATTATCACAATTCTTCCCAAATTAACATTGATTGTGGTACTAAATATTCAAAACCTAGCAGTCAGAATTCCAAAAAACGTTTTCAATTATTCGAGGCGCTCGTGACAGTTTGTAGTTGAAAATATCTTCCTCTGTCTAAATTTCTCTCAGGAAATGGATTTAGGAAGTATTCCACTATCGAAAAAGCATCATCTGCCACAATTACGTAAGGTAGAGTTATTTCACTGCTTTGTAACTTTTTGGTTTAGGTACCTACTTGTAGAATTCGGACTTCAGTTTTTCATACCGTTCATACTTCTCATTCAGTCCCCTACAATGATACAATGATAATAATTTATTACTTAATTATCAATATTGTTACCAAATATTGACCTAGATCACAGATGATTATAACCTTATCCTTGATCAGGTTTTAAATTTTTTATGTTTATACACATATGGGTTTTTGTTGCTTTCTGTATTTTTTAGAAGACTTTCTTTAGTTTGTATTTATTATAAGATACTGTTTTATTTGGTATTTCAT
Source organism: Diabrotica balteata (assembly GCA_918026665.1). NCBI lineage: Eukaryota > Metazoa > Arthropoda > Insecta > Coleoptera > Chrysomelidae > Diabrotica > Diabrotica balteata. Next base: position 33,514,767 of record OU898281.1, on the reverse strand, counting down.
TTCATAGTTTTTACTTGCGTCTCAGATATTTTATTACCTTTAAATAAAACTGTGTAAATTGCAGCACATGTTTCAGATATTATTCTGCTCAAGGCATTGAGGAAAGATGACAGCGGAAAACTTCAAACCCTGGTAGCTTCTTTCCGTTGCTGAAAATCTAAAAATTGTAATAAAATTATTAATGAAATTTTTTTAAAGTGAACCCCATGTAGTTGGTACTTTACCTCACTTTACCTTATCTTAAAGTTATTGATAGTTTTTCATGTGGTGTTATTGAAGAACGCATATATGTGCCCTGCTTCTGAATAAGAGGTGTTATTGCTGATACCAATTCAACGTAAGTAGATTCATCCATTCGCAGACGATTTCTCCAATTATCCGGATATCGCAATTCTTCTAATAAATGTAAGTGACTGTATGTATGTCTTTTGAGCAACCAATCTTTGCATCACCGCCTACGTTTATTGTATTTTTTCCTTTATTTTCGATTATACAAAGAGCAAGAGCTGCCAAAAATATATCGTTATCTGACATGTTTATGATTTGAAAGTCAGAACTCATACTGCAAAATCGGTACGTGAGCGTTCAACTCACAAATTCGTATTGAGTCTCACTCTAATGCTGTATAGTTCAGATTTCAAGATTCGTTACTGAGTTACCATTTTTACTGTAACAATTTTTTCCTATTGTTCACAAGTGATGTACAATATAATTATTAAAAATTTTATAACAAATAAAACCCTTGACGTAACAAGTTTTTTATTTTTTATATACGGATTAAAATGTTTTCTTGGCAAAATAAATGTGATAAATATTTATTGTCACTTTAATATTGACGTCATGAATTGTTTCATAAATCTTGTATCGTATATTTATTGCTTTTTATTATTTTTTTATTATATATAAGTATTATGTACAGTAGTGGAAACAACGTTTTTATATATCGTCGCTAACCTGCAAAAAGCGACAGAAAATTATGCAAACAATTATGTTTTGTACTGTATGTACTGAATTTAAACCTATTGTCATGTTTCGTAGAATTTAGAGATATCTTACATATATTTTAATATATGATTATGTCCTTGTATGTTTGTCTTTGTCTGTCTATCTGTCTTTCAGTGCTATAACTCTTGAAGGAGAAGTCTTAATTTCCCCTTAATCTAAGAAAGAACCTTATTGAATTTTTAGCTTGGTCCATTGATCATGCAGCCAGTCACATATAAGAAATTATCATTTTCTTGTACAAAAAAACATTACATCGTCTGTTTCTTTTATATTCATTGATACATCTTTTTATTGTACTCTGTGCTCATAACATCTTTGACAAGTTTGCAAATCTGGGATCTGTCAAAATCTCTGTTGGTAATGTATGATTCATGCTCATTTATCCTAGCATTTAGTGATCTTGAAGTTTCTCCTAAATAAAAGCGTTGCATTCACAAGCTATTTTCTTACTGTTATCATGTTTATGTGGGGAACTTGGAGACTTAACACATATTCTACTTGGTTGTTCATTAAATAGGCAAAGCACAGATAAATTTTTATAATGAAGTTATTAATAACAAAATTTTCCTACCTATAATTTAAATTGTATAATTTTCAATAAGAATATTAATATATTGTACTGCCTATATAATCACACCAAACGGTGCAAAATAAAATTGTAAATTACTAACCACCTCTTTGTTAGCAATCCTGCAACTAGTTAGATTTTGTAAGTGGCCGAAAAAAAAAAAAAAAAATAGTGCATATAAAAAAAAAAGCAAACAAAAATAAAAACAAACACAAAGCAAAAAAAAAAACTGAAAATAAAAATATATATATATAAAAAAAACTAAATTCTACATAGAAAAAAAAAAACACAATTTACACTGCTCACACTCTACTAATACTTTAAGCATTGTTATTGTGAAGAAGGATGAGTATTCTTTTAAAGTTTTCTTTATTAAATTATTATAGTTAAAAAAAAATCGTCTGGCTAATTGGTCTTTACCAAAGCCATCTAATTAAATAAAAAAAAAAAAAAAATATACTGTTATCAAGTCATTTTGGCAGATAAAGAGGACGACGTCGGTTATCTACATATTTATAAAGTTTACGGAAAGATTAACATGTAATAGAAAAGTTCTTAATCTGAGAAAAGTCAAAAATATATTAGTTCAAATAATTACCCACCGGAATTCTAAAATCCTTTTACCAGAAAAAGAAGCTTCGTCATTAAAAATCTTTTTCAGCAATCTTAAAATAATACAATGCTACTCAAAAAAATTAATAATAGTCCCATCCATATCCATAAGAAGTGTATATCACTGCCATGCATTAATGGCGGTTCCGAACAAATGTAAAAATGCTGTATAAATTTAATATAAATGTTGGACGGTTGAGTTTACCGAAAGTACAAGCTGAGTATAGCTGCAAATGTCAAACATGGAACAAAAACTTCGGTTTAGCAGTGTTGGCATGTTTTAATATTGTATAAGCTGTATGATTCAAATAAGTATAAAGAGATAAAGCTTTAAAAAAGTACATTTTGATTATATTGTGTTATGAATTCTGCAATTTTTGATTTAATAAATAAATATTTGTTTCTTTGAAGATTAATTGCAGTAAATTATTGGAAATTTTTTTTGGCAATATCCCTTTGATAGATTAGGTGATCAATTTTAAAGCTTTCTCTCTATATATTTGAAGCATACAACATATCCATTATAAAAACACCCGATACTGCCAAACCAAAATATTTTTATTTCATGGTTGACATTTGCGGCTATATTCAGCTTGTACTTTCGGTAAACTCAACCGATTGTCAACACGTCCTTCAGCCCAAGTGTGAATAGCTTTGGTGAGATAACATCTCCCTGGCAAACTCCTCTGTTGATTGGTACAGCTTTGGTTTTCGCATCTATTTGTATTTTCTTGTAAATATTATGTATGAGCATTCTGTATCGGGAGTCTATCCTGCAGTTGTTTACAGCTCTCTCTATTGCCCAAAGTTCTATGGTGTCCAAGAATCCAGAAGAAGATTCTCTCTCCTGTTGCCGACAAGAATGTAGAGCGTAGAATAATTTTTAATAATTTTAAACAGTTTGTCCTTGTGCTAATGTAGTGTTATGTACAATTTATGTCCAATTTCATGTTTATTACATTCTGCGCTTGCTGGATAGAACAAATTTGACGAAATGCCCCTGATGATGCTGTAGAAAGCGAAAGTACTTGGGCAAGATTTGCTTATTATATTTGTGCTTGATATTTGTCTTAATTTTTCAAAGTTATTATTATTTTGTTACATTTTTATTAAACACTAAATACTCATGTCACCTAACATATTTTTTTTATTGTGACTAGATTTATAAAACACTTTTCCCAAAAAAAAAACTGTACGATTTTGAGATTTTTATTGGAAAAATAACATTTCGTCTGATAAATAAAAAATTTTACCAACGAATCTCTGGTCACGCTTCGACACAAGGCCAGTGTTAATTTCAAGTCCCGATAAAAATAAATAGGTAAAACTCGATGCATCCAAATAACTGGCACAACTCCGTACTGCAGCTTTGAACTTACGTAACGCAAAATATATCCGACATTCGCTAATGAGAGAAAGAGAGAGATAAGCATACAAAACAAACTATAAAGTATTGCCAACTGTCTGCACATCGTCTTCGTCATCACATCAACAGTCGAAAATAGATTCTTGGAAACTTTTCAATGTCTAATTACATGGTCGTTTTTAATATTTTGCAAATTGCAGATTAACAGTTGAATTTTCACTTTTCGGAAAAGGAAAAATGCCAGTTAGTAAAATTATGGATTACAATTAAAATTTAAAATATTTGTTTTCGTAAAATATAGATGTCTTGTAACAGTATTATTTTAAATTCTTCTAATTGTTGGCTCTCACCTCAGAAACACCAGGTGCATTTGTTGATAATGTTACTCTATGCAGATTCAAAGGCGTTTAACAACCAGTCCCCTATAGTATTATCAATGGTAAACTTTTATATATATAGTATCGATGATACTGATTTATCTAGATAAGAGACTTCTACCAAGACTTTTCTGATAATTTTATTTCCATTATTATCCATGTTTTTCTTTGACTTCTTTACACATGTTTCTTTTTATTCTTCTTTTCATATTAATCCTTAGTGCTATTTTTGCCCGATCTTTAGGCTGTAGTCGTATTTGTGACATTGACTGCAAGATATTGCGCCCTTTTTTAAGGGTCTTTCTAGTGATCTGATGCTTGTTGGTCTCGTGTTAGTCTCTCACCATCCATTGGTGTAATATCTGTTAATTCACATCTTCTTCGTGTTCTCTATCCTTCAATATCCTGTAACTTACAGAGATCTAGTATTTGATATTAGATATTCTGTCTCTTAATGTTTTTTATAGAAATTGATCTCATGGCTGTTATTTCTGATGCTTTAAGTATTCTTTTTGTTTTTGCTTACGTAATTATTGGTCTTACACATGATTTGATATACGTCTTTCCCATCTAATCTCATATCCCCATTCATCAATACCGTAGATATCATAATACATATGCTGCTTTATTGACATGTTTCCAGGCACTTTCTTTAAGGAATATACACACGCGTCCAACTTATCCCCGAGGAACATGTGTGTTCCAATAAAACACTGGAATCCACATGTCCGAAATTCAAACTCGTCACACTTTGTAATGGAGTGGTACTTATCTGACTTGCAAGCTAGGCCACCACCCCTACCCATTGTAGGACATAACGGATGGGAAGGCTTTATACTGAACGTTACTTTGGATGCACTGGGTAATTGGACATTCTCTGACTTGACAAGTTAATTGAATACTTGATTCAGGATTTATGTCACCAAAAAGTGTGTGTTACGCATAGCGAGCCATAGACTTAAGTCGGTGTCTCTCTATCCGAAATATCTCGGTTTCGAACCCGGTCACTTAGCCGCCGAATTGTCATAATAAATTTTATAAGCAGCTGCATATTTCTTCTTCCAGATCCTCGAATATTGAGTCTTCGATTATTTCGTCGGTATTTACTATTTTGCAAAATTTGTTTTCTATTTTTACCACTAAATATTTCGTCTTAGATGTAGATATTTTCATGTTTGTATCAGTACTCGTTGTGGAGTTCCCGGGTTTATATATACTTCGAATTTAGACAAACTAGACTGTGTTTATACTTGTTTACATCTTCTAACCCCATATTTTTTTCTTAATTTTATGTTTTTCACACGATATCTTTTTTTTTTTAATAGTCGATACTTAGTGATTTCAAATTTAGACTTTCTCATTCGTTGCTTTCATTTCTAAAATATACGCAACAATTTCTAAAAGACTCGCAAACTTTATTCAGAGAAGCCAAAGTCATATAAACTTTTTAGCCTAACCTATTTATTCGTAAGAAGTATGGGAAAGTACTGAACACATACATAAAAAGCGGATACTTACAAAAATCTACAGCTTTACGAAGAATAAAATTTATCTAAGAATCAGGTAAATACACCGTAGATACCTTGGTTATCTTGTAAAAAAAGTGATATTGTATACGTTCATAGACATAGAGAAAGTATTTGATTGAAGTCTATTAATGCTGTCGCAACTAGAAAATATGGACCACCTTCCAGCATCAAATGGATTGAATCCATGCTTACTACCAGTCCGTCTACTAGACCATAAAAGTGGTAAAAAGTTGTTCTCAAGGAGGAAAAATCATCACAGAAGTCGATAGTGGGTAAAGATATTTTAATAATTATCAAACGAGAAAGATGTCCTATTCTGGGCTATGCAGACGATCTAGTTAAGATATATAAAGCATTATATTATTAGCTACTTGGTGGTAGTAGAACACCAACTAGACTTTTTGACAAACACGTGATCTTTCTTTCTTTATTATCTTCCTTTTACCCCATCAATGTGGCAGTTTGGGCTAGCTATATTAATTGCCATTCACCTATCTCTTCCATTTTTTCTATTTGCTGTCGATTATTTTTAATTCCTCCAGTAATTGTTGATAAACCTTTCACGCCTCTACTACTTGCTGTATCTATTTTTTTTTCTTGGTCTGTCTCTTTTTCTTTTTGTAATGGTTCCATCCTCTTCAGATGCCCATACCAGTTCATTTGTCTCTTTGCTATTTTATTCATTATTGGTTCTTGGTTGGCCATTCTCCTAATAGTCTCATTGCTTAATTTATCCCATTTTTTCTTTCCAACTATATACTTAGTGTTGGGGCTTACGCATAGTATCACTTGTTTGATTTCTTTGCTTTATTTGTTATTTTCCAGTATATTTTTTCGTCGTTAGTACTTATACTTTCCAGGTATTCGGAAGTTGAAACCATTTCCAAGTTTTTAAATTTTATCTTTATTTCGTTATCTTTCTTATCTTCTTTGCCGCTTTTACTTTTTTCTCATAATCCATATTTTCACAAGAATCAAACAATGTTTAGATGAATGAACAATAGAATACTTAGAAGACATGGTAGCAACCGAAAAACAAGGATTTACGAAAATCAGCTAATGAAATAATTCCTCAGGATGTTTCAAAGTTAATAAGTCAAATACAAAATTTTATTAAAAAACTCAGTATACTAAATTAAGATTCATAAATTTTTACCCAGTTTGCTAAAAAAATCATCAATATAGTGCTAAAATTAAAAAAAAAAACTGAAATACTTTGAATTTAACCAAAATCTGCGTTGCGTTTTTTTTGCATTTGAGTGTAGTTACCCTCTACTGATAAGAAATATTTCGTAATTAATAAAGATTAAATTTACAAAGTTTTCACCAAGTTTTCTTACCTACTCTGGCCTTTCTACGTACCTTTCTCTAGCATATACAAAATTATTACCCCTGTCAAAAAATCGGTTAAAATACAAAAAAAAAAATCGCAAACCGTACAAAAAATGCAGTAAAATCTCAAAATTAATTACAGCCAAAACGTTTTAGGAATTGGTTGCTGTAAAATTTGTTTGGTACCTCGTTTAGGGTCAAGAATCGCCCTAAATGTTAGTTTTGAACATTTCCATTTTTAACCAGTTTTTTATATAAAATACCACTCTTCGAGCTGATTGAAGTTTCAAACTAAATATAATACATATTTATATACATTATAAATACTGAATTGTAAATAAGTGGCCCTTGTTTTTCGTATCTTTCCTATAATTAACTACTTGTTTATAATAATTATTTTATATATTTTATTGGGATATATTATTTGTTAAATTTACCTTTTTTTATTAATTTTTTTAATTAATGTTGGTAATTTGTTTCATAACAGTTTGTCATTGTTTATAAATCTTTTGAAATAACTTAACTCCATAGCTTACATTTTGCAAGAAAAAGTTGCATTGCTTATGAAATACTTAATTTCATTTTTTCAAAAGTTTGTTAAACTTAAATAGAAACAATATATACACGTGCAAATGTTTATATGAGTAATCGGGTGACTAAAATGTGATAAAGTATCATCGCAGACACTACGTTGCAATTTTGTATTCTTTGTTGCTAATTCCGTTGTTGAATAAGCTTTTGATTTGTTGAATTTTATGAAACTACGGCACGTGTAGAGAATAAAATTGTGTGGTAAAGATCAGTATTTTATTGAAAACCTAATTATTTCTTCGACACATTGGCACGTGTATAAGTTCCGGTCAATAAAGTATTGCGAAGATCAGTGCCCGCGAATCATTTTATTAAAAATATTGGATATCTGATTCCTTTTGCTAACAAGTTTAACATATTTTCTATTAAACCTTTATATTAGGTTAGTATCAGTATTCCTAATGTGATACTTTTGATTTTTCCATTTATCAAGCGTAAAAAAAATTTTGCAAAAATATATCTTGAATAGAATACCTTATTTTTTGTCCAATCATTAATTTAAAGGGTGAATTTTCAATCGTGGGACCTACAAGGTATTCGTATAATATTTAAGTGCCCAAAATATAGGTACTTACTGAATTTAAGTATATACCAGATTTAAGCATATACCAGATGTCTCAAAAGTATCAGACTTTATTAGGTATTTCACAACTTCACAACGTTGTATTATTCGTCAACCAGCTTATGACATCCTTCGAATTTGTCTTTTTGTTGAATGCCCAGATTTTGAACTATCAATTCGCTAGATGCTAGATTTCTTTGATGCCATTTATACGGATTTTTTTTTTGTTTTGGAAAGACGAGAAAGTTGCAAAGACTATACGAAGTCTGGCTGAGTTGTATAACCTTTTATTTTACCATAAGTCGCATTATCGTAATAAAGAAACTAATCACCCTACCATTTTCACTACATTACATAACCTTTTAAGAACTTAGAAGTAAAAGTGAAGACTGCGTTTTGTTTAGGAATTATCACCCTAAATTCACGTCTTACAGATAATTACCTTTTAAAGCATATTTTCATCATTGGCAACCATTTTTAAGATGTTCAGAGCGACTCTTTAATTCCTTTTCTGTTCTACTATGAGATATTTTGAAATTAATTTGGCACACACACATTTGTCAAGGCTAGAATTCTCGAAAGACAAGGTCACGCAATTCTACACACAAATTCACACAGCATAGTAAATGTAAGCTCTAGGGGACATGAGATTCCCAAAATAAGATGTTAGTTCCGAAAATCAAAGAGATCACGTCTCGTGTGAACGGTACCCCTCTGACCCCCCAATTTAACTAGACGCCACCCCATTCCGAGATATAACGTTGGAAAAGCTGCTTGTTTATTATCTTGGATGCCCTGGTAAATGGAGCATTCCATTAGCTTTTCTTTCGGTGGTTTCGATTTAGTAGGGGTGGTGTTATGCACCTTTCTCCCTGATTTACCTTTTTTTGTGAAACTTCCAAAATTCGCTCTTGTCCAAACGTGTACCTGTCCAGTGAGCCAGGGACTATGGTTTTTTCCTTGGTCACTGGATCTCTGCACTGAGATTTTGTGTGTGCCGGACGATCGGCCGCTGACTTGGCTTACCTCGCTAACAAACGAGAGTCTCGCACCACCAACCCCTTGCCTAACAGTGTACGGTCTCAATGTAAAGGAACCTTCATCTGGGGTACCTGTGGAAAAAATTGCTATTCTCTTTTGGATAACCTAAAACTTGGGAAAAAGTTGACTAAACGGATTGAAGTAATAGTACTTAACCTAGGGTGTACGGCATGTATTTCCAGCTAATGCAAATTCAGGATTTTTAGTTTTTATTTTAGCAAGCTTTTTAATTTTAGCATAGTCAAACAATAATCTTCTTCAGTCACAAGTCTCACACGTTTGATATTTTTGTGTGTTCTTTAAATTCGTTCCTCATATCTTGTCATTTTCAATTATAAAAAACGTGGTAAACACAAAAAACAAAAATTTCGTTTATTTATACTTCATTTCACAGTGGTATACAAAAAGGGCATAAAGGCCCTTTTTTGGCCACTTTCTCGCGTAATTCTCTCAGCCTGCACTGTAGGGTGCGTTTACCCTGGGGGCTGCCACCCCTTCTCGTGGTTAATTTTTTTTTTTATTAAAACTAACACCCGAAATCTATTAACCAATTTAAGCAAGTTTTGTTCCATACATTTTTTTGACTTGTTCGCAAGTGAAAATGACAATTTGTTAACAAGAAAAACACTTTTTCAAACTGTTTTACGAATTATAAAAATATGTATTTTGCTTCTGCAAAAAGTACCTATGTATTTTATCAAAAAAATCGTTCTTATAAAAAATGTAGTTTATAAAAAAACAAAAGGGTTGGTGGCTGTATGCTGTCTCTAGTCACAATAAAAGCAGGGAAATAGCTTATTGAATTTTTCGTGGAAAACTCATAGTATCTTTTATGTAGCACTTGAAAAATCTTTATTTTTTGTAAATGTTTCTAGCTCCCATCCTAAGGGAGTAATGACAAAATAAGGTTGGTTCGTATTTTTTTCCAGACACAAAAAAACTCACTGTCTAATTAAAAATAATGGTTACTCCTTTACAATTTACTTTATTAATGTACATATAATATGCTCTAGAACTTTGGTTGGTTTTTTTTTTATTAAATTAACGTGTCTCGACATCTATGGCCATTGACACGGGTACAAAAACATCTGGAATATTACATTATACATATAAGATGTTACAATGTTACAGTATTGTTATATCCGATAATATAATCTACAATCTTTTAAAAAGTCAATTAGAGCACTGTACATATTTGGCGAACTAAGTATCTGTTTCAGGTTACCGTTATATTATGAGCCAATCTAAAATGCTTAGTTTTGAAAAAATTGAGTTTGAAATGAGTGGGGAAATTTGTATTTTTACAAAAAAAATCCTTTTTTTTTAAATAAATCGAAAACTATAAGAGATACGTAAAATTTTGTAAAGAATGCAATTGTATGTTTTCTTTTGGTATATGTAGTCCTATACATATGTAGTTTTATATATAGATTTTTTGCTGAATTTTACCTTCATTGATTGGACAGTTGCTTCATTGTTCGCTACAAGGGGAGCTGCATCGTTATGAACAGATGTCCGATAGTGTTGGGGCAGACTTCGCCAAATTCAAGAGTCATTTCCGCAATAAATAAAATGCATCTAAGCATCTAAGCTAGTATGGATATATACAAAGGTTAAAAATAATCTAACAAAGAAAATAGCAGAAGCAAACGAACAAAAAACTAGAATAACTAAAAACACCAGAATTAACAGAACGCAAACAAAACTAAATACCAAACATGAAATGAGAACAACCAATGGAAAAACTATTCAAACGCAGAAATGCAATAAATGCATCAATAATAAGGAGTTTTTATTCCAAAATTGTGAATTTGATTCAAACCGTAGTTTCTTTTCTTTGTGAAATATTAGTTTGTATATACTTGAATTGAAAAAACAATTTTATTTATTGTCGCATGCTTTGCATGAAATTATCTATTTAAATTTAATTTTTTATTCTTTGTTTTACAGTTTTGTTAAACAAGATTTTTATTTGTTGAATTAATTAAAATTGGGAGTAGAAATATATTAAAAAATAGATTAATGCTTTTGAATTGTATTGACATACCTGCACGTGTTAGACATCTGATAAATAAATTATTGAGATTATTTTTCATTAATCATTAACATATTTGTATTAAATAATTGATTCAGGTGAACAATTGATTCAATTTATTAAAATATTAAATTTTATATCGGATCGTTTGATAATATGTTTCCCAATATAGGACTTTCCGTTTTTCAATTATTTCAACTAGTTTATTTGTCATACCTATGACTTAAAAGAAACTCATTTCTTTATAGGTATATATCATTATCTTCAATGCAACTACAATATTAATGAAGTCTGGACCTTTTTTAAGTCTGTTTTGCCAGTCGTTTCGGTCTATTTTTACCTCCACGATGTTCTTTGGGTCCTCTTCTATACTATCCTTCCACTTCAGTGTTGGTCTATCCTAAATCGTATTTCTCATGGCCATTGATAATAGAAGGATAATTGACATTTACGTTTTTAATATGTTACATTCAAATAATAATGTAGACATTTCCACATCACCAGGAGAGGACAGAATACCGAACGAACTCCTAAAGTACGGAGAACCAGATCTGACCAAACATCCTAATAATACCTCTCTTCAAAAAGGGAGACAAATCGGACCCGAAAAATTACAGAGGAATTAATTTATTAAACACAACACTAAAATTAACAACCAAAGTGATAACAAATAAACTGAATAAAATTATAACACTGAAGAACAAGGGTTTTAGGCCGGGAAGATCATGCACCGACACTATATTTATAATGAGGCAAGTTCAAGAAAAATCATTAGAATACAACAAACCGACATATCTATGTTTCGTGGACCTTAAGAAGGCATTTGACCGGGTAAACACTTATTGTAACGCTCTAAGACAGGGAGACTCCCTAAGTCCTCTATTGTTTAACCTGATTATGGATACAATAATAAAAAAAGTAAGAACTAAAAATGGATACCAAATGGGAGAAAAACAACTTAAAATAAGCTGCTGTGCAGACGATACAAAGTGAAGATGATTTACAACTGCACCAATTTAATATACCCGCCAAAAAATTTAACATGTTAATTTCCGCAAAAAAAGAAAAAATGCATGATTATTTACTAAGATGTAAAATGGAGCTGGAAGGACAGATAATAGAACAAGCGATGGGGTTTAAATATCTAGACATCACATTATCTAGCTACGAAAAGCTCGAAACTGAAGTGGAAGATCAAGATAATAGAGCAAACAGAGACACAGGTTGCCTAAATGAAACAATATGGAGAAATAAAAATATCGGGAAAGAAACGCAGAATCTACAAAACAGTCATCAGACCAATAATGACTTACGCGGCAAAAACAAGACCTGTCACAAAAAGGACAAAAAGGAAGTTAGAAACAACAGGAATGAAAACACTAAAAAAAATTGGTGGTAAGACACTATAGGACAGAGCTAGAAGTACAGATATACCACTTAGATGCAAGGTGGAGAACATCAACGACTGGGTAAAAAATAGAAGAGTAGAATGGAACGATCATATAAGCCGAATGACAACAAATAGAGTAGTAAAGTCTGCAAGAGATGGTTCCTTAACAAGATGACGATCAGTAGGAAGACCACGAAAACGATGGAACAACAATGTACTAGAGGCACATTGAAAAACCTACAGAGTCATGTCTACATATAAAGAAGAAGAAAAAAAGAAGAAGATATTTTAAAATATTTCAAACTAATTACATTATTGAAACCAAATAGGTTGCAGCTCCAAGGAACCTACGATCTTTATTAGTAAACAGATTAGTGATTTTTTAAATAAAGCTACCGATGAAGTTTATTTAATATTCTTGTATTTGAGATTGTATATCGCCCTTCGGCCAGCAACAATAAAGAATAGCCGCCTGTTTTATGCATATCGTAATGGAAGATGTATCAATCAGGTTGTGGGTAAAAATCAGTTTTGTAAGGTACATGAAATAGTGGCTAATTAAGAAAAAAATTGCCATGTTCATAGCTAACGTTCACATCGGACAGGCCACCGGAAGATGAAGATTTTCAAAAAGTTAGACAAGGAAGTACCCTGGTCAGTTGTAAGTTCAACCTTTTCCTACTATCCTGTTTTTATCCAAACACTTTGGATTTGGAAAACTACTTATTACATTTAAACTGAGTTCACCAGTAGGTTTTAGTAGATATCTTGAGGTACGTTTTATGAAAATATAAATTAACAATAAGGTTGCATATTTAAAAACTCAATCTGTCTTATTTGTATGTTGACTATAAGTTATCTTAATATTTCTTAAAGTAGTTGTGAACGATGATCATGTTTTTAACTAACATTGCAATCTGAGTATTTTGTTGTTGTTTAATTTTATTGTTGAATTTGCTTCTAGTTTGTTGAATTTGATGAAATCGCGGCACGTGGAAAATTTTAAAAAATATATTGTAAAGATCAGTGCTTTACGTTTTAAGGTATAACCCAATTAATTTGTTGGACTTCGTTATTGCAGTACTGCAACACGTGTTAGTTACTCTAGTAAATAATAAAATATTACGACGATCAGTGACCGATTACGTATAACGGTAACATAATTTTTATGAAATATTGGAAATCTGATTCTTTTACTAACAAGTTTAATATACTTTTGATTAAACCTGTTGCTACAATTACTCATAGTAGACGTCTTTACCAATATTTTACTTATTTATTGTCTTTTTTTTTTCATTGGATAGACATTTTCCAAAAAGGTCCATAGTTTTTTCATAGTATTTTATTATTATTTCGGTTTCTTACGTAGCCGTTGCCCTGCACCCAGAACATATTTCTTATTTATATATAGTTTAAGATATGCAAAATGAATTAAAATGCTAAATTTGTGTATCTTTAAAAGCTGTACTTTTAGAAATAATAGCTCAAGTATGACTTCCTACTAATATAAGGGTGGAAAAAAACATGATGTACCTTAATAACAATGCCATTATTGACATTGGTAAAACTAGAGGAAAGTGGCCTAATATTCGATACATTTTTTTCAACCGCTACTTTTTACAAAAGTATCATTTTAATTTTGTTTGGTTATTTATTGGTATAACTATCTATTATGTTCTGGTGGGATTGAAATAAGTCTAAAAGATACCTGTAGGCGATAATAACATGTTATCCTGTAATAAAAAAAACCCAAATTCGACAGTTTACAAAATAGTCGCCTAATACTGGATAGGGTATCCGATATTAGGGAAAAGCTTATTTCATGTACATGCAAAATGTAAACAAAATTCGCAAATGAAATTAATGTTGCCTTCAGCTTCACCGCAAGCTTCATGACACCATCTGTTGTCCAGCTTTGTCGGAAGAAAAATATTCAAGGTAGCAGATTCATTCCACATCCTCTGCTTCTTGATCCATGTCTTTTTCAGAATCAACAAGCTGGTATTTTTTGCTCAGACTCTGATGAATCTAAAGAAAAGAGTTCTGTTTTCCTTTTGTTTTTGGGTTACATTTTTCGCTTGGGTTTTGCCATAAATTATTATCAGCGTTTATGTTTTCTTGTATTTTCTTTAACCTTTTGCATGTATTGGAGTCAAAGTTTACCACTTTCTTAACACTTCTTGCAGTTTTAGGCGATAGTACTTCAAGAGCTTTTTTATTAGTCGATCCACTAATTATAGCAGCTGCACCAGAATTCTTTCGTTTAATTCCTGGTGGACCAGGTAAAATAGGCAAAGGTTATAAGTCAGTTGGTTTTACAAAATTGCTTATTTAATCAATCCTGGTAGTTATTCCACAAGGTTGAACAGAAACGTCCTGGAGAATGATAATGTGCTTGGACTTCTCAATAATATTTGAAGATTAATTTTCGTTGTTACTATTGTCATCAACAAGAGAAGTTTCTAACTTTGCATGGATTGGAAAATCTTGGTCACGAAATAAATCTCTGTCAAATGGCATAATGCCACATTTTAGAAAACCAAGCAACGAAATTTCCATTGATGCTGTCCTTAAATAGGCTTTTCCAAACCAACCAGCAATCTGGTACGGGGAAATTGTTCTACCAGGATTATTTTTTAACCAATTTTCGATTTATTGGCAAATTTATTTTTCCATTTGTTTTTGAAATCAGTAGCTATCCAATATTAGGCGCTATCCTAATATTAGACGACTTTCCTCTAATATTTCCCTAGCTTTTGACAATACATAGATACTTGGTAAATTACTTTTGCGGATATTTTTGTACTCAGTAACAGTTTATTTTCTGATGAATTTCTTTTAACCCTTCCGTAGACAGTGTAATTCCCACCATATAATATCAAGTCTACAGGCAGTGAACATCGACGATTTTCCCACCGTTTGAGGCTGATGCCTAGTAGTGATATCAGTAAACCTATAAAAAATTACTTTGAAACTGAGGTACAGATATTTACATTACCCTTAATACTTATGTTTGAATATACGATGTTTGTTGTTGTGAATAAATAATTGTTTACAAGAAAATTAAGGTGGGGGCTAAGGATTTAAATATTATTTTTCTATTCTTCTGACTTTTATACAGATATTTATATAAAAACAATTATAATAGAACGTATTTTACGTATGCTAAATCCATATTTGTATAATAATCCATAATTGTTCGTTTTATTTTGGAAATGTGGGATCTAGATAACCACAGAGATGCTGAGAATGCATTAGCTGATTTATATGATTTACCCGAAAATAAGGAACATTCAGAAGAAGAAGAAGCAGATAGTGGTGCTTTTGAAGAACTTGAAAATTTGGAAGACAACTGTTTAAATTCTTCTGGTGTGAATACAGCCTGTTTGGAATCTTCACATGCTTAATATTCAGGTACGATACCTGATCTTGATACGATAGCTTATCAGACTAATCTATATGCAAAGCAGAATTGACATAGACGGGCTAATAAGACAAATCAACCCGGTCCATCTAATAATTGGCAAGATACAAATCTAGAGGAAATGAAGGCCCTAATTAAAGTAATGATTATAATTCATCAGCTTTCCAATAACTGGTCCACTGATCCATATTTAAGCGTATCAACAGTTTCGCAAGTATTTGGATCTAAGAGATAGAAAAGACTAATTAAAAATTTACTTCTAAACAACAATGAAAATGCAGTACCTCGAGAAATACCTGGATATGACAAACCGCATAAATAAGACCACTTGTAGAAAAGCTAAACATTACAATCCAATTTACGTATAATCACTCATCTTACTTAGCTGTTAGCTGTATCAACTAACCTCAATAAAAACCAAACAAACTTTGAAAACTTAAAATCGGTCCATTACAAATTTATTATTAGAAACAAATCAACGACTATGTCAAACATTTTTGTTAACTACATATTTCAAGAACTGTAAGACCCAACATTTCGTGTAATGTGAAGTTTTTAGATTCATTTTTAAAAAAGTTATTTACATTTATAACAAATCATTGACTTATTTTGCAAGTTTATAATCAACAAATAACGATTAAATCATTTAAAAAACGCTAGTTTGAAGGTTTTTATATATAACTGTTTCAAATGCTTTATTTTTTGCTGATTTTGCTTCATTTTTTGCTGAAAAAATTGAAAATTTCCCGGATTTTGACCTTTGTGTTAATAACTAATTAAGTCCAAAAACCGACCTCAGAAAATACATATGTATATAGGTGTTTATTTATTGACCGGGTCAGTTTCGCGAAAAAAAATCTTATTGCCCTGTTCCTAGCTTTGCTCGCAGTGCCCTAAAACAGCACGTGCGACAAAAATTCTACGTGTAGTAGGTTGTTTACAAAACAAAATAAAGCGTGTTATCTGGAATTATTCTAAATGTTTTCTAGAAAAGGTTAAATATTCGATGCCAACGATTTATACATAATTGTTTTTTTATGAGTCATATAATTACAATAATAGAAACTGTTGTGCCAGGCATTGTACTATTTATAATCAATTCTTCCAGAATAAATTAGATCTATCACTAATTATCGTGGTGATGTAAAAAAACATCATTTATTTTTGGAACTTTTTGTTCGATATAACTTTCTGTTAATAGGAAGGAATTAATAGAAATTTAACAAATTATGAAGTAAACAAAATTAAAATGCCTATTAAAAAACTTTGTTTTGAATTGGAACCAACTAGTCTTTATTTGGTACTGAGGAAAAGTAACAAGTAATACTAGTAATAAGCAATAAAAAATTGAGTATTTTCGTAAAATTTATAAAAAGAAAATGACCACCCCGGCACACTTCGATTACAGTACAACGTAAAATGCAAAGGAGCTCACCTTAAGGGCTTAAACTAGAATTGCACGCCGCTGTGGCGGAAAATACGAGTTTACTTTACCAAAAAGAAATCGACAAAATGCCAATAAGCACATATATTTATTAAATATCTAAATAAATACGTCGTTCTTTCCTGATAAGATAGTATCATTATCATCGTCGTCACTCTATTCGTCATTTCCCAAGAACTCTGGCAAGACGCGGCTTATCCACTCTGTCTCTTGTACACGAGTCTGTGATTGGAGTTTCCTTTAGTACTGATCGAGGTAGTCTTAAGTAGCCTTTTGTAGGGATTCCAGGCCTCTTGGTCTAGTGATGGACGTATGAACTACGTAGCGAGGTCATCCAAAAATCTTACAGCCCATCTTCTCCTTCTAAACCGTAAAATATGCTCTCTGGCGGTCAGTATACTTACTGGCCAATGAAAACTTAGATGCTCTGGCGGCATCTACATCTGATTGGATTGGTGGATAGTTTATGATACCGTCTATGTGAAAATTAGGAAGAAACCTCCTCACGTGTTGTCCTCTGAAAGTGCCGGCATTGGCCTATTTGAGGTGGTAGATCCTGGGTTCGACCTTTACGCAACCGAGCCAAAGAAGGAGTTAACACTAAAGAGACTTGTGATTTTCTGTGAGGATTAGCCCATCAAAACGGCATGATGAGGATCTCATAATTAGTGCAGATCTATGAGCTCTGAATAGGCCAGAAATCCCGAAGACCAAGTCCTTATGGGCCTATATTCAACAAACCAGGCTTAAAATGTTTAAGTGTCTGAAGATCTTACAAATCTACCTGCCATCAGCATCACCATGACTCTACTTTTTCTTATATTATCATAAAGAGTTTCCAGAATTTTCCTTCGTCTGCTATGAAATGTTTTATAGACTTTCGCCAATTGTCAGATGAAATTTTTATTATTGGGTCATTTAGTAATTGACGAAACACTTTAGTTTAAATGAGATATTATTTCTCATGACTTCTTCTTCTTCTTAGGGTGCCTGTCCGTTCAGAACGTTGGCGATCATTCTGGCTATGATGATTTTGTTGGTTGCTATACGAAATAGCTGACAATTTCTCATGACATATCCGTACACTTGAGTCTAGGTTATTTCAATATTATTTAGTTTAAAATGATAAGGTATTAATTGCAACACAGTAACTCAACGTTATTTGCTACTTCATCTATAGCATACTGTTAAATTAAATTGTAGTTAGTTCACATTGAAGATCTTTTTTCTTCTTCTTCTTCTTGTGTAGACATGAGTCTGTCTGTTTTTCGATGTACGTCTAGTAAGTTGTCGTTCTTTTACTTTTATTATGTTGTTCGGGTAAATATGTTCGATCGTTTTGATTATTCCTAGATCGGCCTTGGTATAATCGTATTTGGTATACAAATATAGCATCGGAACATGATATTCCCTAAAACCTAAAACCATGTTGTTCTGTTAGGGTTATAGTTTCATTCTGTTTATTGGTTATAGTTTTAGCTGTTAATTTAAGTGTTGTTTAATACATTAGTTCCTCTTTAATTCTCTGAGTCCACCTTATCTCCTTTTTTGAAGAGAGGTATTAGAATGTTTGATCTCCATTCTTGTAGTATTTCGTTTTGTTTTATTATTTTTTGGATTAGCGTTAATAATTGTTTGGTCAGATCTGGTCCTCCATATTTTATTCTTGAGTTCATTTGATATTCTGTCCTCTCCTGGTGATTTTGTATTTTTTTAATTCCCTTAATGATTCCTTTACCTTTCCCTTCTCAATTTCTCCATTTGTCGTCACTTTTGATGACGATAACGTTGATTTTTTATATTAAAGATAGTAAATAATATTATATCGTTACATATTCATTTTATGCGTATTTTTTCATAAAATGTATATTTCCGCTTTTATGTTGACGTTACTTATTGCCTTTGACGGACAATTACCTTGAAACCTACAACATGTTTTGATGACTGTTATTGCTCTTAGCGCCGGCGCCATTAATTAATAGAGTCAGCACCTTTCTGTCTCAGGTTCAAATCGAAGAAACCAGATTGTCACTGTTAAAAAAAGTAAAAATAATAAAATGTACTTACATTGAAACACGTGTAATATTAGAAAATAAAATAAACTTGCAACTTACTGTATATTTGTATGTTCTTATATTTGAGCCATTTTTTTAAACATTTTACGAAATTGAAAGATTTTTATCCAAACAGTCGCTTAAGCGAGTCTAAAAATGTCTCGTATGTAAACATTTAATTTATCCTAGTATAACTTTGGAAAGTATGACCTGTAATGTAAAAAATTATTCGTTTCAAAAACATTTTGCCAGCTAACATTAGAACTGCTGATAGACAAGACCAAGGCTCATCAATTAGGTATGTCGGTAATTGAAAATCAAAATGAACATGGGCGCGACGAGACAAAATTCGTACAATTTTCTGTTTTATTTACACTTTCATGTTAATAATGAATTAAAATAATATCTTGCATTCTGAAGGTAACTTACTAAACAATTTTACAAGAACGAGCGAAACCAAATTATCAATGTCAAAAACATATCATACTAATAATAAAAATTAAAACAAACTTAGGAATATATAAGAAAGTACAAAAAAATATACGAATGCTGATTGAATTAGAAAAGGAAAATCAACGTAATCCAACATAATCAAACCTAAACTTTTTAGATAGGTTTGGGTTTGATAGCAAATGGGCATAATGGAAAAGGAGGCATGAGATATGAAAAACAAAAAGCAAGCTTAGTATCTGAAAGAAGAACATATTATCTCCAATGTGGAAACAAAATTTAACATAGACAAAAAAAACTATTTTTTTTAGTTTTTTCTAATAATTATTCGCTTTTCTCACACAATCAACCAGAATTAACAGGAAAAAGCTAAATTTAAACGAAGAATTTAAACAGATAATACAAAACAATAAACGACAGAAAAGAAGCCATACTAGTAACTTACCTACTTTTAGTGATATAAAAAATCTTATTAAATTATGTTTTTTTACGGACGCTCATGACCCGTTACTTTGTAATAATAGAGTAAGTATAACACATTACTCATTACCGGTTGTTTTTAAAATCAATCAGTAGCTTTTTGTGGCAAATCAATTATAGAGCTGAAATGTACAAAAGTTTATTTTTGACAAAGTTGCAAATTGATCTCCAACTTTGCTGCATTCCATCATCCCTTTATATTATTTATAAAGTATACCTTTGTGTATTTAGAGCATTCGCTCTGTTGCAGTGTACAAGTCTCATAAAAACATCCAAGACAAGCACCACTATTTATTCGGTAATATCAAGTGCCGCAAAAATCGTACCATACATTGCCTTATGAACAAGGTGTTGCTGTGTATAAGAAAGCAGAGCTATGTACTAATCTGATCTAATTTATAGTTATTTAATAATATAACGATATACAATCCTCTCTCTCTATAACGATACGCAAGGGACCGGGAATTTGTATCGTTATAAGGAGAGATCGTTATATAGAGAGAGACAAAATTCGGTACTGTAATATTCATAATACTGTACTAAATAACCTATTTTAATTTAAAAAATTTGTCAAAACTAATATAAATGAATTAACACTGTTTTGTACACCACATAGATTTATTAAAGAATAATATAAGCAAAACGGTATAAAAAAATGACTGTACAATTAAAACATGCGTACTGTACAATAACAAAATAATATGCTACTGTAAAATATATTAAGCCTACATTACCAAAAAATTCTGTCACCGTGGTCTATTTCCTTTGTCCTTTCCACAGAACTGACCTGACCTTGTCCTGAAGACGCAGAGAATCTTCCACAGCACTGATATCGTCTTCCTGGTGGAGGACGAGTCGATGCAGTACTTTTGCCAATCCAATGCCTGCTGACGGGTCGGAGCTGGTTCCACTTCCGGGTCAGTGTTTTCTCCTGCTTCTACACGAACTGCTTGTAGGATGTCCTCGTCAGAAAGTCCAGATGTTATAGCTACATTTTCATCAACTTCTTCATAATCTGTTAGATCTTCCTGTCCGTAGGTGATAGTAGGTTCAAACTGTCTGGGCCAAACATAATGACAGGTCATATTCATCATCAGTCAATCCTTGATCTTCCAGCCATCCAGCGTGTTTGAAGGAATGTTTTATTGTATTGCTCGTCACCTCGTCCCATGATTTACTAATCCCGGGTGGCGTCAAGAATGTTTAGTTTAATATCGCCATTGTTCTCAACAATTTCCATCAAAATTCTTCTCCAGTAATGGCTTTTCAAACTCTTGATGACATTTTGGTCCGTGGGCTGAAGAACACTTGTTATGTTTGCTGGCAGAAAACAAAGTTCAATATTTTAAAGGTCGCACAGTACAGAATGAGCAGGATAATTGTCTACAAGCACATGAATTGTTTTCTCTTTAAGCTGGATATCCCACTTTTTATCGCTTCTTCAAAAATTTCCGAAGTCATCCACGTACTCTTGTTTGCTTTATAGGTAACTGGTAGATGTTTTATGTTTTTAAAGTAACATGGGTTTTTTGACTTCACTATCACTAACAATTTTCGCTTCATCGAACCTATAATGTTAGCGGCCATTAAAACTGTAATGCGTTTCTTAGAGAGTTTTCCACCAACGCACTTTTCCGATATAAATTTTAAAGTTATGTTTATTTTCATTTTAAAAAAATAATCCAGTCTCATCAGCATTGAAAATGTCTTCAGTCTCATATAGTGCATTCAGTCCATGCCACACGTTTTCTAGCCAATCATTCGTTACGGTTTTGTTAACATCGCGAGCCTTTCCGCTGATTTGCCCGCAGTTGATATTGTGCCGCAGCTTCCACTTGCTCAGCCAACCCTCAGATGCCTTAAAATTCTGAGCTTCGAGCTCAGTTGAAAAAAACTCAGCTTTTGTCCTCCACAGACCCAGAAAGTGGAATATGGCTCATACGCTGCAGCTGGAATCACTGAAGCATAGCGCGATTTAAATCTTCATGCTAAGGTTTCCGCAACTTCTTCCTGCTACCGCCCTTTTTCGAAAAAATGCTTACTGTTGACACACTGAGACACAACTCAAACTGGAAATGAGAAGTCGTCAATAGATGACAACATCTGTATGATAACAGTTATCTTGGCATCTCTCGTTCCCATTTTCCATTTTTCCCAACTTTACCGATGGTATATTTGTTTCCTCCTGAGAAATCAATTCTAATATTCTCTGAAGCTATCTGTCTACCGTCATCCACTCTACAGATCCAAATCAAGTTAATTTTTTTTTGGCACAAAAAAAAAAAAAAAAAAAAAAAACTCATTGTGCCAAAGACTATGATGTAGTACTTTAAAGTCCTTCCCCCTTTAAATTCAATGTTTGTTTCGTCCCTTCTAAGTGTTTTCTGTTTTTAGTGTGTTTAAATTATCCTTAAGTGTTTGTATTTTACCATTTTTTTACCATTTTATTCACTTGACCATTCCAATAATTAACACATTGCCAATAGAACTTTATCAAAGTAATTTGATAACTACAAGTTTGGAAATAATTGCACACCCACACAATTTTACATCAACACTTATTCATTGTCATAAATGTCACCTTCATAAAACAATTACTCAATAAATAACACACATTTCAAAAATATATCTCTGGAATAAGTATAAATAACTTTTAATAACACAATAATATATTACACCACTTACATTTAACAAACAATCTCACACACATCTCAAATTCATTGGATCAAATCTACCTCCTCAAGAACTTCCCGTTTACTGTCAAACAACTCCAATAATAGTATTGAGTTCTCCATTCAACAATATACAGTAGTTTCAAACATGTTCTACCATCCATCTATTAATAGAGTACCGGCATCATTTGTTTAACTTTGTACCGAGACCTGAAGATGCTTTGCATATTGTAGAAAGCGAAACCGGTCGTCGGATAGTTAAATTAAATTGATTGTGAGTAAGTCTGATTTATTATTTCTTTACCCATTTGAAATGGACTCACACAAGCAACAAATTCATGATTTATCTCCTTCTTCTTCTTTTTCCTCTTCATAAGCAATTCTACTTGTTCATAAGCAATTCTACTTGCGCCTTCGTCCGATACTTCTTTTGCCGATTGGTGACTTATCTGTTGCTATTTTGACGAAATGGGTCTCTTCCATTCTGCTTATGTGGTTATTTCATTATTTTTTTTTTCATTTTGTGTCTATTTATTTATAATCTGTATGTTACATTCTCTTTTAATGTCTACACTTCTCTTTCGATCTCTCAGCGTATTTCCTGTAATTCTTCTTAGTACTCTCATTTTTGCCGTTTCCAGTAGCCATTGCGTTGTGACTGTGTCAGGTCTTATTTCTGAGGCATATGTCATTATTGGTCTTACACTAGTCTGTTTCGCCACCTAGTGTTATTAAGGCATTCTGCCAGTTTATTTGCTTTTTGTACTTGATCTCTCACTTCTTTGTCTAGATCTCCATAGCTAGACAGTGTAATTCCCAGGTATTTTCTTTCCATTGCTTGTTCACGAAGTAATAGTACATTACAATGTACTATTATCAAATACCGGGCGCGAATGCCTACACTTGTAGGACCAGCCTCCTCATTATCAAGTACACCTGATAGGGCGCCCGAACAGTCAAGCCTGTGAGGTGTACCTGATAGTGCGTGACTGGAATAACTAGATTCTCAGGGAACTGCATCTGTTACTTATAATTTTGTTGTTTTTGTTTAATGTTCAATGAATACTAAGTGTCTAACTTATTCGATTTTGAAAAGGTGTTCTATGAAACATACGACCCACATGAAAAACACCTGAGGTGTAAATTTGAGATTACCGGAATGATTAAAATAATTTACGTAAACACTTTTACATATTATAAATACTCTAATGCTTAAAATATTAAAATAAAGATAAGGTAGCAAGTGTATCAAGAGTAGAAAAATTAATTGTTTTTGTAAGCCATTCACTATGTTCTCGCTTTATAAGTTTACAAGTTTCTCGCTTTACGCACGCGTTTACAATTTAATAATTAGGAACATTTTAACAAAAGAAAATTAAAAAAAGACTAGCAGACCAGAAATTTTTTCAGATTTAAAGTAGCTCATAAAGAGAATTTGTGAAAAAAGTATATGAAAACAGACACACTTCTTCTTCACTTGCCATATCAGAATGATCCCACGTTGGCGATCACCATTGCAAAGGCTTCTTGATCTTCAGCCACATGAAATAATTGTCCTGCATTTGATAATTGAGTCCATTCACGAATGTTTTTTAACCAAGAAACCTGTTTTCTTCCTACACCTCTACGGCCTTCATTTTACCTTTAAGGATCAGTTGTAGTATTCTGTATCGATTTCCTTTCACTTTATGTCCCATTTAAAAATTTTTCGGTAAGTAACAGTCTTTTAGCAATTCTCTATCTTTTTGACCCTACTTAGTACTTCCTCATTAGATTTTCTTGTCGGGCAAGGTATCTTCAGCATTCGTCTATGAATCCATATTTCCAATCCAATTCCAGAATATAAGAAGGCAAAATTACAACATGCTCAAACGAAATATTGGTTACTTTTCACTGTTAAAAGAACTTTCACGTTGGGGAACAAGATCTGTCGGCGCTGTTAAAAAAATTTCTCCCCAATCCATTATTAGGCCCTTTATTAAATAAAGTCGTTATACGTGTATTGCACTGGTTATAACGCTCATTTGGTCGTCTGATTACTCTTAAACGTCGATCGAAACTATAGAGCAAATTCATGATTCATCTGTAAACAGACCGTTTTCCCAGTCGTATTTATTACAGTTTACGTGTGCCCTGGCAAATTAAAATCTAGCTCTGCGGTGGTTTGCAATTAACGCTGGGCCTGTAGCTGATTTTCGAATATATAAGTATGTTCCAAGACGTCTCTTTACAGTATCAATGCTAAGTTGGATATTATGTACCGCACTTCCAGTTCCATTAAAAGATTCCTTGACGTAGTAAATCATTCATGGCTTCATGGCTTTTTGAAGCCATTTTATTGTCTCTTCTTTTGACGAAAAATATTTAACGTTTACAGCTTCTGTACTAGTTGCTCTGATGATTCCTGGTAGAATAAATTACGTATAAGCGAATAAGAAGAGAACTGTATAGTTTTAAAAGTACCGTTAAATCGTTACCGATTTATCGTAGCGTATAATAATATAGCAATCTCAAAACATTAAACAATACGGGAAATTGGTGTATGTGAAACTCCTAACCTCCGATTGATAGCATGCTTGAACACAATGTAGCTTGTATCGCGTTCAATTTCAACCAAACAATAACAGACTTGATTAAAACTTTAAATAATAAATCTACTAAGTTTCACGACAAAGCAGACACTTTCTGACTGTTGACATCTATCAAATTGTTAATTTGCCATAGCCTACTTTAGGCTTGTTTATTAAACTAAGCAGAAAATGAAGATTTCTTGATGAAAAATATGGCTAGTTTTTAAAGCACCTCACACTTTTTGTTGTCCAACATAAGCGAATGAATTAAAAAACGGAATATTAAGAAAACCTGGGGCTATAGTTTGGTTTTAATTTCAGTATTGTATAAATGCTGAAATATTCCACAGGGTGTTCAAACTTTGAGAAAAACAGTCTGATTGGTACACCTGGTATACATACAATGACAATTTACCTTCTTCTTCTTCTTAGGGTGCCTGTCCGTTCCGAATGTTGGCGATCATTCTGGCTATGATGATTTTGTTGGTTGCTATACGAAATAGCTGTGTTGAGGTCTTTCGATACCATGCTCTCAGGTTAGCAAGCCAGGATATTCTTCTTTGTCCTGGGGCTCCTTTTCCTTCAATTTTACCCTACAAAATGCATTGGAGTAGCTCGTATCTGCCTTGATTTCTCATTATATGTCCCAAGTACTCCAGCTTACGGCTCTTCACAATGTTGACCAAATCCGGTTGTGTTCATCCTCCGCAGTACTTCTTCATTGGTGAGTACAATTTACCTGTTTAGCAACAATATGATTATGGCGATATTGTTAAAGAATAGGGCTATTTCATATTAAAAAATCAATCAAATTGTTTTTATCAATCAAACAGTTTTAGGAAATATGAGACATCAAAAATCAAAAATTTTTAAGGTGGTGTTTTATTTTGCTGCTTGATGTATATTAATCGTTAATTTCCTTTATCACCTTTATTAATCAAGATCAGTTCATAGTCTTAAAAAAGTTTAAAAGAGGTACTCAAACAAGATAACATCGTGACGCTCATTAATGATATATCAAACCTAGCCTTGCCCTTTACTTCGTGACGTAGAGGTTGTTCAAGTAATCAAATTTTATCGATTTGTTTTTTGAAATAGTATGTATGTAGGTATTGTATCGTGTTGACCTTATGCAAGAACTTCTATAGTAATGAAAAGTTAATTTAGTTTTCGTGACGAATGTGTTCATTTGCATTTTTATGTTACCTGGCGGTAAAATACACAATTTATTTATACGGTTTCCAATTTTTTGGTTTTTTAAGCTAAAGCTTTTAAACTTAAGATTTTTTTCCACTTAAGGTAATACAAAGTTACACATTCTATAACTTCAGAGTGGTCTATTGGTCTTTAACATTTGAATCCTAAACTGATCTCTGAATACTCTTTTATTCCACGAATTCGAGTACGTCTCTGATAGTACTAGTTAAAGCTTTGTCTATATTTTTTTTCCTCCTCATCATCATTAAGGCTTTTCATTCCTGATGGAATGTTTGCCGCCTTTACTTAGAGCTTGCAGATTCGCCTATTGCGGTAAATAACTCTGCATTATTCTGGTGCATTGTCAGAGTTTGTGTATGACTTGGCTTTCGTTACAATTTTCTTTCATTGTGCATAGTTCCCTTCACTTTCACTGTCTCAGGATTTTGATATCTCTCATGACCTGGTCCTCCCATCTCTTTCTTGTCTTTCCCTTGGTCTTTAAGTTTCTATCATTCTGAAGACCTTCTTAATCAGTAGATCGTTTTGCCTTCTCTTTATGTGTCCTAGCCATCTCAATATCTGTGCTTTTAAATCTAACTGTATCTTCTCTCTTCATTATGTTTATGGTTCGTTCTTCTTCCCATTTCGCTGTTTTCCATTCTTATTGGTGCCACAATTCTTCTGAGGATTTTTGTTTCGAATATTCTCAATTTTTCTTCATCTTTTTTACAACACAGTTTTACTTCGACTTCATTGAAGGTACTTCCCTGAGCTGCCACAGCTGTATCATCCGCGTAAATAAACTGTCTTGTTTGTTGGTTTTTGGGTTGGTCGTTGATGTAAATGTTGTATAGGATCGGCGCGAGGACACATCCCTATGGAAATCGATTTTTTTTATCCTTTCACCAACTGTACTTGGACTTACGTAGAAGCGTCTATTCTGGAGAAGACATTTCATTAACCTTGTTAGTCAAAAATCCTTTGTAAATCAGTCGGGCTGTCAGGACTGTGAACGCTATCCCTATTATTTCTTTCCGTTCAAACCCACCTTCGATATTTGTTTTACGATTTGTACAAATTTATCGTATGATTCAGAGCACGTTTCTAGCTGGGAAACTTCTTGATCTAATGCTTCAGCGAATTTTTTCCATTTTGCTTTAGTGAAATTAAACCTTCTCTTAAAAAAAACAATTTCGTATCTGATTGCCTCGTTCAAAAGGCAAGTTATTGGTATGTGCTTGTGTTTTTGATAGGGCGCTTCCAACAATTTTTGTCATCTGGTCTCCAATACTGTCGCTGACAAATATATTGTCTGAGATGTAACCTCTGCGCCATCTTCCGCTGTTGGTTAAGCATAGGTTAAGATGGTTTTAATCGCCCAATACGGAGAAGTGCTGATCTGTAGGTTTCTGGAAGGAGTCGGAGAGGAGGACCTAAGAAGACCTGTGAGAGACGCTTAGGCAGGACGTGGAGGTAAAGGGGATTAATATTGATATAGCCAATGATGATAATTTATTAAGAAATGTAAGTAGGGAAGTCGAAACAAATAAATAGAATGATGATTTATTTATTTATCGTATGGCATACAATAATAACACACAATTAAAAAATCAATATAAAACGTTACATGAAGTATTACAAACGAACATCTAATGTATGATTAATATAATGTAAAACATTTTCGGTCGTATTCAGAAACTCATCGAAAACTCCAGGGAATCGCCTTCCGGGACATTCTTCAACAATATGACGGACGGTCTGTCGTTGCGCACCACAGTCACACTCAGGAGTAAGGGCTTTTCCCCATCTATATAAGCTGTCAGCACATCTACCGCTGCTTGTTCTTATTCTGTTTAGCGTTGTCCATGTATTGCGGTTCAGTCAAAGCCTGGCGGTTTCTGATCGATACAGGCCATTTGATGTGCTTCCTGTGGTGAGTCGCTCTCCCATTGTGTTCTCCAAGCTTTGGTCAGGTTGAAATGTTCCTGATGTAAGGAGTTGGCTCTTAGCAATGGAGGATATCTGGAGCCCAGTCTGTTTATTTCGATATCAAGCTTATCTTGGTGTATGGGTAGTTGATGGTTAGCCTCAATTTTTCGATATTCTCTGAGAAGAAAATGACTTCTTCGCAGTTTCGGCGGTGGAATGTGACTCAGAATGGGAAGCTAATAGTTCGGTGTGGGTCTAATTGTACCTGAGATTATTCGCATTGTCTGGTTTAATTGAGTATCAATAATCTTTGTGTGTTTGCTATTGAGCCATACCGGGGAAAGCATATTCAGCCACCGAGTATACAAGTCCGAGAGCGAATGATCAATGAGTACGGAGGCTGAGGACCCCCATGTAGTGCCACATAGCTTTTGGACTATATTATTTCTCGTTTTCAGTTTTGCTGTCGTTCTTTGAAGATGTTCTTTAAAACTCAATGTTCTGTCCAGAGTCACTCCAAGATATTTTGGTGTTGAGTTATGAGTGAGCAGTCTGTTTTCGAATTGGATGGAGAGTTTTTTGTTGGCTTGGGCATTATTTAGATGGAAACAGCACTTCGGTTTTCGTTGCATTAGGTCGTAGCCTCCATTTGCGAAAGTATTCTCCCATAATGGCAAGGTCATCCGCTAATATTGTTTCTGTGATATCCATGTTATTATGTCTTTCTGCAATGGCCCAATCGTCAGCGTAGCCAAATTTCTGCCGAAGTTGTCCTAGGTAGGTCCGCGATATATAAATTGAACAGTAAGGGTGCCAAAACAGATCCCTGTGGCAGTCTATTTCTGAGCTTCATTTGGAAACTTTTAGTTTCTATTGTGACTTGAAAAGGTCTGTCGGTGAGCATGTTATCAATGAGTTTAGTTACCTTTTGACACGGAACGGCACGGATTAGCTTGCAGATTAGTCCTTGTCTCCAGACAGTATCGTATGCAGCTGATAGGTCAATAAAAGCAACGGATGTTTTTTGTTTTCTTTGAAAACAGAGATTGATGATGATTTGGGGAAATCGACAGAACGGAAACTAACGTCACACTAGGATTTTGAAAACATTAGAAATGACAGTATATTAGTAATTAGAGAATAACAAAACATTAAGATGTAAGGTACACAAAATTAAAAGAATTTGCACATGATCAAATACAAACAAAATAATGTAATTAGGACATAAATCGCATGCAGCAGACAGAATACTTAAAAGAACAAGAATCAAATCACCCACTGACATTAGATTTATGAAATCAGTTAATATATGTAACCGAGGAATAACTAAAAGTTTAGATAGGCAATATACATACATATACATATAAAAAGAAAAAAGGAGAAAAAGTAGGTTACCTAAAGATAATGAGGTTTAGCTGCGGAACTAAGAGCTTCTAAGTATATCAGTGATATAATGCTTGCTGTAAATATGTTTTGTGTATCGTTTATTAACACGCTTGTCATTGACTAACGTTATTGTATTAAATAACTACGTTTCTCTCAATGCATAAACCGTTTAAGTACAAATAAATAGGAAAAATGGTTTTTAGTTAACAAAAGACATTGTTTCATTTGTTTTGTACGATTATTGACTTTCGCATTCGTAGTATAATTGCGCTCTGACGTGGACGACCAAACAAACATCTCTTTCAAAAGGTTACGTGTAGTCAATTGCGACAAATCGTTAGGTATAACGTATGTACCGTTTAAAAAACACAATTATTCTATGTTTTTACATGAGTTATTTATTAATTAATCTTGCTTTTGAAATCAAACTTAATAATAAGAAATTATTGTATTGTGAAGTCAATTTATTTATGTCACTTCTTCTTCCTATAGCTGTATTGCGTCGTCTTTATAGCAGAATATTTTAAGTTGGTTTTCTCCCATTTGGTATCCTACTTTAGTTCTTACTTTTTTTATTATTTCATAGCTTCAATAGGGTCGGTTAATTCTTCTTCTACTTTTACTTTTATTGTGTTGTTTTGGTAAATATTTTCGATCGTTTCGATTATTTTTAGAGGTATCTCTCTTACGTACAATAAGTGGATAACGTTCGTTAATTTGACCCAATCAAACGCCTTTTTAAGGTCCACGGAACATATATATGCCGGTTTGTTGAATTCTAATGATTTCTCTTCTACTTGCCTTATTATAAATAAAGCGTCAATGCATGATCTTCCCGACCTAAAACCTTGTTGTTTTTCTGCTAGTGTTATAATTTCATTCAGTTTATTTGTTATAACTTTGGTTGTTATTTTTAGTGTTGTGTTTAATAAATTAATTCCTCTGTAATTTTCTTGGTCCGATTTGTCTCCCATTTTTAAGAGAGGTATTAGGATGCTTGATCTTCATTCTTGAGGAATTATGTTTTGTTCTATTAGTTTTTGGATTAGTTTTAATAGTTGTTTGTTCAGATCTGGTTTTCTCCCTACTTTAGAAGCTCGTTTAGTATTCTGTCCTTTCCGGGTTATTTTCAATTTTTTAATTTCCTTAATGCTTCCTTTACTTCTTCCTAAATATTTATTTCTTCGTTTGTCGTCATCTCTGGTATTGGTGGTTCATTATCTTCACCTACCGTAAGTACTCTACCCATGTTTCCTTCTGAATGTGTTTCGTTTTTATTAGTTCGTTCATCTCTTTTCTTTGTCCTCTGATCATTCTCCATATTTCTTTTTGTGTCAGCGATCTTCTCCGATATTCTTTTTCTGTATTAATTATTTCGTGAATTCCGTTAGTGTTTCGACTTTGATTTTTGTTTGTGTTGGCGCCGTTCTATTGGCTGTGAAGTATTTCAGGATGATTCTTATTTTACTTATATACTAGGCTATGATCGCTACATACATCTAATGAGCTGAGGCATATTACGGCTATTAAACATTTATAACTCTATACGTTTCTTCTTCTTCTTCAAGTGTCCTGTCCGTTACGAACGTTGGCTATTAAAATGGCAATTCTGATCTTGTTTGCGGCGCTTCTGAATAGTTCGACCGATGTGAGCCTCAACCACTTACGCAGATTTTGGAGCCACGAGTGTCTTCTCCTGTCTGGCCATCGCTTACTGTCTATTTTCCCCTGGACAATCAATTGCAGTCGACGGTACTTATCGTGTCTCAATATGTGGCCTAGATATTCAAGCTTTCTTTGTTTAATTGTGCTGACGATTTCTTTCTCCTTTCCGTTTCTTTGGATTACCTCTATGTTGGTGACATGTTCGGTCCAGGATATACAAAGATTGCGCCGGTACACCCACATTTCGAATGCTTCTAGTTTTCTCGTGAGTGTCTCTGTCAGCTTCCAGGCATCCACACCATATAGTAAGATCGGAAAAATCTAGCATTTAACTAGACGTAGTTTTAAGAAAGAGACAAATCCTTGCTTATGAGGAGCTTTTTCATATTGTTAAATGCTGCTCTAGCTCGTTCTGTTCTCGCCTTAATTTCTATGGTCTGTTCCCATTTGGCATTTACGTTGGTGCCAAGGTTACACATAAGATTCTACATGGTCAATTAGTATGTTAGTTATCCGTAATTGTCGAGCAGGTTGTTGCTTTTTGCTTATCAGCATCCACTTTGTCTTCTTGAAGTTAAGCTTCAGGCCGTATTCCTCACTAACTAAATAAACTCTTTCCATTACCTGTTGTTCCGTTAATTAGTCTATGGTACTGGCAAGAATCACCGTGTCGTCGGCATATCTTATATTGTTCGTTAACTCGGCGTTAATTTTTATGCCCTCATTTGTATTTTCCATACATTTGTTAAATATTTCCTCGGAATAAATATTGAATAGGAGTGGGGATAAGATACACCCATGACGGACACCTCTTTTGATCTGCACACTTCCAGTGAGTTCGTTGCCAATTTTTGCTATTGCTGTTTGACCCCAGTATAGGTTTGCCACAATTCGAATGTCCTTGTCGTCAATACCTGTCTTTCGCAGAATATCTATCAATTGTTTATGATTGACATTGTCAAATGCTTTTCTAAAATCCACAAAGCACAAATAGACGTCCTTATTAACGTCTCTACACCGCTGTATAAGCACCTGGAGAGCGAAAACTGCTTCTCTAATTCCAAGTGCTTTCTATCAATATTTGACTCAGATTTATCATATATTCTTCTATGAATAATCTTAGTGAACGCTTTAGTGACATGATTGATCAAGCTTATAAGCCGGTAGTCATCACAGATCTGGGCATTTGGTTTCTTCGGGATTGTAATAAATGTTGACTGTAGCCAGTTCTTCGGTATTTTACCGCTATTATATATGTTGTTAAAAAGTACAACTAGATTATCAAAGAACTGTTTGTCTGATTTACATAGGATTTTTAATATTTCGCAGGGTACATTATCCGGATCTGCTGACTTTTGCATTGTTTTTTAGTGCTGCAATGGTATCTTCTATCTCCGATATAAGGATTGAAGGTCCTGTTTCTCCTTCTTTATATAGGTGATCATCAGTCCTGTCAGGTGCAAATAATTTTTCTATGTATGAGTTTTATGTTTCTAAGATCGTTGATGGCTCCGAGATAAGATTTCTATCGCTATCTTTTATACTGTTGGATGACACATTGATTTTTCTCTTGTTTGTCACTGATTTTATTTTTTTGTACATTTTGTATCTGTCGTATTTTTGTTCGTATTGTTCTATTTCCCTGCATTCATTGGAAAACCATTTTTCTTTGGCTTCTCGAATTTTCGTTCTTATGATTTTGTGGTTCGGCTGATATTTTTCTGCATTTTTAGTCTTGAATTTACGTCTTTCATCCATCATATCTATTATATCATCCGACATCCATTCTTTCTTACGTTTCTAACGATTAAAATGATGAATTAGTTTCCATTAAGGAGTATAGGCCTTCGAGGCTAATATTTTGTAATAGAACATTGTCCGTGGTTCATATGTAGAGAAATTTTATTTATACTATACTTGTTATATAATAACAACGTACCTTGGAAGTAATCTTGATGAAACTTGGCACCACTCACTAGAGATAAAATACGCCTGGAAAAGGCACGTACAATGTTTTACAAAATGCAAAAAGTTCTATGCAACCGCCAGCTGGGCATTTCATTGAGAACTAGAATACTTAAGTGCTATGTTTTCTCCACCTTGCTCTACGGTGTTGAAGCCTGGACAATGACAGAAGCAACACAAAAAAAAGAATCCAAGCATTCGAACTCTGGTGTTACCGTAAAATGCTCAGAATATCCTACATGAGCCATACGACAAATGCGGAAGTCTTGCGGAGGATGAATAAGGAAAGAGAGCTTATGCTTATAATAAAAGAACGGAACACAATATTTTGGTCACATCATAAGAAATCAAAAGTATGAACTGCTCCAACTTATAATCGAAGGCAAAGTCAATAGCAAAAGAGGACCAGGAAGAAGACGCAACTCTTGGCTTAAAATACCTACGGCAATGGATGAACATGACCTCCATAGAACTATTCAGGGCTGCTACAAATAAGATTAAATGGGCAAATGTAATGGCTAACGTCCTTAAGGATAAGGCACCGTAAGAAGAAGAAATTTTATTTGTTTCATACAAACATATATAAAGGTATACATATTTATTACAAAAACCTTTTCGAGCTAAATCACAGAACATTTTCGGAATAAATATTCCATCTTCAGTGCTGCTATCTAAAAATAAGTATAACCACTTCCATATGCTGTAAGCATAATCTGCATAATCTAATTTACAGTGATAATGAGTCTTCACCCTAGTGATAATGAGTCAGTGCGGGAAGGGAAGAATCATTTATAAAAATGGAGGTGGGATGTATTGGATGCCATCTGCTAAGTTTAGAGTTATGTTATTTAGTAATATGTAGATAATGTTAGTCCGAGTTAGTTCGGGTTTTTTTCTAATATTTTGGCGATCCGTGACACTGAATTTGTATTTTAAGGCAAAAGATTTACGATAATTGAATACGACAAATGTCTTACGAAATTGTAACCACCTAACATTTTAAATTCTGTTTAATATATAAGTTTAATATATATGTTTAATATATATTTAATATAATATATTTTGTTTAATATACAAATAATTAAGATAAATTAAAAAGGGGTTTAATCCCTGAATATACTAGATAGAAGTTAAGACATCGAATTCTTTGCAGATTTGAATAGTTTATTCAGTATTTACTACGAAGAAAGGAAAAAAGATTTTCAAGTATAAAATTGTAGTCCCCTACGTATTCTACTAAATAAAAAACACAAATATTACATCACTGTAATTTCGTGACTCACAATCAACGTCGTGCAATTGTGATTTTAGCGACCGATACTTTCAGAGGAATTCACGTGAATATATATTTCGCTTAAAATTTAACACCAGGTAATTCCTTTGACACTGTTTTTAATTTTAGTTACCAACGAAACAATATTTCCCAATAATTATAAGCTGACCGTGATATTGAATTCTATTTTTAAAGTTATTAAATATGTAAATATTATGTATAAGAAAAAATACCCAATCATAGGAATAACGTTATGTTGCAGGATAAAAATAAGATATATTTACTCTAGATATTAGTTAATAAATTTATCGTATGTGATAAATGTTTACTACTGATTTTAATGTCAAAAAATAAGGGGAATCGACGTGAATAACAAAGTACATTTAGCAATTTCCGATAACAAGGTTTTGGGAAACAAGTTCATAAGAGATAACATGTTTACCATATTAAAGCAAAATGAATGTCATTGCACTTACCTATAGTAATATATCCTATCTATAGAAAAGATCGAAACAACTTTTTTTTGGACGAGAAATTACTTACCATTAACTGTTATACAACAACTCGAGACTTTGGCAAATCTGCTATAGATATAGATAAATCTGCAAAAGAAGTAATTGGTGACTCCGAGCGGAAGAAGAAGAACGAGTGGATGACAGATGAAATATTACACCTTATGGACAGAAGGAGGGAAAATAAGAATAATCCCGAACAATATAAAGAACTGGATAGAACTGTCAGCAGAAAGATAAAAGAATCCAAAGGGAAATGGTTGCAAGAAAAATGTCAAGAGATAGAAGAGCTAGAACGAAGACACGATAGTTTTAACATGCATAAAAAAATCAAGGAGTTTACGTATACTTACAAGAAAAAACAGTTTGGTAGGTTAATAGACGAGAACAATAAACTTATTGTAGATAAAGAAGAACAGTTACAGACTTGGGCAATCTACATAAAAGATTTGTTTACGGATTATCGTCATATTTCTACGAACACTCTTGATCTGAATGGACCAAAAATATTGAAAAGTGAGGTGATAAAAGCTATAGATCAAACGAAAGATGGGAAAGCAACAGGATGCGATGAAATATTAGTCGAATTCTTAAAAGTTTTTAACGAGAACAACCTGAATGTAGTATTGGAACTGTTTAATAAGATATACGATACTGGTCAAATTCCATCGGACTGGTTGAAATCTACATTTGTGCCCCTTCCCAAGAAATATAATAATTCTAAGACGTGTAGTGAATATCGCCTTATAAGTTTAATGAGCCACACCCTTAAAGTATTTTTGCGTATTATCTATTCCAGAATACGAGCAAAATTAGAACACAGCATAAGTAAAACACTGTTCGGTTTTAGATGCGGTTTTGGAACTCGAGAACCCCTCTTTGCAATACAAGTTTTGATTCAAAAATGCCTGGATCAACAGAAAGATGTTTACGTCTGTTTTATCGACTATGAGAAAGCATTCGATACTATCAAACATGACAAACTCATAGAACTATTAGGTCTTTCAGGACTTGACACTAAAGACATCCAGATTATAAAAAATCTATATTGGAATCAAACAGCCCACATGAAGAATGGACATATGGTGAGTGAAAACATAACCATTTCTAGAATGGTAAGACAGGGCTATATTCTTTCGCCACTGCTTTTCAACCTGTACACGGAACAAATATTTCTAGAGGCACTAGAAGAGTACAATGAGGGCATCAAGATTAATGGCGTACCAATAAGTAATTTTCGATATGCAGATGATACATTATACTGGCCGATAACATCGAAGATTTACAGATGATGCTACATAGAGTTAATACAACTGGCAGCCGATTTGGACTGAAGATCAATAGAAAGAAAACTAAATTTATGGTGATCAATAAAAAAAAAATTCAACATATCGACCTGCATATTGAAGACGAACGTATTGAAAGAGTACACCGATTTAAATACTGGGATATACAGTAAATGACAAGTGGGACCCAGAAGTAGAGATTAAGATCCGAATTGAAATAGCAAGATCCAAATTCATCAAAATGAGAAAGCTATTAATCAACCGCAACCTAAGCATTAACCTTAAGTTAGCGGCTCTAGAAATGTGACTGTATCGACGCATACTGAGAATACCTTGGACAGACAGAGTGACCAACACAGAGGTATTAAGACGAATGGGTAAAGAGGTGGAATTGTTAACAACTGTTAAAAGGAGGAAAGCGTCATACCTGGGCCATGTGTTCCGTAATGATAAGTACAGTCTGCTACAGCTTATCGTGGAAGGCAAGATTGAAGGTAGAAGAGGTTTGGGCAGAAAGAAGAAATCCTGGCTGAGAAACTTGAGAGAATGGTTTCAAATACCAGAAGCTGCGAACATAATTCATGCGGCACAAAACAGAGAAACCTATCGTATGATGGTCGCCAACCTTCGGTAGAAGACGGCACATAAAGAAAGCTATAGATATGCAACACTTAACGGTCAATTTCTTTGTTCCTGGTTTACCTAAGACTCTTGGTTCAAGACGACATCGAACTGTCCCATAGCAGCATTAAGTTCTGCGGAAGCTGCCTTAATGTGCTAAAAGTTTGCTTATCACTCTGATTTAGATATATTTAGGACATAGACAAAGTCAGCGACCCTAGTCGCCCCTCTATGTGGCTCTTTTTTTTAATTTATTTATGGATTCAGATTATTCATTTTCGAGTTGTCTTCTGGACCACCTCTTTTTGTCTCGTGTCCGTTTTTTCCCACGAGTAAAAAACAATTGCTTTCAGGCATGAAAGTGCGTTCATACTATACCATGGCTATAATTCCGTGAGTTCACCAGCTTCCTGGCGTATTGCTTAGTCAATACTTTTCCCCCTGTGCCATGCATCTCCTGGGTATGATTACCTTCCACTTATTGCACTTATTGCTTTAGGTATCCCCTCTTTTTCCTTCTCCGTTTCCATGCTGTGGGCAGTCAGTTTCATCCATTCTTTGTTCATGTCTGTAATATATAAGCTGTATGTTGCGAATGAGCAAGCTGAATATTTATTGTAAAGGAGTCGCCCATTCTCATACGCTAGATGACATAATTTTTAATTCATAATGTCCATTCTAGATATTTGAGCTTTTTCTGTTGTTTTCCGTAATTTCCCATCTCTCCACCGCAGGTTAGAATTATATTTCACACAAAAGGTCTAAGTAACCAACCTATTATTCATCTGACTTATTTATTCGTTTTCTGAATGTTTCTGTTCTGTTTTTCACAGATGGGTTTTAGAAAGGGTCTAGGAACTAGAGAAGCATTATTCGGAGTCAATGTTCTGGCACAACGATATCTGGATATGAATCAGAACATATATGCTTGCTTCATAGATTTTAGAAAAGCTTTTGACAGAGTTCGACATGAAAAGCTTTTAAGTATTCTTAAGACCAAAAACATAGATAGTAGAGATCTACAAATTTTATCGAATCTGTATCAAAATCAGAAAGCAAGAATCAGAGTCGAAGGAGAACTAACAGAGGAAGTAAGTATACTTAGAGGAGTTCGACAAGGGTGCATACTTTCACCACTCTTATTCAACGTTTACAGTGAAGTGATATTTGAAGAAGCTTTATTAGATATTGTGGAAGGTATTTTGGTCAACGGAAATAGCATTAATAATATTAGATATGCGGACGATACGGTCATATTTGTAAGTAACATGGAAGATCTACTGTACATAATACAACATAAGTACAATGCATGCGAAAGGTACGGACTGCAAATGAATCTCAAGAAAACGAAACCAATGATATTCTCAAAAAAACCACAAAATGTAGATAACCTGATCATCAATAATACAACGATCCAAAGAGTAACAACATATAAATATTTAGGAACGTGGCTAACCGAAGATGGAGATCAAACAAAAGAAATTAGATCTAGAATAGAAATGGCAAGAAACACGTTCATAAAATTGAAGAACTTACTTTGCAACCGTAACCTTAATCTAGAGATATGCACAAGAATGCTGCGTTGTTACGTTTTTTCTACTTTACTATACGGCATGGAAGCGTGGACAATAAAACAGTCTGAAATCAAAAAACTAAACTCCTTTGAGATGTGATACTATAGGAGAATCCACAGAATATCGTGGACTGAAAAAGTAACTAATATAGAGGTGTTACAAAGAATGAAGAAAGAATGTGAAGTCATAAAAACTGTTAAAATTAGAAAGATTCAATATCTGGGTCATACAATGAGGGGCGAGAGGTACGTATTACTTGGATTAATTATGCAAGGGAAGATACAAGGGAAGAGAAACCTATGACGACGCAAAATATCCTGGCTAAGAAATTTGAGAGAGTGGTTCGGTTGCAGCTCCTTAGAATTATTCAGAAGCACGGCCAATAAAATTAAAATAGCGATGATGATTTCCAACCTTCGATAGGAGAAGGAACCTGAAGAAGAAGAAGATGTTTCTGTTTGAATCCGTTTCCCTGTTGCATCAAATTCAACTCCTAGGTTTGTTTAGGGTCTGCATGTTCTTATTTTTTCTCTTTATATTAGGATATTTTGTGTTTTAGCTCCTATTGGAACATATTTTGTTTTTGTAGATCATTTCCAGGCCTCTTGTATTCTTAATTTGGTTTCCTTGTCATGTATATCCTTGGTATTCGCTAATGGGATTCCATCGGCAAATTGTAAAATGTATACAAATGTCCACCAAAACAACTATAATATGTATACCTAAGATCAATACATATTTCATTGTTTTAAAGAAAAAAAAGCACTAAAGGTCACAAGTTCGTTGCATAACAAAGATAAAAATTTAGTAGATAGAAAATATCGGACGGTATAATAACAGAAGAAATTAAACAAGTGGCCAAAAAATCAATCAAAACATTCAAATATAACTCTATTTTATTGCAAATAAAAAAGTATATTTATAAGTTCATTTATAATTATTTATTTATTCTTTTAACCAATTTTTGTTTGTTACAAGTTTCACTTACTGCAAAAAAACTACTGTCAAAACACATTTCAACACTTTCAATTACCTGTTTACTTGTCTATTTTTTTGCATATCAGTTTTGGCATTAGGGAATATTTTAACTTAGATGCCATATTATTTTTCAATTATTAAGAATGTTTTGTTTTGGACACATGTTTTTAATAAACCATTTAACCAAAATATTCGAAATCGTGCCAAAAATATTGTTGTTTTTTATGTTTTGGTCGTTAGTTTTTGAGTCGTATGTTTAATTGTGTAAATAACACTTTGGTGGTCTGACATTATGTAAAGCAATCATTTATTCATAATAACGTGACGAAGTGGTTTTTAATAGAAGTGATAAGACGAAAGAGTAAATGGCCTGTGATATTATTCGTTTGTATAAAGAATATTTCAAAATTATGTGTAAAATATTTTCATACTTAAAAATACCACTGGCTATAAGCACTTTACGTGACTTTCAATACAGGTAATAATATGCAATATAATAAATGCGTGATAAATGAAGAATTCTTTAAGAAGCACAGAACAAACCAAATTGAAAACTGAACAAATGGAATCCCTGGACCTGGAATCCCTTCAGGATGGGCCCAATATCGATAATCACGATATGCGCCAGTCGCAAACTCTGTGCTAAATTTTTTATTTAACAAAATCTGAAAACAAATGAAAATTTCTCATTTTTTTGCTCCTATTTTCGTTTATAATTCGGAAAATATTGATCCTAGAGAAAAAATTATAAGAAGTTAAAAGTTTCGTTATTCAATTTTACACAATATGTCGTTAGCTAGAAATTGAAAATTTATTGTTTATTATTAAAAAAATAGCAATAATTGGAAAAAAAGTACAAAAAAATTAAATTAATCCTTTAAATGTTTTCGACTTTCTAATTTGACTTACAAGCTCCATATTTCGCCTAGAAAAACTTTTTAATATGTTTAAAACGTGTGCTAAATTTTTTTAAGATCGGTCGGATAAGTTTTGCATAATAATTTTGTAATCCGGCCTACTGGAAAAAAAATCGCAAATTTTCAAATTTATAGTAGGCCCTAAATAAGGCCCTCAGATAGTTGCATTTTTTTTTACATATAAATGAATGCTCAAACTTCCAAACGCTTTTTGTAAAATGCAAATCGGTTCATTAGGAGAGCCTAGAAATTTTTTAAAAGTTTTAAACATTTTTTAGGCTTATAAACAAATTGAATAACTTTACGAGCTTTAAACATATCATTTTCAAATCAAAATATATTCTCAAATTAAATAATGTCATTATTATGATAAAACTGCAGAAATTAATTATTTTCAAAAGTTTGATTTTTACAAAAAAAAATTGGTTCGCCTTTGTTTTAACAATTCAAATTATTACTGTTATTATATATTGTTACTTTTAGTAAACAAATATGTATTTATAAATTGTTAATAAATAATTTGAATTGATAAAACTTTTTTTAATTTTTTTTTTTTTGTAAAAATCAAACTTTTTAAAATAATTAATTTCTGCAGTTTTATCATAATAATGACATTATTTGATTTGAGAATATATTTTTATTCGAAAATGATATGTTTAAAGCTCGTAAAGTTATTCAATTTGTTTATAAGCCTAAAAAATGTTTAAAACTTTTAAAAAATTTCTAGGCTCTCCTAGTGAACCGATTTGAATTTTACAAAAAGCGTTTGAAAGTTTGAGCCTTCCTTTATACGACAAAAAATTTGCAACTATTGAGGGCCTTATTTAGGGCCTACTATAAATTTGAAAATTTGCGATTTTTTTCCAGTAGGCTGGATTGCACAATTATTATGCAAAACCTATCCGACCGATCTTAACAAAATTTAGCACACGTTTTAAACATATTAAAAAGTTTTTCTAGGCGGAATATGGAGCTTGTAAGTCAAGTTTAGAAAATCAAAAACATTTAAATAACGAAACTTTTAACTTCTTATAATTTTTTCTCTAGGATCAATATTTTTCGAATTAAAAACGAAAATAGGAGCAAAAAAAATGAGAAATTTTCAATTGTTTTCAGATTTTGTTAAATAAAAAATTTAGCACAGGATTTGCGACTGGCGCATATCGTGATTATCGATAATGGGCCCATCCTGAAGGGATTCCAGCAAAAAAAATAGCTTCCTATGGAAAATGTCCAATCCAAAACAGATCCCGTCTAGACTATATATGAAAAAAATCATTTACAACATTGATAGAAGGTTTTCGTTTTGTAAATATTAACAGATGACAGTTAAAGGCAATTACAGAGATGGTGACTGAACATTATGAACTGAGGAATCATCTCTACTCTCTACAATATAAGTAGGATGAATTAATTATGGTATAACAAATGGAAAATGTGGAAAAAATTTGTCGTACATATCTTTTTTGAATCTAAAGTGATCCATGAATCCTTATATCTGTATGAAAGTTGTTTGTTATTATAAATAAAAAATATTAATATTGTTCTGAAGCTGATTTCTTGTGACATCTTAATAGAATTTTCTATATATTGTTGGGAATAAACAACAATTTGACCTTGAAATAAGTTTTTTTGACGCTTCGATTTCCACTTTGGAAATGTTATTAATATACAATGTTTTGTATTTGACACTGTCTAGATAAGGCTATTAATTCCAAATGTCGCAGACTGGATGCAGTGCGCTGACGGAGACACTAATTACTGTTTCACCCAGCAATAATTGCTTGACCCTATACATACTTCACAGTTATAAACTTATGTAATATTTTTTTCTTAGAAGTCTATTTTAATAAGATTATTTGTTTAATTATGCATATAAAAATATGTGTTTCCACAGTGTTCGAGGATGTGGTTTTTGAGCACCACAACATTAGATGTGGTAGCTTTTCCCGCAATTTTGTGTGATCTGGGAATTTTGTTTGTTTTGTTGATAAAACTTTTATATGCGATCAAAACAAAAAGAACAAATAAAGCACGGATAAACCATATTTTATTTTTGATAATTATTAACTATTTCAATTGTTTTAAAGTTTAATCGAGAAATTATAACACAAGTGTTACATTTTTAATACTTAAAAGAACTTTTTATACCAGCTTATTGATTAATTAGCTACATAAGATTGTTTTATTCTTTTATATAAATTTATTTATTAACTGCTTTTTTATTATACTTGCAGCCATTTTATCTGCTCTAGAAATTCCACTTATCTGCTGCGAGTGCATAATTATGAGAACTTGATACTGTACTTATTCCAATTTATATGTGAGTGCTCACTCACCTTACTCACTCCACTCACTCATCTCACGTTAACCACTCACCTCAATTACTTACCTCACTCATTTAGCTCACTCACTTACCTCGCTTACTCACCTCATTCACTCACCTAACTCACTCACCTCACTACTATACAGCCCTGTTTTCATATATCCATTCTTCCTACCGCTCTGTTATGATGCTCTTAGCCAATCCTAGCTATGATTTTCTCCTGCTCATCCTTCCCGTAGCTTTTCGCCCTTTCCTTCAACATCAGATGTATGGGTAACACACCCGCGATCACTTGTATGGTCACCTTTGAAGTTGTTCTGTATGCACATGCTATTAGAACCCTTTCTAGAGACTAAAGAATCCAAAGAATATCGTAGGATCATCGATTTAAACTATGGGTCACACAATTAAAAGTAACAAAAATAAATATACTGTAAACAAACAACTTATTGGAAAAAAATAAAAAAAGGGATGATTTAAACATCTCCTTGCAAAACTATGAGTAGAAAGTATTTAAGAACTATATAGACATCACATATATAAGACTCTGTAAATCGATAAATTCGAATACCACTAGTAACAGAGTCAAGAGGACCTTTTGTTTAATTAACCATAATTTCATTACGTTACACGTCAATTAACGTCTATTATTCAAATTCATGCCTCTTATTTGACTACTTGAAGGCAATTAT
The DNA here is from genome assembly GCA_918026665.1 of Diabrotica balteata. Lineage (NCBI taxonomy): Eukaryota > Metazoa > Arthropoda > Insecta > Coleoptera > Chrysomelidae > Diabrotica > Diabrotica balteata. Next base: position 33,470,941 of record OU898281.1, on the reverse strand, counting down.
TTTATCAATATATTATTTTATAATAAATAACAGAGCCCGGCGTAGAGATCTGGGTACGGTTCTGTGACTACCACTTGGACCTGTTTGTATCGCCAAGCACAAGGCGTGAAATCCGGCAATTGTGCATTCCTATATTAGCCGTACTGCACTCTCGGTGTGACATTTTCTATAGTCCTATATGACCATTCATTAATAAATCTAATGGTCTTTTAATATGTATTATATAAAACAAGATTTATAGAGTATTTTTACATTCCTAAAAGTATGCGACTAAAAGGACTATTACAATCACGACTAAAGACATTTAACTCTAGTATTTTATATGGATAACGTCTAAAGATTTATTTTTTATTCAAATGAAATGCAAATTAAAATCAATCACTTTTTAAATATTGTATCATACCTTTTTGTATTAATATTAAAATTGATACTTTATTTAACTGTTTAAAATACAAAATTTGTACTGAGTTTTATTTTAAATTAAAGCAACAAGAAATAATATGGTTATCGTCAAATATTTATTTTCTATAAAAGGTTTTTCCCTAAAATTATGCAATCTTAATGCTAGGAATGCTTTGAGTTTTTGTTTATAACTTATCGAATGGATGATTAGAAATCCCATCGGCTAAAATTTCCTGTGTTTGTATTTTATACTTTTGCTGATAAAAATGGTTATAACGTTTGGTGATTTACACTATTTTATACTGAAAAGTAAATGGCTTCTGTTGTCTTCTTTTTATACAAATTCTTTTTGTTTAGGGCATCCAGATTTCTCTTAGTATCTGTTTATCATGTTTCTTAACTTATTATTATATTATTTATAAAACAGGAAGATCTTCTATTAACAGACTTTATTAAACATATTTATTAGAGTGTGGGGAAAGAATAATTAAATAATCTTATCTAACACGATTAACAAAAGAGCTAACTAAAATGTATGCAAAATTTGAAAGAGAAGCTAGGAAACTGATCTGATTGTATACCAAGTTATTTATTATCAGTAGTAATATCCCTAGGACATTGATAACAGACGAGATAATTTCATGACAATCGAAAGCTCGTTCCTCGGTAAGCACGAAGCAGAAGGCTGAGTGCTGTTACCAAGCAACGAGCTTGAGAAATTTGTCATGAAATTATGAGGCATTCATCAATGTCCGAGGGATATTCGGCGGATAATTTTTCGAAAAAAAAAATCATAACTCAACATAACGAAACATTTATTTATTAAAAGTACAGTTAGTGAAAGTACAATTATTAAAATTTAAGTTAACATTAGATTCGTTGCTGTTCTCTACTATAGAAGATCTATTACCACGCATAATATTTATATTATTGTCATAGGGATTGAAAATTGCACTGAATGCAATTATTAGTCTAATGTTGACATAATTGGGTGAAATTGTTCCACATGACACAAAATGACGAAATTTGAATGGTTGTTAGAACAGTCGAAAAATTATCATTGAAAGTATTTCCTACTTGTATTTTAGGCTCCGATTTTCTAATGACAGATCAAGAGCAGTTTTGCTCTCTGCGTTTTAGTCGACTCAGTAAGGTGTAAGCGCTGTGGTATCTTGGTATGGAGATCCAGTATATAGAAGTGGTTCCGATACATTTCATTATCGTAGGGATGGTTAAGTTTACCTTCAAACTGATTGACATCAGCGCTGTTGATCCAGACAGAACCATCCTTCGCTATACTATGAACCAATCGCATCGCGGAACTAGTTAGTCTAGTAGCGGTTGTTGTAGTTGTGTTAGTCAGGTGTTACTTATATGATATACTTCTGTCCAGCGTAATATCTAAATATTTGAAAGTTGGGTTATGATGGATGATGAGCAATACTCCTTCTAAACGGTGATAGATAGAAGAATATTTTTTTCAAATAATTAAACAGATTGTTGAGTAGATTCCCCCTAAGGTTTCAAATTTTAAAAATCGAACCGGTTTAAAAATGGCGGCCATAAAAATGAATTTTTCCTATAGTAATGTATAGGCTAGGAATGGCCTAGATAGACTAGATAGACTAGGAATGGGCCGAACCGCAACTGCTAAATTAATTAAAATATGGAAAGACCGAACAATAACAAGGAATACTAAGCTTAGGTTGGTCAATGCCCTTATTTTTCCCATTGCTACATATGCAGCTGAAACATGGACTCTCAAAAAAATCGATAGGAGTAAGATCGAAGCCTTCGAAATTTGGGTATATAGAAGAATTCTACGCGTGTCCTGGACAGAACATAGAACCAACCTGTCAATTCTGTAAGAGCTTCATATAAAAGACAGGCTACTAAAAAAAGTAAACCAAGCATACCTAACTTACTTCGGCCACATAGCTAGAAGAACGGGCACCATGGAACTATTGGTAGCAGAAGGTAAGGTAGAAGGCCGAAGACCAAGAGGAAGATCTCCAATACGATGGGTGGACCAAATGAAGAGTTTGGTGGGAAAATCCCTACATGAAGCCGTCCATATGGCACAAGATCGCAGTCAATGGAGACAGCAGACTAATAATATTTAGGGTGTCACTACGCCCTGACAAGGGCTAAAGGATTGAGGAGAGGAATGTATAGGTATTTTACAGGTTTCATTCTTCAAAATTTACAGTCCTAATTTTCAATATATTTTTAAAATATGACCTCGTCTACTTTTTTCTTATACTTACTGATTGAATTCAGAATTATGAAACCGGAAGTATTTACTTCCCTACTTCCGGATTTAGTTTTGAAAATTATGGTTTCTTTCACGGTGTTCCAGAGCATATATCCAGAAGGGGCCGCGAGTTCTCAAACCGAGTTCTTTTTCCTAAACGTGGCATTTTACAATCTAAAATATGCAAAAAAAGTTACTTCCGGTTTTACTTCCGTTTTTATTTAAGAGGGGCGGAGTCTAACAATCATATTGTTTCCGTTTCCTAATGTAAATCTTCCTGAAAATCCTAAAAAACTACTGTATCGATTTTCGATTTAAAAAAATTGGCGTCTATACAGTTTATTTTTAGAATTTTTGGAACATTGACACCAGGCGATGGAAACGATGGATCGTTAGACTCCGCCCTCTTAAATATCAGCAAAACTTACATCAAAACTCGATGTCGAGTTGGTCCGCTAGTAATATATAAGAAGATAGATACGAAACTGAAATTAAACTACTGAAGAGAAGAAACCAGTGGGATAATTAAATATACTATTAAAGAGCATAAAATGAACCAGCCATAATTCGAACATGCGCAACAATAATTTGACTACCAATACTAAACTCACACGAAACATGAACCAGAAGGATATTATTATTATTTTTAGTGCGAAAAAGCTTTGGTGGTATATATTTACCGGAAGAAGAATGAAGGAATGTCAAACAAAGAAGTCAAAATACTCTGTTACGCAGACATATAATTAACATAAGAGCCAAAAAATTTAATATGACAATCTTATCTCAGAAAACTAAAACAATAGAAGTCAGCAAAGAATCAACCAGATGTAAAATAAACATTGATAGCATCAGTATTGAACAAGTAATGAAAATAAAATACCTGGGAATTATGGAAACCTGGAAAAAGAAGTGAGAGATTAAGTACAAAAAGCAAATAGACTGGCAGGATACCTTAATAACACTATGTGGCGAAACAGACACAATAACACTGAGATCAAATTAAGAATTTATAAAGCCAGTGTAAGACCGACACAGAGAGTACTGAGAAGAATTACAGGAAATACGCACAACAGAAAAAAGAATGGAATAACCACATAAGCAGAATGGAGGAGACCCTTGTCACAGAATAATAAACAATCAGAATGCCCACTCTCCATGGAAAATTAAGTACGCGCATCTCCTTCGCGCAGACGTTCCGCCATGTTTTAGAGAGAACCAGTGTTGTTTAGGTGGTGTGCATAGAAAAATTAACCCGGCTTAATTGACTTACGGCAATCATAGACATGCTATACAATTATATTAACATTGTTAAATATAGTATCATAAATATAATTGAATTAAACATAAATATAAATAATTACATAACCTCACAAATCATATGTCTGTGTTATGTGTTTCCTTCTAAAACATGGCGCGCGTGCTGAAAAACTTCAAAGACGACATCTGAGAGTGGGCATTCTGATTGTTTATTATTCTGTGCCCGTGTCGTCAAAATAGCAAGAGGTAAGTCATCAATCGGCAGAAGAATTATCGGACGACCGCGCAAAAGATGGAGTGACAACCTTCCATAGAGATATTTATCCACCAAAGAACAAGCAGAATTGCTTCTATAGAGGCAGAAGAAGAAAAAGCGAAAAAAAATTGAGAGTTATTTGAGGCATAGACAGAATCCACGATCCTACTCGTTCCCTTTGTATTTCTGTTTGAACATTCAAGATCACCCAGTTTCAGTGGTACAATCTCCCAGAATTCACCAGCTGTCTAGGTCATGTCTTATGTAGCAGGTATTATGCATCTTCTGGACAAGATAGTATCAACAAATAATGAATCATACAACTCTATCATAGTGTATGTGAGAACGTTCCCTATTAGCCATTCAGAGCTTCCCCCGTACACTTGCAGACTGACACAGTATTTGTCGTCTTACTCATAATTTATAATCTATTTAGCATGAATTATTGTTGGTAAACGTTTCCTCAAAGTTTTCATCGGTATTAATAACCAGACATTTGCTTTTCTCGTATTTATCGCATTACTCACTTTATTTTTTAACCATGAATTCGAAGTCAAAATTAATTTTTATAATAACCACACTGTCTTCTGATATCATAGTTTTAATAGAACATGGTTACTTGCTGTACAATATACATGAGACTTGAACCATAAACTAATTAGAGCTTTCGTTTAAAAAACGTATTCTTGAAGATAATTTAACATTCTTTTTTTGTTAACACGCTTGATAATCGTGTTGTACATTAATATTATTAATACTGCCCTTTATCACGCAACCGGGAGCTGCATGCACATAATATAGTTTCCTAGATATATTTTGTTGTTTACACGTTTTACTGTAAAATGATTAAATTTATTAGAGTTTTGATGCTATTTAATTTAGTATAACATTATATTGTATAATGGCTATTTTCAATTAATTGCACCTATGTCTAAACATATGTTATAATAAATATGTTCAACCATAATGTCATCGATAAACATCCTTTTCTTTCACATGTTATATGCTTTTAAATTGTATTTATTATGTTCTTATATCTAATATTAATATGTCCCTGTGTACTGCAATTTGCTAGGATTTTCTAATCAGCTGTCCTCTATTTTATCCAGGTTACTGCTTTATTTTTGCTACCTTGCATTCCATAGAATTGTCTCTATAATTTGTTCACACCTGCCCCTGTTGCCAAAACTTAAGTGAATATTTATCATACTGTGTTTTTGTTATTTTTGCTGCTGATTGACGACAAAATTCGACGGATACCAGTCCAAAGAACAAGCTGGTTTTAGCAAGGGATTCAGCACAAGTGACCATTTACTAAGTATGAAAATACTTATAGAACGAGCAAATGAATACCACATTCCTGTATATATGGCGTTCATAGATTTCGAAAAGGCTTTCGACAGTGTCGAACATTCAGTGAAAAGTTCTTATATTAGCCAATAGCCAAATAGCCAATATATATTAGAAAGCCAAAACAACAATTAAAGTATATGAAGGAACAAAATCAATACAAAAATATAAAGGCGTGAGAAAGGGTGACACAATATCACCGAAACTTTTCAATCAGGTTCTGGAAGATATTTTTAAAAGATTAGAATGGGAAGAAAAAGGTATAAAAATTTGTGGACAACGCTTAAACCATCCGAGGTACGCTGATGACATCGTATTGATAACTGATAAAAAAGAATTATTTGAAATGATGAAAGAACTGGGCGTAGAAGCTGGAAAGATAGGTCTTAATATAAATTACAGCAAGACCAAAACCATAACAAATACAGATGAAGACATCACAATGAAAATCGGACAAGATGAAATAGAACAAGATCAGAATTATATTATATATATATATATATATATATATATATATATATATATATATATATATATACCTATATATAAATATATATATATATATATATATATATATATATATATATATCTGGGTCAAACTATAAAACTTAACAAAGAAAACCAAACAGCAGAGATAAAAAACGAGTTAGACTGGCATGGACGGCATTTGACAAATTAAGCTACATTCTTAAAAACAAAAGATATCCAAAAGATATCCATCTTAAGATCAAAGTATACAATCAATGCGTACTCCCTGTTCTTACTTATGGTTCCCAAACGTGGACATTTACAAAAGTAAACATGAACAAAATCATAAAACCCAAAGAGCAATGGAAAGACAAATGTTGTACATAAGACTAATGGATAAAAAGAGAAACGAGTGGATAAGAGAAAAAACAAAGTGAGGGATGTTAGACAAGAAGTTGCAAAATTGAAATGGAGATTTGCCGGACACAATATAAAACAAATAGAAGACCGATGGAACAAAATTCTTATAAGTTGGAGACCGTGGGAATATAAACGAAGCAGAGGAAGGCCCCAAATGAGATGGGCAGATGATATCAAGAAGCACGTGGGCTCTAGGTGGATGACTGTAGCGACAGACAGAGAAGAATGGAAAATGATTTGGGAAGCCTATGTCCAAAGATGGACCGAAGAAGGCTAATTAGATAGAACATGCTGATTGTTCAACTTTTTCATTAACTATATATCCCAAAAACTCGGCTGTAACTCATAGCAACATACAGAAATTTATGCTGGAGCTGGTTTCCCAGAAAAAGGTCTGAATAAACATTTTATTGGAAAATTTAGTCTGTGTTTACCATGACGCACCAATAAACTTATAATGTTTCACTTATTGTGCCCAGGGCAAGCCTTTCATAAATTTTATTAAGACTTAAAATTGTTTAGGAATTTCCTTCCTTAATTTACCCATAATTGTGCGATGTTTTTGGAAATACCCGTAAGTGCAGTTCAATATTCTAGGTTAAAACCACCATAATACATTCTATGCAGTTTTTATTTGCTAAATAAGAGTGTACTCTTATTTTTGTAGAAAAGGCCATAATGAATTGTGTATCAGAGACTTCCCTTAGATATCTTCTCACTCAATAAGACTAATATACCTATTGGGTGCCAAAATTATCTGCACTTTACCATTCCGACTTAAAACCAAATTTAGATTGATAAATCAATCTTCAAAGAATGGGAAAAAGATTAAAAATAAAAATTTAATACCTAATATAAAAAAGATCGCTATTCTTAAAATTAGTTGTTATAATTACAACTTTCCAACATTACATCAAATATTAAATAATCTTAAAATTCCCAAGAACAAAATACAAGATAAGTGAGCAATGATTACGTTTAAAAATGGGAATTTTGAGATCCGGCGAGGTTATTCATTTGCAATAAATTAATACAACATACACGAGATAAAAGCTGGAAAATTGACGCTGAAGCGCCGTGTCCAAAGTTTCCGAAGTCGCGAGTCTCGATCACTTCGAAACTACAAACTACAGGTTCCCCCTCTACCTACTATCAAATGCATTACCGCCGAACTGTAGTGAAATTAGGGAAACAATATTGTGAAATTTTGTAACATAAGCAAAATGTAAAATGAGGATTTTGAATATTTTTGTGACGTAAACATTGTTAAAAATGTGTCTCAATCGTTGACAATCTTCTTCTCTAAAACTAACAAGCATGTGATAGGTATACCTAAATACAAAATGGTACTTTTTAAACAATAAAAAATTTAAAAAAAAAACAATTTTTTATAAGTCAGACTATATCAGGTTATGCTTTAATATCAGCAATATTTTATGCTTCTTTGTTCTTTTGATGTGTCTTTGTCAAATTTAAAATATTTACAATAATTATTGTCTCATTTAAAAAATAAAACGGTTTTCTTATTTTAAAAAGTTTATTGTCTAAAAATAAATAAACTAGATTTCTTCTTTTATTAATCACAAAAGAAACAGGAGACATAATTGTCTTCCTTAAGTCACAATAAATCTCTAATGCCATTTCCATTATTTCACTTTTTTGTCTAACATGTCTATGTACTGATCTCTTGAAATTTTGATAAAGTTTGTTAATTTTTCACACAAAAAACAGTTTGTCAATAAAAAAAATTTGGATTGAAAACGGTTTCGGACCTCCAAAACCAAGTAAAAAATATTTTGCGATGTGTATTTTATCCTTATTAATATATTTGAAAAAGTGAAATGCCACAAAAAAGACAGCTATCTATTATAGAATAATAATAAATTGTGTTAAGTATGTCAAAATTATTCTGGAAGATTTTGTGAAAAATAATTTTGACATATCCATCAAAGTTTGCCATTTTGACAAAAAATATAACTAACTGTCACGTCATAAAAATATCTACAAAAAAATAGTATGCTTTTAAATATATAATAGTTAATATTTATTTGCTTTATTACTTAAAAAGTGATTCAAAATATATTTATATTAACTATATTCCAGGTTTTTTTATTATTTTATTGTTAAAAACAGTCACAATTACTATAAAACCTTATTTTAATCATGCTCTTTCATAAGCAGTAACTTTCCTCATTGTAAAATAACGAGATATTATTATTACATTCAACAATGGACGAGTATACAGGAACAACTTTCAAATAAATCCTTGACTCCTCAAAAATCCCTATCGCCACGCCTCTGATTGCTACCAGCACGCTGAACGACGTCACACTTTCTATATAAACGTTTTACATCAAACGTTCGCTTCATTCTCGACATTGAAGTCAGAGAAGCGCATCAGTTAGAGTGAGTTTGGCAACAAAGCTAGACCATCTCTTCGTAATTAACGTATTCTCTAGTCAATTTTTTAAAGTAATATTAGTGACTAAAAACTTGAACCAAAGGAATTAATATAGTGCTGTGAAGTGTGGCTGGTGGCAATAAGGTGTTAAAAAACTAAAAAGTGATTGTGACTGTTTTTAACGGCCTCAAAATAGCTATTTTCGGATTTACAAAACGGAGCCCCGATACAAAAATGGTGGGCAGTAACGGCACAATGATTGCAATTCGTCTTGTTCGCAGCAAACTCAGAAAGAGGGAAGAACACAGCAACAGCGTTCATCCTACCGATGTGGTCCTGCAAACTACCCCGAATGCAACTCAACTCAACCACCAGAATACATCACCCCATATCCTCCAATCTGACTTGACCTACCGAGGACAATTTCTATGGACGCAACCTCCACCACCTGCAAATCAGTACCCGTACAATCACAATCAGGTACTTACATTCATTTTCAAAAATACTTATGTTTTTAGAACTTGTGGAATGCTTTTTTTGATCGCGATTGTTAACTCTTGACATATTCAAAATACATTCAATGATGAAAATTATGCAAAATAAAATACAAGGCTATTGAAATGTCGGAAACACAAAGTTCAGAAGTATGCAAGGTTCACGGTTACCCACAGATTCTTCAACAGTAAAGATTGTCGATTTTTCTAAATATTATTCCTTCTGTTGAATTAAGTATGTTCCATAAATTTTGAATGGTGTGTTTGATTTTACGTTCACTAAGAACGCCCTTCGCTTTCTAACCATTTCACAATATTTTCAAGTAGAAAGTACAAATTCGATTATTCGCGTATGTTTATTAAACATCACACATAAAGTATAAAATAATTTTAAACTTTAAAATCTGATTTCCCACTTTTAATTGAAATTTGAAAGTTGTCAAGTAATAGAACGGAAAACGAAGCGTTCCATGACGAACAAGCATTGCGCAAATAATTTCTTTTTATTTTTATTGCTGGGAGAGAGAAGCCTCCGATTAACAGTTACAATGCCACAGAAACGAGGTTAAAAGTGTATGTGGGTATACCCATTTAAATTTTGCAATAGTTCCTAATTAACAGCCGTTACAACTCGCGGTTTCTCTCAAATCATGCATAAAGTTTGTCGTTTCGTTTGTTCGTTAAATGCAAGTCAGGTGTGTAAAAGTTAAAAACGAACGGTAAATTGTAGAACTTTCAAAATTTGTCCCAATTTCTACTCCCCGAAATAGCGTTGAATAAGTGAAAGTAGTTTAATCTTAACGGTATAAAAATTATATACTTTTAAGCAATATTACTATCGTGGATAGTCGTGTTGTCAGAGACCTTTATCTATTTATAAATTTAAATACAGCCAATCTTTTTCATAACCTTCGAAATTCGCCTAATTATTACTTAATTGATTAGATAATTTTAACCGAATGTAAGTTTCGTTTTTTACACTTCCTATGATAAAATTCGGAAATTCTAGCAAAAATATATTGGTCGGCCTTGATGTAAAGTCTGGCAACATTGAACAGAAGGTCCGTTGTGTTGTAGGCAAACGAACTCATATAATCTATCCTTTTCTGTTAAATAAAGACTACCAGACACCCGTTAAATTTACAAGTTTTAACACAATTAGCGTTTTTAAATTATCAAATAGCCTTGTATAAAAAATGTTAACTATTTATTTAAATACATATTGAAGGGATCATTTCAAGGACCCTGCTTCAGACTTCCGGCTATAAAGGTCGTTGACACTGAGGATTATATCGATCAGGAAAGACCCTAACGACTGTACAGAAAGAAATTACCTATAGGGCAATTGTATTTGAATTCATCCTTAGTGAGGAGGATTGTTTGATTTAATAAAAAGTAGTCTGCATTGAAAATAAAAAAATGTTAATGAAAATTACTTACTTTTTAATTAATAATTTTGTTTTTGATTACAGGATACGCTTGTACAAAATTCTGTGGAACGTCCGGGATTCGTCCGAGGATTCAGGAAAAATCTTGGAGGAAAATGGAGACGTCTTGTTAAAAGGAAGCCCTCCCAAGAAGTATACACCATTCCAGCTGAGTTGAAACCTCAACTTAAGCAAATATACGTTTATTAGCCTTAATACAAACCGATTGGCTGTCGAATAGTCAATTGGATCCAGGCCCTACGAATGCGGAGCCCTTCCTTAATGAGACTGATTTTTTAAACTAATATTACTCCTCACGATTAAGAAGAGTAATCTTAGTTTATACGATGTAAATATTTGACTATAGGTTGTAATACTTACGCCATACATATGTAGAATTATGAATTTTACAAGAGTAGAACAGCTTCCGATTATCCGGAAGATATGTTAATACTTTTATTTAGTTTAACTCCAAAAACGCTTTTTGTAGAAAATACTTTTATACGAGTAGATAGCTACTTGCTCCACACGTTGGCCAAAAAGCTTTATGCTGATAAAATAAATAATACCCAGTAAAAAGTTTTTATAAATAAACTGACAACTACAGATTTTTAAGTTGTTAATGTTTTGAAAGCTATTTTCAGTGGTGTCATTTAGTTTACTGGCGTATTTATTTCTAAAGTTTTAACTTTTGAACCAGATTTCAAAAGTTGGGCTTTGAAATGGATATTAAGTTTTTCAGCCAAATTTTTTAGCTCATATTGAGCCGAGACATTCTTGGATGTTGTGATGTGCATACAGTTTGAACATTCTCGAATCTCTATTGTTGGCTATTGAACAATACTGTAAATTACTTAGCTATTTGAGATTATCCAAGTCTATCTCAATTCAGTACTAGTCAATTTGATTACATCAGCTTGTATTTACAGAGCGAATATGATTATTAAATAAATTTTTAAATTATTGTTCAGTATTACAGTGTTTAATTTATTGAATGAAAAATGCATATCAAATGCCATCATTAAGCAACGATACTAATCTATATGAGTCCATAATGTATTAAAATTGTCATGCAATAGGAATTTTGCATGCACATTTGTGGGACTTAAGTATACTATTATAAATATTGTGATAACAGTGTCTCGTTAATATATTTTCAACAATTATCTCTACAGCAACAAATTCAGTATAGAAAATTTTTTGTTAGTTACCTTTTGTAATATGCCATTTTGATCTGGAATAAAGAAATTGTATAGCAATAATAAAATGATGTAAATAAACTGTGCAATAAATTGTTACTTTTTGAAATCAAGCATTTTGTTTTAATGTTACTTTCTCTTTCAGAGACTGAATCGTTAAAAGCTGAATACCTTCATTACAAAACATTCACGTTTTTAAATGCAAGGGGTGTCGTCACTTCATTTCATCTATTAATTTGACATATTTATCAGAAATATGCAGACAGATTCATTAGCAGATAAAGTGAAGAATTAATATTTTACTTTTAGTTGTTACATATTTAGAGCTACTATAGTTCTTCTTATGGCGCCATCTTCTTTCGAAGATCGGCGATCCAAATGGCAATTGTGGTTTTGGAAACTGCTGCGCGAAAGATTTCTGCGGATGAGCGGTCGAACCATCGTCTTTCAGCCATGAGTTATGGCGTCTTCCTACTGATCTTTTGCCCTGTACTTTTCCTTCCAGTATAACTAGAAGTAATTCACTTTCACCTCTCAACACATGACCCGAGTATTGCATTTTCCTCTCTTTGATTATTCTTAGTAATTCTTTTTGTTTGCAGATTTGACGAAGTACCTCAACATTAGTAACTCTTTGTACCCATGGAATTCTCAACATTCGTCTGTATATATACATCTCAAAGGCATCTATTCTTTTTTCTATTTCAGAGTCCATTGTCTAACTTTCACAGCCATACAGTAAGACAGAAAAAACGTAACATATAATCATTAGGATTCTAAGCTGCAGACTAAGGTCTGATCTGATAAAAAATGTTTTCATGCTAATGAATGTTTTCCTTGCTTGTTCGATTCTTGATAGTATTTCTTTTTTGGATTACACTAACTATTGATATTTGCTCCCAAATATTTTAAGGAATTTACCTGTTCTATCATTTGACCCTTTGCATACACATGTACCTTTATTGGTGTCTTTGAAAATTCTAAGTTTTTAGCTTTGGAAACGTTTAGATGTAAACCGAACACTTCGCTGTGGTGAAATACCGCATTTATTATATTTTGTAGTTCTTGTGCGTTGCTTGCTATTAAGACAGTATCATCAGCATATCTGATGTTTTTTATGCTGATTGCGTTAATCTTAATTCCGCCTTAGACCTGGTCTAATGCTTCTTTGAATATAGTCTCAGAATACAAATTAAACAGTAGCGGTGATAAGACGCAACCCTGTCTCACTCCTCATCGGATTTATATATATCTTCGGATGTTGTGTGCTCTATTTCAATTGTTGCCGTTTGGTGCCAGTGTAGTTCTGAGATAATTCGCAAGTCTTGTTCATCAACTCCAGTTGTTCTCAGAATGCTGATCATCTTTTGATGGTTAACACAGTCAAATGCTTTTCGATAGTCAATAAAACATGCATATACATCTACATTCATGTCTCTGCATCGTTGCGTTACATTTAAGGCAAAAAAGCCTCTCGTGTTCCAAATCCGTTTCGAAATCCGAATTGAGTGTCACTCATCTGGAACTCGCACTTCTTGTAAATTCGTGTATGGATAATTCTGAGAAAAGTTTTAAAGATATGAGACATCAAGCTTAATGTTCGATAATCATCGCATTGTGAGGAATTCGATCTTTTTGGTAATGCTACAAATGTTGATTTTAGCCAGTCTGTTGGTATTTTACCTGTGTCATATATCTTATTGAATAGTGCTGTTATTAAGTCTAGGCTTTTACTTTCGTTATCTGCAATTAGTTTTACTATTTCGACATTGATATTGTGGGGACCGGTGGCTTTTCCATATAGTCCGTCTAGAAAGTATCCGGAAAAAAGAAAGCAGAATTATAATTTTACGGTATTTATTTCTATCACTTAAAATATTAAATTTCAACAAATAATTCATCACATTTTACTTATACAACCTCCATTTAAATCTAAACACTTAACTAAACGTCCAGGTACACCCGAAACTAAGTCAAGGCCATAATTTTCGATAATGGTGTTCTTGCCTTGCCCTTGACCGAATCAAATCTTCTTTATCTCGCGGCGCTACTCGTTCCACATCAATCTTCATCAGTCCCCATATATGTTTTCAATGAGGCTAAGATCTGGAGATGCAGCTGGCCACGGAATTGTTGCAAATTGGTGTTCTTGCATCCAAGCGTGAGTATAAGCAGAAGTATGGCGTCTTGCACTATCTTGCTGAAAACGCCACCCCTCTGGATATAAAACATGATTTGTTTCTAGAAGAAAACCATTTAGGATGTCAAAATATTTCGCACTATCAACAGTACCATTAACTATACAGAGAGGTGTAGCACTACGCTGAGATATTGCTCCCCAAACCATTATTTTAGTGCGAAATTTGGAAATTTGAACGGTAACATTTTCCCTTGATAGGACTTTTAGATGATTTGCACCAAGCTGGAAACAACTTTTATCAGATATAAAGACATTATTAAAATTATCTTCTCGAAAACGAATACAAAAATCTATTCTTCGTTGCCTTTGCAGAGGTGTCATTGTAGGGATTTTTTTGGATTTCCTTGATATGTAGCCTTGCTTTTTTAGTGACATGTGAACAGTTTTTGGGCATACTCTTATTCTTAATTGATTTCCAAATCTGTTCGCTAATTTTCGAAACCCTAGGCGCGGATTTTGTCGTCCTAAAGCCACTAATTCATTTAAATTGTTTCCGCGAATCTTACGCGGTCTACACGAAACTGGTCCATGTCTCACATCTATGCCATTTTTTATCCTCTTTATTCTCTCATCCAGTGCAGTTTTCAGAGTTCAGTCAATTGCACTAATTTTTTTACGTTTCGGACAACCTTTCTATACAAATATTCCACCACTTTTCATTTTTCTACTTGCGACATTATTTCACAAATCTTAAGTCTGTTTACAAATAATATTTGACAGATGGTGTTGTCATACGATTTTGTCCATAACCTACTATCGGCACAACCTACTTGATGCATCACTTTTGTCTTAAAATGTAACAAAAAGAAAATGTATTAAAATTAGGAAAAATATAAAATTTCGGATACTTTCTAGACGGACTATATTTCTGAGATTTTACTGCGTGAATCACTTCTTCTTTGGTTATTTCTGGGCCTTTTTCATTTATTCGATTATCTGTGGAGATGGAGAACAAGGTCTATCGTCGTCAAAAAGAGTTTGTATGTATTCTTTCCATCTCTCTAGTTTGTCTTCTGTACCAATAATTTTTTAATATTGTTCCTTGCCTCTTTTTGTGTCTACCTGTCATTTCTTTTACTTTTTTGTGAATATTAAAGGTGTCAAATTTTTTCTGAAGTTGTTCAATTTCTAGGCATTTTGTTGACACCCAGTTTTCTTTCGCCTCCCTGCACTTTTTTCTAATGATTTTATTGATTCGCTTGTATTATATTGGGCTTGTTTTATGTTTTTGTCTTACGTCCATGAGTTTTATGATCTCTTGCGTTATCCGTTCTTGTTTTTTGTTGTGTTTTATGAACCCGATGTCTTCTTCTGGAATCTTTGTTATTTTTGTTTTTAGAGCAGTCCATGTCACTTCAATGTCTGTCTGTACCAAGTTTTCGATCGTTTTTATTTCTTCCTCAAGCTTGATACTTATATTTCTTTTTTCTGTTCAGGGTTCTTCAGTTGTAAGATGTCTATTTTTCTTGTCACTGTTTTCGTTTTGACTTTGAGAAACCTTTTTAGTCTAAAATCCGTTATAACTGGATTGTGATCGCTATGTATATCAGCTCCAGGGTATGTTTTCGTAGATTGTATGTACTTCTTAAAGGTGTTATTGAGCAAAATGAAGTCAATTTGATTTCTGTCTGCAGGTGATTTCCATGTGTATAGCCTTCTAGGATGTTGTTTGAAGAAGGTATTGGCTATTAACAGATTGTTTTCTACGCAGAATTGTACAAGTCTATCTCCTCTATTATTCCTAGTACCTAGACTGTATGCTCCTATGTGGTCTCCTTCAACACCACGACCAATTTTAGCGTTAAAGTCACCCATGATCATCGGTTTCTCACCTCTTTTTGTCAGTCGCATTATTTCATCTATGTTATTATAAAATTTTTCGATTTCTTCGTCTGACTTGTTGAATCATAAACCTATAAATAATAATTAGTTTTCTGTGAGTTGTTTGTAATTTCAACACTGCTACTTTATCATTTAGAGGGATGAAGTCTGTGACTGATTGAGCAATTTTGTTCGACACTAATATAGCAGTTCCATATTGATGTTCTGGGTCAGTTCCACCTGAATAATATATGTATCCATGTTTTGTTTTTTGTACTCCTGAACCAGGCCATCTTACTTCACTCATCCCAAGATGTCTATTTTCAGTCTTATCATCTCGGCTTCAATTTTTGCCAGTTTCCCGGGCATAAATAAGCTGCGTACGTTCCAGGTGGCAATGCGTACTATTCGGTCGTATATTTGTATTCTCTGTCCACTTTCTTGGGTAGTTGACGGGGGGATTCTTCGCACCCTCTCCCCATTTAAAGGGTGCCCGGAGTGAGGGCCATTTTCTTTTTCTCGTTTGCCATTTAGATTTGTGGAAAATATAATGGGGTGGTTTTCCCGTTGCCTTTCCCATCGCAGTACCACAACCATTTAAACTGCTCCAGTCATGCTTGTGGTAATCCAGTTTCAAGCCGGTCCAGGATCATTTCCTCTACGCCTTGAAATGGTACTGATGATCGCTGCTGCCCTTCACCAGGAAGGGATAGGAAGTAGGAAACTAGATTTTTGAAGGATAAAGAAATGGGACAAGATTTCTCTCAGTAAGGAATTGAGAGCAAAGCATTATGGCTCGCGTTGGCAGGGACGCTTCCCTGAAGTAGACCTATTTGTCACCAGGATCGTAGAAAAGTGTCTACCCGCTACTATAGTTAGTAGTTATATATTTCTAATTAACTACGACTTTCCGTGTGGGCATATGGCTTCACTTTTATTTTTTATCAATTTCTATCCTTGGTTATTTGTTTCCATCTTGGCCCAACATGTTATTCTATATCATCTAAGTTATGGCTTCCTCTTTTATCATTTGTAATACAACCATCTCCAATGTATAAGTATTGTATTCCATCTGTCAGCTTTCTGCATTATGGTATGACCAGCAAAATGTTTTGCCATTCGAGCTGAAATCTTTTAATTTGTTTTTATGAATCCAGCTACATATTTTTTTCTCTTTGAAAGTTTGATATTCAGCATTTATCTTTCCATAGATCGTTAATTTTTCTATGTTGTCATTGGTAAACGTACTTTTTGGGAAGTTGTATGTAAGAACAGGTGGTAAACACCAATCGAAGACTCCTGCTTTTTAGATGCTGAAAGTATTCTTTAATTTATAAGAGCTGAATATGTGCGCCATCTGATGATATGTTCACTTACTTGTACATTTGGTGTTTTTACTGTGATTTTGACATCTTCTTGGTTTCTCCTGGTAAATCATATTTGTATCTATTAGTTATTCCGATATTCATCCATTGTTATAATTCTTATTTTTTTTACTGGATATACCTAATGGTTTAGGTACTGTTTATTTTTGTAAATATCAGTTCTTCTAGTCTTATTTTTACGCCGGTAGAAGAATATCATGGAGTAGCAAAATGTAGTGTGCGATTTCTACCCACTAAAACAGTAAAAACCTTCATCTGTTGACGAGGCCATAGGGCTAGTACTTCATTATGCCCCTTCCGCTCTTCATTACATCTGCTTCAATCTGCTCCATTATGAGCTACACCATCCTCTTGCACTATGCACTTCGTTAGCAATCATACCATTCACAAGGTTCTCGACATTTATCAATACGCAACATTAGGTTAATCAACCTAGCGTTCGTCTACAGAGTATGCTTCGCAGTATCTTTAAACTTTCCTCCACAATTCACACTTCCAGAGTGCCGTCAACCTACGGAGGTTGGCAATCATAACGGCTATTTTTATTTATAGAACAAATCAATCGATCTGCATTTATACCAATCACGTAGACTCATAAATTAAGAAATCTACCTTTGGCCAACAGATCTTCTTTCAGAGGCTCAAAATTTCATACGTTGTTCCCATCGTCACGTGGTGGTAGGCATAGTTATTATATACTAATGATCATAATGTCATTAGCATATTTTAAGTTGTTAATTGATTTTTGGTTAACGGTAACTACTGCTTTGATATTATTGAGCGTGTTTGTGAAAAGTTCTTCAGAATATAGATTAAACAAAAGTGGCGATAAAACGCATTTCTGTCTAACTCCTCTACAAATTTTCATTTCTTCTGACTGTTGCTCATTAATTTGAACTATGTCACTTTGGTTCCAATATAATGTTTGGATTATCTTTATTATTTTTTTTTATTAGTTTTTCATGTCTTACTTTATGGAAAGCTTTTTCGTAGTCAATAAAGCACAAGTGTAGGCCAACGTGTATATCACGACATCGCTGAATCAGTATGTTCACGACAAATAGCCCTTCTCGAGGTACCATTTTATTTCAGAACTCAAACTGCGGCTCACTAATCTCCTCGTCTAATTTTTCATAGATTATCTTATGTATAACTTTTGAAATTACTTTTAAAGTATGACTCATGAGGTTCAGTGTTCGATAGTCAAAGTCTTCCAAGTAATACTGTTCCACTAGTTTAACAGGTCTAGTATTTCGTCTAATCCAGCTACCCTATTATCTTAAGAATTTTTGATAGCATATTTGATTTCATCTGTCGTGATCTTCTTAAAGAATTTAATGCTTGTATCTCCTGAATTTCACCTCTTTTATCTTAGAAGAGTTCTCTAACGTACTCCTTTTATCTTTTCCATTACCAGTACTCTCTTCTGTTCTTTTATGTGCCCTTATTGAACTTTTGACCCATTCTGGCCACTTCTTTTATTTCTTTGCATATTTCTCATATCATATTTTGTTTCTAGTTCTCTAGAACTAGTCTTCTAGCTTCTTTACATTGTTTTATCAAACACATTTCCTTAATTTTTCTTAATGATTCGTTGTCCTTATCGCTTTATACTTTTGTACATCGTTTCCTTTACATTTCCTTTTTTCTTGCATCTATAGTAGTATTTCTTCTGCCATCCATTGTTTTTTAGCGTCTGACCTGTGTAGTGTCAAACTTTCTTGAGCTGGTTTGAGTAAGATGTTTTATAATTATTGCACTTTTTATTTACGCCCATAATTTGTTGGTTGTTAGTTAGTGTTTTGTGCACATTAACACTCACATTGTTTTTTTAATTCGTTTTTTATTTCATCGTTTTCAGCATTGTTATATGTTGTCTTTGGTTCTTGTCTTCTGAGTTTCTCACTCTAGTTCCATTCTTACTTGTGGATTATGCAGCGCTTATGCGTTTCTTGTCCAGAAGTGTCAGATTGCTGACTGGCCCGGTCAG
Organism: Diabrotica balteata; assembly: GCA_918026665.1. Classification (NCBI taxonomy): domain Eukaryota; kingdom Metazoa; phylum Arthropoda; class Insecta; order Coleoptera; family Chrysomelidae; genus Diabrotica; species Diabrotica balteata. The sequence goes on along the minus strand of OU898281.1, from coordinate 33,451,617 downwards.
CGCAACCTTTTGAGTTTAATTCTTTTTAATTTTATTTTAACCACAGCAAAGGATTGTGGTCTGAGTTAACCTCTCTTGCAGGATAATGTTTAACTGAGGTTATATATCCGTTCTAAATTCTAATTATTCTTCTTAGGGTGCCTGTCCGTTCCGAACGTTGGCGATCATTCTGGCTATGATGATCTCTGGCTATGAAATAGCTGTGTTGAGGTCTTTCCATACCATGCTCTCAGGTTAGCAAGCCAGGATATTCTTCTTCGTCCTAATTCTAATTCACACACACGTAAGTCTTCTCCTCCATAATATGTTTCAGTTAGGAGTCGAAACACTCATGTTCTGTAAACACCTGAGTTTGTTGATAATTTAGCTCCCAAGACAGCAAGTCTTGTACATTGCGAGGATATTATAATTCATTGGAGCGAGGTGTATTAATTCGTGGAAAAACAGGAATCAGTTCACCGCTCCAGACCATTCGTTTGACCCATATAGCACTCTGATGCGCCATAGGGGCACAACTATCAACCAAGTGCTCCTCGAGTGGGAGTCCTGGGTACAATAACTCCAACATAGTTCGCTAACCAATAAATGCAGGCCAGCGGTAGGCGCTTTATTCCTGCTATCATCTTGTAACTTATCTGCGAATTTTAATTGCTTACTCGGGCCTCTCAAGTCTCTGCTCCGGGCTACACCCAATTCAGCGACTTGGTTCTCGAGGGTTTGAACCCTTCGTGCCCGGGTTTTTTGGTTTTTGTTGGCTTACGTCATTTTTTGATAGTAATTTTAAGTTAAGTTAGAATTTTTGTTCGGTATGTATATTGTTTAAGTATAACTGATTGCCTACTTTAATATGCAATTTACCTTGTAAACGTAGTTTTTAATCTGTAAAAAATTACATGCCGTTTTCGTTATTTTCAACCACTTGTTGATTTCTGTCTTTTTGTTTGTTGTCTTAATGTTTAACTGTATTTTTATTAATCTGGCTTCCATAAAAAAACATACAAGATAAAACTGCGCTTTTTTACCACTTAAATTTAATGCTTATAAACATATTATATTGTGTCCATGTTATCTTTTCCACTGCAATTTTCCATTATAATATTCATTTCTTATTGCTTGTCAGTTCAGTCTTTCTCACCTTTATTATTTTCCGCATTTTAATTTGTTGATTTTTATAGTAACCTATAGGTACCAGTTTAGGTAGGTAAATACAAATAACTACATATTTAAGTAACTAATAATACAACGTATTTAAATAATGGTTGCCTATATATAGTTAAAAGAAATTGCACACGGTTGATTATTTTTCATCTGTTTATAATCAATAAAACTAAAAGATTCACAAATAATTAAAACTTATAGTCATGGTTTTAAATAATGACAGATCATTTCTATTTGGATATTGCTGGTTTTGCTTTTTAAATGTTGATTTTGCAAGTGTTGAGTCCAACTTCTCATATATTTTAAAATCTGACACTGTCTACCTTTCTTATCAAACACTCAAATTTATTATTATCAACTAATTGTTTTTACTGTAATATTCTTCTTCTTTAATTTCCGCTCCTATCGGATATTGGAAATCATTCTGCATTATATTGTGCGATCTTATTGAGAACTTGTGCGTTTGTTTTGTGATCCATTTATAATATTTTCAGAATACGCCGGTAACACCACATTTCGAATGCTTCCAGTTTTTTAATATTGGATTGTTTCAGTATCCAAACAATCCACCGCATACAAAGGTGGAAAAAATATAACATCGAATCATTCTTATCTCGAGCGTTTTATTGGTATTGCGATTTTATATCAGCGTAGCTTAAATAATAATATACTGTTTGTATTTTGAGAACGATTTCCGAAGTGGAAATTGAAACGTCAATAAACGTATTTTTATCTTTAATTGTGGTTTATTCCCAGTTTAATAGTAATTAATAATATTAAAGTTTAGAAGTAAATAAAAAAGGCCCAACGTTTAAAATATATATATATATATATATATATATATATATATATATATATATATATATATATATATATATCTTAAATGAGTAAATATTGTTTACAAAATACTATTTTTAATAAAAAGGGAATCAGGAAGATATCAAGTTAGGAATTAGGAAGATACTCACCTTTAATCACAACTTGGTTTTGTCTTTGACTGATCTTTTGAGAAAAAAGTTTTTGATGGAGCAAACTTGAAATGCCATTGATTTAATAGCTTAATCACTTTGTACTTTCTACTTCGCCAATCATAGACGTGGCAATCAGTACCAACATTTACTACAGTTGAAAAACTAACTATTATTTCTTTATATTTGTTAAGGATTTTTAATCTGCTGCTTGTTCACAGTGGTCAAACACATTATCACGCATGAATGAATGTCCACGGATTGAAAAATTATATTAACACATTTAGTAGTTTTTGGGGTGTTTAAAAGATATTTTAAGCACATAGCAAGGAAGGTTGGATTTTTATTTCGTCTTTTATAGACGTTTACGAAGAGCCTCAGTTTAGTTCGTCCAGTAAAGTCTTTGTTGTTTAAGAAGTGAAAGATGCCACTTGTGGCGATTGTACCAAATCCTTTCTTGTGAAGATAGGTACTCTGTGCATAAATAACTAATACAGTTTTGTTTGGTTATCTTTCCTTGGAGCTACCTGTCACAACAGCCTTATAAAGATCAAGTTCAAGATTATTTTTTTGAGGGCCCTATTCAAGTTTTATTCGTTCTTTTAATTATATGCAAGTTTAACAAATGTCTCAACGTGGGCTGCCAAAACCAATGTTGTACTCTCTATTGTAAACAAACCTAAAGTAATATTGTTTCACTTTTAAATTCCTTTAACTTTTTTTGTACATTTTAAAAGTGTTGTTATGTTACAATAATTAGACAAATACTAGCATTCACTTTGAGAAAGACAATAATGTGATCACTGTAGGCCAAACAAGAAATCGGCTAATTGCTTCTTATTATTGAACTTAACTGATATTCGAATTCGACCTTTTGTTTCCTTCGCAAAATATCCACATTTTTGAAGTATTTTGTAACAAACTCAATACGTCACCTTTTTATTTGAACAATTTTTAAAAAAACATTTTGACATACATGCCATTTTGATCTTTTTTTCTAACAAAGAACTTGCATGGATTTAGTGTATTGCAAAATAAAATTGTTTTGTGATTGTCTATCTTTATTTTTGTATTGTTTCATTGATAGAAATACTATATCGATAGCTTTTATAAAAATTTATTTCCGTTCGATCCTTCGTAGTAGGCAACCATGTTTTCTTAGCTGGTAAGGTAAATAGTGAATAAATTCATCTTTTTGTCAGTAGATGTCGCTCGGTAATAGAAATATCGAGTAATATTTATAAAAATTTTTTTAACATGTTTACATTTTGAAAACTGTGCCTATGATAAATAATACTAATTCCCATTAAGGAAAAGGGAATAAAATATGAACACCGTTGGATAATGGGCCGTTAGTGTTCATATTACCATTAGTGAAGGTAAGAAAACAATACAAAAAAAAATAATTTTTTGGTTTCATTTAAGTGGGTATGCAATTTTTTATTGAGTAAGACCTAAAATTATAAAAGCAGTAAGTTAAGGACTTCAAGTAAGACCACCAGCAACACTATGCGGAATAAGTCTTGTATACCTATTGGTAGGGGAGAGTAGTCGACAGTGAGACGATTTTTAGTCATTCAAGATTTATTCACAACTTTTTCTAAATATTATGAAAACAAAATAACTTGTAAAACTTTATTTTACAAAAATACACAACAGAAATAGATTTCAACTTGAAAATATAAGTGTAAAATAAATTCTTTTTGACGTTGCAAAGTGTCTCACTGTATCCCACAGTGGTCAACACTAAGACACACAGTGGTTTACGACAATATATCGATCATCGAACATGTAGTGCGCAAATTTCCTTCGAACTGAACACAATTATTTTCCCTCTTTGTTTTTCTTATAACACTGGTACAGGTAAAATCATCACTATGTCTTGCGATAAAACACTAGCAATTTCAGATCCCTACTTGATCTTATATTCGAGATCATCTTAAAGATTAGTCAAAAATTTGCCAACAAAATATTTTACTGACTTTTTGCTTGCGAACTTTACAAGAAAATAGTCATCAATGACAATTCTATCCAGTTCTTCGAATCCTGTTATTGGAACATCAAAGTCGGCAACATATTTAGATAATCTGTTCAGGAATTCTACTTGGTCATTTAAAGAACTATTTTCAGATTCAACAAATCGGTTTTTTTACTGTCTTACATAGCTCTACCTTTGCGTTTTTTTGGCGATCATTGTTTGAAGTTTAATTTTTTCTGGAGTGTCTGTCGGAATGAACCTTTTTCCGAGTTTTCTGTTTTGTACTCGTTTTCTTGTAGCGTCATTGGGTAGCCTCGAAACTCCTGAGGGCTTGAAAATTATTGTTGATTGTTTAGGCTGATCTGTGACGGAACTAGGAAGAAAATGTTCTGCACAAACATCTCGATCAAAAGGGAAATACCCCATTTACGAAATCCTGATGATATATTAATCGGAGTCATTGAATGCTGAAATGCACTCATAATACATTCTGGTATATTGTATATGATCATTGTGTGGTGCATAAGCCAACAGTCTACAGCTCTGTTATAGTGTGCCTTAAATGAAAAATAAACACTAACATCTACTTAATGGTTATAGTTTATTAATGCAATGAAGCGGAAATTTTAAAATAGTCACTCCATTGGATTTGGCTAAATTCAGACATTAAATTGAAAAATGACTTTCGTGGTTATTGAACAACAGGAATGTTGTTCATGATTGAGAAATGATGCATAATTTTCACAAACAACCGAAGGTGTTGCAAAACTAGCAGTTCGCGCAGTACGAAGTAAATTATACGATTTAAAATAAGCCCTAAGAGATATAGTAGTTGATGTAATCGTGTTTCCTGAAGCACTTATAAAGCAGCAGGTCGTTACTAAAGACCCTTTTTCTTCACTAGTTACTTGACTCACTTATTTAAATCCTTTGCAAGCGATCACTTTTTTGGTTTCTGCACAGTTGTCGTTCCAGTTTCACCTAGATTTCACATTCTAAAGCCATAGGCAAAGCTTTCGTGCCTGCTCAAGACATTGTGCAGTTTATCAAAGAAAATTAACACATTATGTTTACTGAGAGACGTAGCACGCAAGAGAGTACATCCTTCTGGTTATCTGTCTAATCCGGCAGATCTATTTTTTGACCAATTATTCGGAATCCGAATATTATTTTTTTTTGAGCCATTTCGTATGCTAAACGGCGACATCCGTGAGTTGTTAGGCCGTAGTTCGTTTTTGAGCAGATTCCAAGGTATTCTGACAGTGCTAATTCTTGTTATTTCGACATAATTTGGCGGCAGTCATGGAAAGGTCTCATTTTCACTTCCATATTAGGGTTATTCCTTCGTTTTTTTACCTATCTCAAATAGAAAGATTATTGTTTATTGCAAAAATAAAATCTTTTATGAGAAACGAAATTGTAAAGAAAATCGATCCTCATTTCCTTTACAATTTACCTTGCTAAAGTCTGGACTGACACCCCATCAGTTCTGCTGCTTTTCGCAATGAAAACCCTTCTTTTGTGAACAATTCCACGGTTTCTCGCCTTTGACTGTAAAAAAGCAATGTTAGTCTTTTTTTCTGTTCCTTGCCTTGATCTACAAACAAAAAAGAAACAAATATAATGTAAAACGCTGTTGACATGTCTTCAGAAAATGCATTGTCTCACTGTGGAACATGTCTCACTATCACATTTTATCTACCGAATATCAGGATAAAATACTTAATATAAATAAATAAATACTAAATAGTAACTTAATAAGGCCAGTTTAATTTTACACAGAAATTGACGTAAATAATAAATTTTACACCTAATAATTAGAGAACAAATACAAACTTATATTGATATTAAAAACAAAAATGTGTCAATATATTAAGTAGGTACATATATCACACATAATAAAGAAGATAACACTCTTCTTTAGGTCAAATCACAACACTAATAAAGATGAAAATAGAACAATATTCACTGCTTAACAGGACATATTAAATATATAGAAATAATATACTGTCAACCTACCAGATACGCAAAACAACAGCAAACAAACTATGCTCAACAATAAATCATATCATCGATAACCCACAACATACAAAAAGACAGTAACATTTCATGAGTTACAATATCATAAGTCTACATTTAATAAATCTAAATATTGTTTCCAAATAGGAAAATCTCTAGCAAATAACATACCACCTCCATTCAAAACTCCATGAAATAGAGTGGTATGAAATATATGTTTAAATGGCAACCTCAGAAAACCTTATAAGAGAGGTCATAAATATACGGGCATGTCACTCCTGGGCAGAAGTATAATCCACCTATTAATATGTGCTCTTCTGGTCCGTTTTTCGCTGGGGATCACTCTACCTTTTCTTTGTTTTCTTGTTCTCTGTCGCCTTCCTTCACAGGTTGTTGTGTGATTTCGTCCGATTGGAAGCTCCATTCCTTCCTATTTTCTTTTTTCGCTCTCCAGTTCGGTATATTTAGTCTGTTGATATCTTCTGTTGATCTTTCCATCTGCACTTTGGTCTTGCTCTAGGTCTTGAATTTGTAGCTTTCAACTTTGAATTTTCTTTATCAATGTATTTTAAGTAGTAAAACTTAAATAGAAATTTGATAGGCATGCCCTAAGACAAAAGGATGACTAATGGAATGAAATAATTATATATTGGAGACCTTGAAATCATAAACTTCAAAGAGAAAGACCACAACTTATGTAGTCAGATGAGATAAAACAACATGCTGAATTAAGATGAATGCAAATTGTTCAAGATAGAGAAATGTGGGAGAGGCTTATGTTTAAAAATGAATATTTTTGGCTGATTAGATAGATAGATAGATTATTATTATTATTATTATTATTATCCAGATTTAGCCATACGGCTCACACTCCCTCTAAGGGGAAAATTCACTCATCCCAGATACCTACGGTATCAAAAGGATTGAGCTCTGGTGGGACTCTTTCCGTGTTATCGAGCCCTAGGTGACTTGGTATGCTGGAGTATCTCCCAAAAATTTTCGTACACATCGGGATGTTGAGAGTAGTACAGCTTTTTGCATGGTCTTGTAGAGATGTTCATTCAGACCTAGCTTTTTTTATATTTTCTAGGAGGTTCTTTGGAATGACTCCAGTAGTAGAGAGAATAATAGGTATTATCTGGGTACTTTCCATTTTCCACTGTCTTCGTATTTGAATTTCCAAATCCCTGTACTTGGCGATTTTTTCGTTCTGTTTAACACGAAGATTATTGTTGTTGGGTATCGCCACATCAATTAATGTTGTTTGTCTCTTTAGTTTATTAACTAGTATGAGATCTGGTCTATTATGTGCCACTGTTTGGTCTGTGAGCACCGTGCGATCCCAGTATAGCTTGTAATTGTCGTTCTCAAGTATACTTTCAGGAACATATTGATAATATGGAAGATGGTTTGTTTGAAGAAGTCCCAGTTTGATAGCTATCTCTTGATGAAGGATCTTTCCTACTGAGTCGTGCCTTTCCTTATATTCAGTTGCAGCAAATGCCTGACAGCCTCCGGTAAGATGTTGAATGGTTTCCTGAGCTTGGCATCCATATCGGCATTTGTCATTTTGGACCTGAGGGTCTTTGACAATATATTCAGGTAATTTTTGGTTGGTATAACCTGATCCTGAATGGCCAGTAGTGAACCTTCTGTTTCGGGGAACATCCTTCCTGATGTCAGCCAATAGTTCGACGCTATACTGTCGACATAGTCTTGACTGACCTCATTGGGATGTCGCCCGTGCAGAGGCTTGCCCACCCAGGTGCGCATCTTTTCGTTGTTAGTAGGGTGGTTTATGCGCATTTCTGGTTCCCTCAGTTTGATCGGTGTTGTGTCATCTACTGCACAAATCGCGCGATGAAGAGTAGATGTCTCCGCCTGCACCTGAAAATAAGTTCTTAGATTAGTAATCTGTTTTTCTAATTGCTGACTTATATCCATAAGTCCTCGACCTCCTAAATACCGCGGTAATGTCGTTCTTTCTACTGCACTTCGAGGATGGTGTTTTTGTGCCTTTGTGAGGTGTGTTCGCACTTTTCGCTGAAGATTTTCTATATCCGTTTTTGTCCACTTAACAATACCAAATGAGTAGCTGAGCGCGGAACATGCGTAGGTGTTTAGTGCCTTAAACAAATTTTTACTGTTAAGGTGTGAACGAAGCAGCTGTTTTACCCTTCGTGTAAACTCAGTTGTTATCTCAGTTTTCATTTGCTTATGATCGATCTTCCGCGCTTGCTTGATTCCTAGGTATTTATACATATCATTTTCACCCACGGCCTCGATGTTCTGGCCGTTTTGCATATCGAATCCGCCGGGCTGAACCTTGCCTTTGATTATATTTAAGACACGGCACTTGTCAAGACCGAAGTGCATACTAATATCATTTGAGAAATTTTCAACAGTTTTTAGCATCTGGTCTAGGTGATTCCGAGTGGAAGCCATTAATTTCAAATCATCCATGTACAACAAATGATTAAGCTTCGCCACAACAGTGTTGTTATTTTTGATACTAAACCTGAGTCGGTGGAGTTCAGTAGCTGAGATAGTGGGTTCATCGCTAAACAGAACCAAAGAGGACTCAAGGAGTCCCCCTGGAAAAGGCCCGGTTAATAGGGATATCTTCAGTTTCGATGTTTTTTTCAACAGGTATTTGAAGGTGAATTTTAGTCTTCCACTCCGTCATTATATGCTTTAAAAAGGTCACTATATTAACATCGACTTTATATATTTTCAATATATCTATCAGCCATTCATGCGGCACTGAGTCAAAAGCCTTCTTGTAGTCGATGAAGGCGGTAAAAAGGTTCCTTTTTTGCTGTACGCCTGGTTGGAAATGACTGAGTCGATTATAAGTTGTTCTTTGCAACCCATGGAACCCTTAGCGCATCCTTTCTGTTGAGGCTCTATGATATTGTTTAGAGAACAGTGTTGGTAGATACGCTGGGTTACACAGGATGTGACCAATTTGTACAAAGTTGGAAGACAAGTAATTGGGCGGTACTTGGCTGGATCTTGGGTGTTATTTTGATCCTTTGGTATTAGATAAGTGGTTCCTTGAGTAAGAAATGGTGGTATTTCCTGCGGATTAAAAATAACATGATTAATTAATACTGTTAAATGCTCGTGTATACTCCAAAACTTCTTTAGCCAGAAGTTTTGAACTCCGTCTGGCCAGGAGATTTCCAGTTATGAAGCTCTTTGATAATGTTCGAGACTTCTTCAGTGGTGAAAGGTTCATAGGGAACATTAGTGTAGTGTTGGCAGTTGTTCGTCGTTTCTTCAATCCATCCAGCATTGTTGTTATGAGTAGCTGGTGTCGAAAGTTGGTTTCCCCAAAACTCATGAATTTCTTCTTGGCTTGGGTAGGATTTATTTATATTTTCTACAGTCGAATTCAGTTTCCTATAGAAAGACTTCTCTGCATGCTCAAAAAGTATATTGTCACATTTCCGTTTGTTACTCACTTTGTATCTCCTTAGGCGACCTGAATAAACGGAGAGTTTTTGTTTTAGTGTGTCCAGGCAGTGTCGAGCTGTGTTGTTTTCTGGATCATGTTGTGAGTGTCTTCCAGTGTTCAGAATTATTTCTTCAGTTCTTTTAACTACTTTTTGAGTTCTCACTCCTCGAATGTATTCCGTAATTTGTCCAATGTCCCTACGCAGTAATTCAATCTTCCTCAGCAGTCGTTGTTCCCAGGGTGCTATTCTGTTTTCAGTCCTTCCGATATTAGTTCCTCGTCGTGTTCTGATCTTAATGCCCATAAGATTAGCAATTGCTGTTGCCGCACAGTAAATCAGCATGTGCAAATATTCCAATGTATGGGCTTCCACGATATAATTGGGTAGGACTTCAGTATTCACAATTTGTAACAGCGCTCCTAGTTTCTTCGAAGAGTTTATTTTTGGTAGCGGTGGTCTGCTAAGTGGGTTTGTTCCACTAAACTCTTGTACGGCACGTGCCATCTCGTTTACCAGACTATCGTGCAACTCGTTATTCTCCTGTTGTATATTATCAGGTGGAGTTTCTTGGATGAGAAGCTCAGGAATCTGCTCATTAATGATTTCATTAGGGACTTGGTCTACAACTGGCTCTAGGTTACGGATCTCCCGTTCGACTTCGCTTTTGATCATGTCGCGTCTAGTCTCTGGGATAAGATTGTTTCTGATAATTACCCGGTATTGGTCTGCTACTCTTTGTTCAGATACTTGGATTTCTGGGTACTCTCTGCAAAATTCGGCATACAGTTGTTGTCGATAGCCGATCGTTTCTTGACCGAGGTTTGTCACCTTATAATAAAAGCGCAAAATGTTCTCGTTTATAGACACAGTCCATTTCATGCGCTGCCTCGGTCGTCCCACTTGAGTGAGCGCCGGCTGATGTTCCAGCGCAGCACCTTCAGCGAGTAGAGCTCTTGCTGTTGTTTGGCTCACTGGTGGTTCTTCTTGTGGTTCTTGTTGTTGTTGGGCTGTAGCTGATTGTATGACAGGGGCCCGCCTCCTCAACACCCTGCCACCGACGTCCCGCATGCTGTCACGTCCAGCGCCGGCTCCAGACGTGCCCTGGCGATCCCCAGGCAGCGACCCTAAACATAAATTATTATACTCCATTATTATGGGTGTGCATTTTATACCTACTGCCAGGTGTCAGTTTTTGTTCCACGACAGGTATTCCTGTTACCTCTGGGTATCTGCGCTACGGATACCCAGAAAGCATCCCCCATTCGCAGGGGGCCGCGCCTGATAGAAGAACTGATAAAAACTCCCACAGGTTATTATTATTATTATTATCCCAGATTTAGCCATACGGCTCACACTCCCTCTAAGGGGAAAATTCACTCATCCCAGATACCTACGGTATCAAAAGGATTGAGCTCTGGTGGGACTCTTTCCGTGTTATCGAGCCCTAGGTGACTTGGTATGTCGGAGTATCTCCCAGAAATTTCGTACACATCTGGAGGTCGCGAGGAGTACAGCTTTTTGCATGGCCTTATAAAGATGTTCATTTAGACCCAGCTGTTTTATTTTCGCTAGGAGGTTTTTGGGAATAACACCAGTAGTAGATAGAACAATAGGTACTGTCTGGGTACTTTCCATTCTCCATTGTCTCTTGATTTGTATTTCCAGGTCTCTATACTTGGCGATCTTTTCGTTGTATTTAACAAGCAAATTGTTAGTGTTAGGTATCGCCACATCAATAAGTGTTGTTTGCCTGGTAATTTTATTCACTAGTATGAGATCCGGTCTATTATGGGCCACTGGTTGGTCTGTGAGCACAGTGCGGTCCCAGTATAGCTTGTAGTTGTCATTTTCAAGCATTCTGTCAGGGACATATTGATAATAAGGAAGATGGTCGGTTTGGAGAAGTCCCAGTTTGTCAGCTAGTTCTTGGTGGATAATCTTTCCTACTGAGTCATGGCGTTCTTTATAATCAGTACCGACAAATGCCTGGCAGCCACCGGTAAGATGTTGAATGGTTTCTTGGGCTTGGCATCCATATCGGCATTTGTCATTTTGGACTTGAGGATCTTTAACAATATATTTCAGGTAATTTTTAGTTGGAATAACCTGATCCTGAATGGCAAGTAGGAAACCTTCAGTCTCAGGAAACATCTTTCCTGATGTCAACCAATAGTTCGACGCTGTATTGTCGACATATTCTTGGTTGATCTCATTGAGATGTCGCCCATGCAGAGGTTTACTCATCCAGGTGCGCATTTTTTCTTGCTTAGTCAGATGGTTTGTGCGCATTTCTTGTTCCCTCAGTTTAAGCGGCGTTGTGTCATCTACTGCGCAAATTGCTCGATGTAAAGTAGATGTCTCAGCCTGTACCTGAAAATAAGATCTTATTATTATTATTATTATTATTATTATTATTATTATCCCAGATTTAGCCATACGGCTCACACTCCCTCTAAGGGGAAAATTCACTCATCCCAGATACCTACGGTATCAAAAGGATTGAGCTCTGGTGGGACTCTTTCCGTGTTATCGAGCCCTAGGTGACTTGGTATGTCGGAGTATCTCCCAGAAATTTTCGTACACATCTGGAGGTCGCGAGGAGTACAGCTTTTTGCATGGCCTTATAAAGATGTTCATTTAGACCCAGCTGTTTTATTTTCGCTAGGAGGTTTTTGGGAATAACACCAGTAGTAGATAGAACAATAGGTACTGTCTGGGTACTTTCCATTCTCCATTGTCTCTTGATTTGTATTTCCAGGTCTCTATACTTGGCGATCTTTTCGTTGTATTTAACAAGCAAATTGTTAGTGTTAGGTATCGCCACATCAATAAGTGTTGTTTGCCTGGTAATTTTATTCACTAGTATGAGATCCGGTCTATTATGGGCCACTGGTTGGTCTGTGAGCACAGTGCGGTCCCAGTATAGCTTGTAGTTGTCATTTTCAAGCATTCTGTCAGGGACATATTGATAATAAGGAAGATGGTCGGTTTGGAGAAGTCCCAGTTTGTCAGCTAGTTCTTGGTGGATAATCTTTCCTACTGAGTCATGGCGTTCTTTATAATCAGTACCGACAAATGCCTGGCAGCCACCGGTAAGATGTTGAATGGTTTCTTGGGCTTGGCATCCATATCGGCATTTGTCATTTTGGACTTGAGGATCTTTAACAATATATTTCAGGTAATTTTTAGTTGGAATAACCTGATCCTGAATGGCAAGTAGGAAACCTTCAGTCTCAGGAAACATCTTTCCTGATGTCAACCAATAGTTCGACGCTGTATTGTCGACATATTCTTGGTTGATCTCATTGAGATGTCGCCCATGCAGAGGTTTACTCATCCAGGTGCGCATTTTTTCTTGCTTAGTCAGATGGTTTGTGCGCATTTCTTGTTCCCTCAGTTTAAGCGGCGTTGTGTCATCTACTGCGCAAATTGCTCGATGTAAAGTAGATGTCTCAGCCTGTACCTGAAAATAAGATCTTATTATTATTATTATTATTATTATTATTATTATTATCCCAGATTTAGCCATACGGCTCACACTCCCTCTAAGGGGAAAATTCACTCATCCCAGATACCTACGGTATCAAAAGGATTGAGCTCTGGTGGGACTCTTTCCGTGTTATCGAGCCCTAGGTGACTTGGTATGTCGGAGTATCTCCCAGAAATTTTCGTACACATCTGGAGGTCGCGAGGAGTACAGCTTTCTGCATGGCCTTATAAAGATGTTCTTTTAGACCCAGCTGTTTTATGTTCGCTAGGAGGTTTTTGGGAATAACACCAGTAGTAGATAGAACAATAGGTACTGTCTGGGTACTTTCCATTCTCCATTGTCTCTTGATTTGTATTTACAGATCTCTATACTTTGCGATCTTTTCGTTGTATTTAACAAGCAAATTGTTAGTGTTAGGTATCGCCACATCAATAAGTGTTGTTTGCCTGGTAATTTTATTCACTAGTATGAGATCCGGTCTATTATTATTATTATTATAATATAAGCGAGGGCAGAGGAACTAAGTCCCTATTATGCCCAAAAACAAAGAAATTTCATTTATCACCTACTAGTAAATAAAAAAAATTACAACTAAAAGAAATAAAATTACAATTTTTGGTTTAAAGGAAAAACAATATTTTAACTATAATATAAAACTGTCGAGTCTGTTTTTGAACGAGTTGGTAGAAGAAGCGGAGACAATGTTATCGTTGAGGTTATTCTAGCACTCAAAAACTCTATTTGGAAGAAAGTTCTGTCTTTGTCTTATAGAAAAATTTTCTTTCTTTAGTTTATATTGATGACCTCTGAGGCGTTCATCTTGGTTTATGATAAATATTTCATCGAGGTTTCCAAAATTGAATTTTAGTATTTTGAATGTTGTAATTAAGTCTCCACGTTGTCGGCGAAGTTCAAAAGTAGTTAGATTAGCCATACTAAGTCTTTCTGCATAAGACGGTCTTCTCGGTCCCAAAGAAATTCGAGTGGCTTTTCTTTGAACGTTTTCCAACAGATTCTTGTCTCGAACCAGATCGGGATACCACGTTGGTCCAGCGTATTCTAGTATGGGTCTTACGTACAAAGTGTAAAGTTTGCAAAATATTTGCATTGAAACTCCCGAAAAACACCTCCGAATAAGATACAGTCTGGAGTTTGCACGTTTACAAATAGAGGTAATATGATCGGACCAAGTTAGGCTGCTGTTCACAATAACACCAAGATCGTTATACGAAAACACAGATTCTAATGGCTGCCCGTTAACAAAGTACGGCACAAGTGGGTTATTTTTGCCAATTCGAAGCACTACACATTTTTCCGCGTTTAAGGGTAGTAACCACTGGGAACACCAAGTTAAAATAGAGTCCAAGTCCATTTGGAGGGTTAGCTGGTTTGTGTTTGGGATTGGCATATATTTTTGTGTCGTCAGCGTAAAATGATATTTTACTTGAGACATAATAAGGAATATCGCTGGTGTAAACCGTAAAAAGCAGAGGTCCAAGGACAGAACCCTGAGGCACTCCACTTTCCACTAACCTGTCCTGTGAGAAAGATTCGCCAACTCTAACTTTGTAATATCAATCTGTCAGGAAATCATCTATCCAACGAAGTAAAGTACCGCGAACTCCGAAATGTTCTAGCTTATGTAGAAGTCTGCGCTTAGGTACACGGTCAAAGGCTTTAGAAAAATCTAGATAAACAACGTCGACCGGCTGCGAACTGTTAAGGGATGAGGTCCAGTCGTTAACACAATGTAGGAGATTGGTTAGAGTAGAGCGACCAGAGACAAATCCATGTTGTTGTGTTGGAATAACATGTTCCTGGAGAAGGAATTTGGTCATCTCCACGGAAATAATGGCTTCCATAACTTTGGCAACTACTGGCAGCAAGCTAATCGGACGATAATTGTTGGGGTCGAGTTTGTTGCCTTTTTTAAAAATAGGGGTAACGGAAGCTAATTTCCAACTAGGGGGTAAGGAGTTTTGGATGAAAGAGGTTTGCATAATTAACGTTAAGGGTATTGCAAGCGTGTCTGCGCACCTTTTTAACAGTTTTGGAGTTAAACCATCTAAACCAGGTGAAGCGGCCGTGCGAAGTTTAATTAAGTGTTGTTTAACATGATCCACTGTGAATTCAACTTGCTGTAAGGATGCGCCGACACGATTACAGTTAACAGCAGGTAGATAACCATCATTTAATTCTTTAGTAAAAACCTGTGAAAATGCTAAAGAGAGAGTTTCGGAAGATTCTTTGTCAGAAGAGCATAAAGTCTGGTTGGATTTTTGAAGTAGCGGAATGGAAACTTTAGATGTCATGGAGGAACGTATGTATTTATAGACTTGGATGGGGTAATAACAATCATAAACAGCTTAATTCTCTTATTATGCTACAGAGCAGTTGTACTGTACAAGAAGAATCCTCCTCCTTCTCATTCTTTCAGTCATTGTCAGGGTGTGATGGCACTCTAAATATTATTAGCTTGCTGCATCCATTGGCTGCTATCCTGTGCTATATGGACGGATTCATGTAGGGATTTTTCCACCAGAATCTTCATTTGATCTGCCCATAGTATTGGAGATCTTCCTCTTAATCTGCGGTCTTCTACCTTTCCTTCTATTATCAATAGTTTAATGGTCCCCGTTCTTCCAGCTATGTGTCCGAAGTAAATTAGGTATGCTCGTTTTACTTTTTTTTATTTATTTTTTTTTAAGAAGAACGTTCAACATTAAAGCAATATATACTATGCAAGTTTTTGTATTAATTTATAAATTTGAGCTTTCTTAAGTGCTCACAAATATTACATTAACACTTAAAGATGATGTACATAATTACCATATCAAGCAAAGAGGTTTTCTTAGTAGAGAAAGAAGGTGAACTTCGGAAGCACATATTCCAATGGCCTGCTCTCGTATAATAAACTGGCCAGTATTATCAAGGAAAGTCAACTAGGAAGATTTAAATTTTATTTAAAATAATTATATTTTTTTGTATACTTTGTATACTTTCTAAATGATCTGCAAATCGTTCTGCTTTCTGTTCGTTACTTCTCATTGAATTGTTTGTTGATAACTACTTTAAGACCAATCAGTTTTGAATCATTTTAAATTCTCTCTTCTGTTTTAGTGGTATAGGTTAACATATATTTATTAGTATAGGTTAATAGAAAAAACATTTCTGTATTAACATAGATAACTTTATCACATTTTATAGCTGAAAATATCTTATTTAAACTAATTTAAACCTACTATTTTTTATAGTACTAATAAAACCAACATAACTATGTCTAAGGATTTATGACTGTGTATTTACATAAATTTGAATTTTAATATTCTTGAATAAATAAACTGGAGAGTATAAAAAAAATCAAAGAAATGGAACATCTCAACTTATTAGTGTTTTATTGATTAAAACATTTCTTCATAAACTTTAACCGCGTCAGGCAAAGGAACAAACATTAACGAAATAGGGTAAATCAGGATGATATAGTCAATAAAAAAATTAAGCCGTGAAGAATACAAGAAATTGTTTATTTAAACGAAATAAAGACACACTTCTTTCACAAAATATATTGACAACAACTTAACAGTCTCATAGTTTGTTTAAGACATTAATTTCCTTTTCTTTTTTTTAAGACAATCTTTATTTTTATTAAATTCACCATTTCATCCATGCATAAGGGTGAAATAGCGAAGGCACTAAGGTGAAATTGTAAACTTACTTCTCTTGCTTTCCACATATATCATACGTGCAGCGAAAGTTGACAGCTAATACATTTGATCCAATTCACGTTCTTTTTAGTGTAACTGTACAGTTCACTACACCCTACACAATAATAACAAATCTTTATCGTCCACGTCGTCATCATCGTCTTGCAAGTGGATGTCCAGGGATGAATCGGATTCGGTCAGTGGTACACCCGTTTTGTTTCTTAGATTGCTTGGTTTTGTAATTTCCTTTGGTAGTCTCTTCGGTTACTGTTTTTTCTTTGACCTTCTCTTTGCCATTTGATCCACTCTTCACTGACTAAATTTTTTCGTTTTGTCGTTTTTGGCGATGTTTTTGTCATTAATTCTAGGATAAGTATCGATGAAATACTATATGGTCCAGGAGTTTCCCAAATGTTATTTGACATTTTTCTGTTGTCACTGTTAAAGTCAGATCTGGTTGTTCTGATGAAGAATATATGATTTTCTGTGGATTTTCCGGACAGCCCAGTTGTAACGAAGTTTGCCTGCGTTCATGCTCCTGATCTTTATCTACTTTTGCTGTTGATTTTACTGAGAAATTCGTTGTTTCCTGCCAGTGCCAACAACCTGGTTGAGATAAAGTAGGTCCATTTTCAAGTCGCTCGTTGTTTTTCTGTTGTTGATCGGAATCTAATGTTAAAAAGGCATATTAAGGGATGATTCCTGTACTTCTGAATCCCGATATTGCGTTGTCTTTTGTAGTTGCCTGTATTCATGCCTTTGTAAGCAGTCTTTCAAACACTAGTCTCGAAATTTTTCTACTTTGATTCATTTTAATGTAGGAATTACAAGCATTGTAATAATAGGATTTTAAAGGTTTAAAAAATGCTCTCTAGAGGCTGCAGATAATGGGTCGTGTGGCTGGGTAGACAAAGCAAAAATGTGTTATTTTTTTCTACAAACTCTTATGTATCTACACTACTAGAATATGGAAGCTATGTCCATCCAAAATGAGCACGATTATTCCCTCAGGCTTCCTCGGTGCAAAATGGTTCTTTAGGCACAGAAAGAAAATGTCAGCTGTTACGTACGCCGACTTTTGTGACATAAAAATTATGGATCCAGGCGGCATACTATATTTATTTTTCGGCTATTATATTTTTCCATTTCAAAACATATGCTGGAGGTAAAATCATACCCTCTTCATTGCAGCAAACGATTACAGATATGGTTTTACCCTTTTCACCGGATGCTATTGTAGCTACGCTCTTAGATCTCTCTGCTGCCAACACATAACCTGGTCTATTATTTAGTTCGGATTCATCTACGTTAAAAATATTTATCGTTTTATCAAGAAGGTTGGACTCTATCAAGATGTTCTGCAGCAATGGAAAGTAGTTTGCAACATTTTTCTTGTTTAAATCCATTAGAAGAAATGTTGCAGAGATAATTTTATACAAAAATATTTAACAGCACTTATTTCGTATGGTGAACCGTTGTCTCATAACAGTAAATATTCGAGAACTTTTAATCAAAGTGGCTTATTGACAAAAATCAAAATGCGTTTTAGATCTTCTATCACGAATCCCTATGTCTTAACAGCCATATTAATGATTGAATCATTTTAACACTGGTCGATAACTGATCAATCATAGATCAGATATACCCGCAGGCCATCCACCATTGTCACTTCTCACATAGTAAACAGCACGGAGTAGGAACAAAGGCATTTTCTCCTATCTTCCACACATAACCTTTTGTCACTCCGAAAACTATACACAGTTTTAGGTCATTATATTTGTTAATGCATCGAGCCTAGTAGTGAAGTTTACAATTATCATTTTAGCTTCTCAGTGTAATTCTCAAGTAAATTTATTATAAGTTTGCCGGACCGAGCTTATTCAGCGTGTTTTGTCGGACATAACTTACCAGTTCAAAAATCATAATTGGAAGAGCAGTATTGGTGGCAAAAAATACAGATGTCGCTGACCTGAATGCGACAATTCTAAATTTTATTTTAGAAAAGTTGTTTTCGTTCAACTATCTTACAGCGTTTTTTAATTCATTGGCATTGCCTGGACCTATTAATGTTCTTGAATGTAATTCTTCCAACGTTTCTTTTGAACGTTTCCAGCTGTTTTACCATATTATATTTTTTTTCTCAATGGACAGCAAAGTGCCCTTCATTGTTATCAATGCACAAGTAATATCTTCGTCTCAAATTTTCTAATGCGTCAGATATTTTGTTATTATGACCATTTAAATTTTCAATCTCCGCGCGAACTCTTGCCGTGATATTGTTAATATTTGTATTTGAATCAAAATATGCTTTTTCTTAAAAAAAAAACCTATAAAAAGTTATCACATGGTGTTGAGTCGGGACTATTTTTTGGCCATGTAATGGTACCGTTATTGCCGATCCACACATTGAATTGATTATTTAAATGTTCTTGTACGGCTACATTATGTGGCGGTGCTCCATCTTGTTGCCATATTATACTATTTAATTGATTGTGTGTATAATTTTGATTTAATAACTCATCCACTTCTGTAATGACTGTGTTCAAATATGATTCCCCAGTTAATTTATAATCATATAACAATGGTCCGACTATTGTGTTTTGAAATATTCCGCACCGCACATTTATTGATTTTCTTCCTGACTTTTTATTTACTTAATTTTTCTTTTTCTATTATTTTTCTGTTCCCACGAATACGTATTTCTTCCATTAAAAATTCCTGAAGTTGAAAGATTTGATTCATCTGTCCATAAAATGTTATAAAAATATTTAGGATTTTTGTTCAAATTTGTAATCATGTGTTGACAGAACTGTAAACGCTTTCTCTTATAAACATCGGTAAGTTCTTGTACCGGTAATATTTTGTACTACTTATAGTTGTGCTTTTTTAAAACTCTATGTATCGTCACACGGCTTTCCTCTAATGCATTAGTAGCATTGTTTAGACTAGTTCTCCGACGCCTTCCGACTGCTAACCGCCATTCTTCTCTATTTAACCATAGGTCTGGAGGGATTTCTCTTTCCTCTAGTTCTTTTTCAATTCCCTCTCTTCAGCTTCTTCTCGGCCTTTCTCTTTTCCTTTTCCCTTGTGGTGTCCACGTCAAAATCTGTTTCAGAATCACAGGTACTTGTATTCATCACAGTGTCAAATTTCTACCCCATCGTCTAAATATTATGCACTGCTTTGTCGCTAAAAAAAACCCAGCGCTTCAGTTTTCTTAATGTTGACTTCGAGACCCCTTTTGTTATGAACTTCTATTAGCTTCCAAGTCATGTAACTAAAGTCGTCATGATCCTGAGCAATCAGTATTTGGTCATCAGCGAAGCTGATTCCCATGCCATTACATTTTTTTCCACAGCTTGAGTGCTTGTTCCAGATAAATTTTGAAAAGGGTAGGCGAAATATAGCAACCCAGCTTTAGTCCTTTCGTGACCTTAAATCCCTTAGATATCCTTGATCCAGTTTTAGTTTTTGCAGTCGTTCCATTATACAGACTTTGGACTGCTTTGATAAGACCATTCTTAATGTTGGTTTGCTGTAGGGTTGACCATAGTTTACTGAGGGGTACACTCTACACTATACACTTTAAGTCTACGTACACCAGATGAACTTCTTTATTGACGGCTGTTTTTTTTTCTCAATAACTTGCGTAATAGAGTACAAGTGGTCTACTGTGGATCGCCCAGCTCTAAAACCAGCTTGCTCCTCTGCTTCGTAATCTTTATAGTCATTTTCTTTTTTATTCTTATTAAGTTATACATCCCATACATCCAACTTATTGTGCTGTCTACCTCTTTTCCTCTGTAATTTTAACACTGATCTTTGCTGCCCTTTCTGTGTATAGTTGACATGATAGATAATTTCCATTCTTTTGGTAATTCGGCCCCATTCAAGCAGTCTTGAAAGAGTTTTCTTGTCTGTTCCTGGAGTTTGTCTCTACTGGCTTTTCCTTATTCTGCAGGATGTCACCAGGACCAGGGGATTTTCCATTTTTCAGGGATTTGGTTATTTCTTCCATCTCTGATTTACTTATTTGTAATGGTGATAAATTTATACGTATACCTATCGTGTTGTCTTCCATGTTAGTAAATTCTAGTCTTTGTTCTGTTGGTAATTTTTTAAAATATTCTTCCCATTTTTCTATTGTTATTGGTGATATAATGTCTTTTTTCTTATTATATCTCATACTTTTAATCAATCTCCAACTCTCTGAGCTTCTTCCACCTCCTATGTAGGCGTTGATTCTTTGGCAGTTCTGTTCCCATAATTCATTCTTTTTTTGAGTTATTATTTTTCTTACTTTGGCTTGTGCTTCTTTGAAAATTGTTTTATCGTTTTCTGTTTTTGTTGTTAAGAATGTTGATATTTCCGACGTTTATCTCTAATTTCCTTCTCTATTTGTTCATCCCACCAGTACGGTTTTATTCCTTTAAGGTTTTCGTCACATTTCACCAGTACTTCTTCTGCTGCTAAATAAATGTTATTATGGATGTTATTATGAATTTAATTTATTATTTAAGTATTTAATTTTTACTTTTAAAGTAAAGCAATGTATTAAGATCTTCACCATCATTTTCTACGATACTACGTTTCTCCCGTTCAAACATTTTTTTATTTATGACATGACGATATATATATATATATATATATATATATATATATATATATAATATATATAAATATATAACGTTCTTGAACTCCTAAGTGGAGCATAGAGCTTCAGTGAAAACGCGCCATCGGGTTCTATTTTGCGCTAAGGCCTTCACCTCATTCAAGACTTTCCTTGGCCTCTTATATCGTCCATGTTGAATCTTCTCCAAGTTTGTACTGGGCGACCTCTTTTTCTTTTCCTTGGGAATTCCACTCTAGGGCAGTCTTTGCGATACTGGAACTATTTTTTCGGAGTTTGTGACCGATCCAACCCCACTTTCTGGACTTAATTTCATTTTGTACCCTCTTTTGTTCGGTCAGGTGTAGCAGATCTTCGTTTCTGATGGTGTTATGCCAGAATATACGAACAATTCTTCGTAGACATTTGTTAACAAAGACCTGCAGTTTGTCTGTGAGGGCGTCTGTCACATCTCCAAACAGCTTGTTGGGCTTTTCGTATCCTCATACGAATATCGTCTTCTGTACCTCCGTTTTCTGTTATGACACTTCCAAGATACGTAAAGTTTTCCACATTTTCAATCTGCATATTGTCGATAGTAAATAGCGTGTTGTTCCTTGCATTTATTCTCATGGACTTGGTTTTACTAATATTGATTTTCCAACCTATTTTATTGGCTTCAGTGGAAAGTGTTTCCAATTGGTAAGCCAGATCTTGGAACCTTTGACCTAATAGGCAGATATCGTCCGCGTATTCTAGATCGCTTAGGCGTGTGGTTAACGTCCATTGTATCTCTCTTGTGTTGGAGTCTAGTTTGGAGAGAACATAGTCTATAGCTTGCAGAATTTGCAATTCATTGATTTTTTTGGTGTGTATTGAAATCACCCCGTATATGTAATATATTGAAATCCCCTCATATATGTTTGACAAATCGCAGAATGTTTTTTAATGTGTTTTAATTTCCGATTCGTACCTATTAAAACACCGAATTCTTTCAATTCATTTTAGCGTTGCCAAGTAATAAAAACCATTTTAGAGTTGTTTATTATTTTAAAGATGTGTACTTTCTCGGTATTTTCTTTTAATGTTTTATTTGAAGTCGCCTTATAATTTTTGTACGTCGTAGAAATGGAATCTTCTGCGTTTTAATTCCTGTCAAGTGTTTGTTATTCCAAGTTATGTGAACGAATTCTTAAGATAATTTCGTCATTCTTACTTGGGTCGTTGTAGACCTAATTATGGATCCAAGTTCATCCGTCGAATTTGTAGTTTTCTGTTTTTGGCCATTTTTTTGTGGAAATATGTAGCGGTGAAGAGTGGTTTTGTGGCGGTTGATAGCTGTAGTTAAAGGAAGGTTTGAAATGTAGGCGATAATGAGCAGATGTATTTGTTAGTCAAAGCTACGATGGTTCCAGTTTTTTTTTAGAAACCGAGTCAAGGGTGTGTTCCAGTACCCCAACTTTCAACCTTAGATTTGTATTCGTCCTTATTAAGAAGTCCAGTTTACAACTAAATGAGTGATTGTGACATCCAGGTAACTTTTATTGTTTCTTTGATTTTCAAGTAAAGACAGACATTTTTTTAGAAAAATAATTGCTTTAGTAACAATTTAAATTTTTGTTTTTTATTTAAATTGTAAATTTTGGGTTTTGAGTTTAGCTGTCATTTTAAATTTTTCTGTTTTAAATTTAATGTTTACATAGTACAGCTAGCTTTATTATTATTGATTTTCATTTGTCTTGTTTAAAAAAAAGGTTAACCTCTGTGCGGTATCATTTGTAAGTTTTTGTAGTATATCCAACTCCTAGAGTTGGTTTTTTGTATTTTTTGTATTTTGCGACTATTGAGGTAATATTTTTGTATTGTCTTTTTTGAGTATTCTTATATTCTCTATGTTTTGTAACTGTTTGTGGTAAGACACAATAAATGTTAAATTTTGTCCCTTAACATTTTGTTTATTTTTTTTAACAAACCTTTTTTTGAGTTTCGTTTGAAAAAGATATGTTTTTTATGTTTAATAATTATTTCCCTAGTTAAAACTAGTGGTTGTAATAGGTATAATTAGGCACCTTAAAGTGTCGCCCTATATTAAATTACTAGAGGTGTTTCCTGTTTATTTTTATTTTGTTTGTTCCAAGAGATTAATGACCCCTATATTTCATTTTTTGTAGTTGCCCCAATTCAAACCCCTTTGCCATGTACTTATTCACGACCCCAGCTCTCCTAACAATCCCTGAGTGCCGTTCGTATAAGTAGTGATAATTTTGCTTGCCTTATCTCCACCTTCTTAGTTTTAGTCCTCAATGTTCTACCCCTTGTATTAATACCCCATGTGGTAGGCAAAATATTTTTCGTTACAAGCTATGTTAAAAAGAAACGGAGAAAGCACGCATCCCTGTCTAACTCCAGTAAGTACGTCGAATTCGTCACTGTTGATCCCATTGTGTGTCACGCTGCATTTCGCATCAGTATATAGTGACTTTATAATAGAAATTAATTTTTGCGGGATGTTTCTTAGCTCTAAAATTTTCCATACAGCAGCGTGAGACAAGCTATCAAAGGCACGTTCAAAATCAACTATAAAAACCATGTATAGGGGTGTGTTCCATTCAAAATATTTTTCCATTATTACCCTCACAGTATTAATGTGGTATGTGCAGGAGGATTCTGGTCTAAAGCCTGCTTGATTAGCTCGAAACTCAACCTTGTTTGTTAATATTTTCAGTATGATGGTCGTGAAAATTTTATTTATGACAGTAAGCAAGGTTATTCCTCTCCAATTTTTGCACAATGTGAGGTTGCCTTTTTTCGAAGCTTGATAATGTTACCTTTTTTTCAGCCCGCTGGAATGTGGTTTGTTTCCCACACCTCTCGGATTATGGCAGCAGTTAGATGCGGATCAGCTTTAAGTATTTCAGCAGCAATGTTATCGATTCCCGGTGACTTGTTGTTTCTCAAAGATTTGATAGCTGTTATTATCTCCGTTTTGGAAGGGGTCTCGCAAGAAATATGCAAGTCTATATTCTGCGGGTTTTCGATAATTTCATCTGCGTTATCTCTGGAATGACATGAAGATAATTATATAAAAATGTGTTTGCAGAAGGAGTCTGTTGATCTGGATAAATCAGCCTATATTCTCTTCTTGCCGCTTGCTTGTTTTTATTATTTTTTACATATATTAAGAATATATCTACTTTTTCATCTACAGTATAAGCCATTTCGGTATGAGGGACTGACAGTTTATAATAAATTAATAATTGTTTCATTTTGAAATGTCAGTTTCATACCTTGTCAAGGAAGTTGTCATTACTCTTTTGTAGTGCCATATACCATTATAGAACAAAACTAATGCTACACAATGTTATATATTGGTAATCAGGAAATGCAGGGCTACTTAAAACTATAAAAAAAATACAGTGTGTCCATTTGAAATATTGAAGATGCATTTTATTGGGCACTCCCTGTATACAAAATTTGGTCTGTTGCTACATTGTTGGCCGGTACAGATAAAATAATTCAACTTTTATTTAAAACTATTTTTTGTATTCCCGAAATTAAGGAAAATAAGTGGGGGTCAACATATAATGAGAAACCCGGTACGTTTATTATGGATAATTTTTGTCGGTCTAAAAGTTCTTAAATTCCTAAGCTTGCTATGCAATTTCTACTGTCATAACAAAAGTCAGAATTTATTGTTCTTATTGTTTTGCATATTATATTCTGTAAACCCTTATAGGTACCCTTTTTCTCTACAGAAATATTTGACATAGAAATTAATTTTTACATTCGTATTACCATTTTAATCAATGAAAATAACCTAAAACTACGAACGGAGATTATTATTTTAATATGAACTATAATCAAAGAAGTGTATATTAATTACTACTTAAAGAACTTAGCGCGTCATAATTCCAGTTAAATACATAAATACTTAAAAAATTCTTAAGATTTTGAATTTAAAATTATTTAATAAATTACTCATTTAAATTTATTTATTTGAACTACATTTAAATTGCCCTGCTGCCAAATTAAAATATAAATGTTTGACACAATAATATATTTTTGGTTATTAAAAAAGGGATGAGTCTGGTCGCCAAGTTTAAAGTTCCACGAGGAAACTAAGTTCCTGTAGCTGGCTGTATACCATATATCACAAAAAATTGTTTAAAATCCTTTATAAAGGTATATAAAAATGCCCCAAACGGGCTATCACAAACACATTGCAAAACGTTTTCGGATTAAACAATCCATCATCAGTGCAAACGGTTGTACATGCTAGTAGCCACCAAAATATATGGGTAAAAACCCTTTAAATGTGTTAAATTTGAAGTTGTTTTACATTATTAGTATTTATAATTTGTGATGTTTAAGTTACCGTTGGATAGGTAACATGGCGGCGTATGACTCTACATGAGTACAATGGTCCTGAGACGAAGTGCCTACGAGGACCTGTTGATAACAACTGAATTGTTATTATAACACTTCTTATATATATTAGGTACATTCGATTCGATTTATTTTATTTTATTATAATATATGTATATGTGTGAGTGTTTATATGTTCACTAAAAGTAAAAGTTTACTTCATTTAATCGGCAAGTTCAGAATTGGATTTTCCTAATTATGTAAATTAGTATATTTAAAATATAAGTAATTCCAATGAAAAGAAACCTTTCATTGAAATAACAGCAGGGTAAATCTCTCTACCTGCCTTTTTGATAATTAATTTTTGTAACAAACAAAAAATGTCATTAAAAAAATTATAGTTTGTCATTAAATGTCATAGAAAGTTTCTTTGTCTTGTATATTGTGTACAAAATTATGGAACTTGAAAGTAATTGTTTTTTGTGATAAAAAGTATACACTTTAAAGTTAAATATAAGTCTCATATCATATTATATTCAGATTCATTTTTAAAAGTCACTTCAACAGTGTGAACGATACGCTACTGAATGCTAAGCTAGGAAGTCAATGAGCAATTTATCTCTCTCTATATCAGGGGTGCTCAAACTTGAACTGCTGGCGATCTACCTCAATATTTTTAGACTACTTACGATCGACTCTGAGCGACTGCAAGTGTGTGTGATGCAGGGTTGTCGTACATACACGATACAGTAGGGCGTACCGTAGCATATATAGATATTAGCTTTCTGCACAATATAGGTACATTATTTTAGTCAAGGTTTGGGTTAGGTTTAGTTAGGTTCTTCTCTACAATATCAATGAAAAAACTCATAGTTATTCAAAATTGCGAGTTTATTTGTTGTTACAAAACAAAAGAGTTACATATGGTGTTAAACTTAACCAAGGAGTGGCTTTGGATGTTGAAGTGTGGCACTGCATGTCCTCAGCATACTTTTCATAAGATGGTACGTAACCACTGAGTGCTAATCGCAAGCATGATGTCATATGATCGTCAGTTAGTCGATTGCGATATTTTGACTTAATTATCTTCATTTCAGAAAATGCAGACTCGCACAAGTAAGTTGACCCAAAAAATGCCGTCAGTTGAAGGGCAATTTGCCTTACATTCGGATATTTATCTTCAGATATAAAACGCCAGTAATTTGTATCAGATACTGTAGCTTTGAGATGTATATCTGATATAATCTGCACCAACTCATTTTCAACAGAACATGAGTTCATATTAAACTGACTTGCTAATTCAGTAGCTAATTCCTCAATGTTTATACATGAAAAAGGATAACTCATAAATGATGCTATATTTTCCAATTTACTGCAATCATAAAAACGCATTTCAAATTGTCCCAAAATATTTGATAATTCAGCCTCATACGTATCATAATTCAACTGAGGAATCCTTGCTTTCAAAGACGGAAAATGTTTCAGATCCTTTCTTTTCAGTTGATCTATCACAAGTTGCAATTTATCTCAATAATAGTTTTTCCTTTACTTTGAAGCTCCAAGTTAACGGTGTTTAAGTGCATTGTGATGTCAGTCAAAAATGCCAAATCATTCAGCCATTTTTCGTTTTTCAAAATCTGCCTCTTTCGTCTAGAAAAGCTGTTATTTCGGGCAATAATTCTTGAAACCTTTCTAGGAATTTTCCGCGACTCAACCACCTGACGTCCGTGTGAAGAACTAAATCAGTGTGTTTAGCAGACTCCCTATCTTCCAACTGCAACTGAAAGAGCCGCCGTTGCAAGCTACGAATTCACAATTTTGTTGCAATGCCCATAATTTCCTCCGTGTTTAAAACTTTTGAACACAAAACTTGTTGATGTATAATGCAATGGAATGAAAAAAATGAAGGGAATTCTTCATTAGCTCGACACAATGCCACAAAACCGTTTTTGTTTCCAGTCATTGCTGGTGCTCCATCGGTTGTTAATGCATATTAATTTATATATTGGTAGCTCGTAGTTTTTTACAAAATTTAAGAAAACGTCATATATATCTTCGCCACGGGTCTTCCCTTCAGAGGAATGATTGTCAAAAATTCTTCCTTAGCCAACATGTCATTGAATACCATCCGAATAAAAATACACAGCTGGGCAGTGTCTGTCATATCGATGGATTCGTCGAACTGTAAAGAAAAGTATGTACATTCCATGATATCATGGAATGTACATACTTTTTCTTGTCTTGACTCATGACTTCAATTCGCCTTGTGACAATCGGAGGAGATAACTAAAGTTCTCTAATAGCAGACATGATTTCTGTTTTACTTTAAAATCTCCAAATAAAGTCTCACTCGCTTCAATAAATGCTTCCTTCACCACCGATCCATCTTCAAATGGTTTCTTGTGTTTCGCCAAAATATGAGATATTTTAAATGACGCGATCGTAGCAGCTTTTGATTGTTTGGCTGGTCTTGTGAACATGGATTGTTCTTTTTTCAAACACGATATCAAATCACTTACTTTTCGTTTTCTTAATTCACTCTGTGGCGGAAAATCCTTTTCATAGTTTTTATGAACCGTTTTATGATGCCTCTCTAAGTTACCACGCTTAGGTATTGCAACTGACGCACGACAAATAACACAAATGCACTTATCCTTCACCATAGAAAAGAAAAATCCTTCCTCCCAATCCCTATTAAAATGATACGTTTTAGATTTCTTCACTGCACTTATTTTCCACTATTTAATAATAAACTTTGTATCGACGTAGGATCGCTATCAAGTTACAATTCAGAATAACTCCAATTCCTGCAGGCGCAACATTTATATCGGCGTGGACGAAAGTCTCGAATGGTTCCGTCAAACGCGCCGCCCGAAACTAGACTGTACTGTCTCTCGTCTAGAAACAACACGGCTTTTCTTTGACAAGTGCCGCGCGTTCCTTTGATAATGCCACCTTTTGCCGCAAGCAGTGTTATTTTATTACGTAATACATTTTTGTAGTTGATAGAATATCATCCCAAATTTGATTAATAACTATAATACATATTGAATTAATAAAATAATTAGTTAATATATGTAAATATAAAATATGCTGTGTGGACAGTATTTTGTTGTCCCCACTTCTTTGAATTGCAATGATGCTTAGTCAAGCATTCTATGTATTTGTATAGTTCAGTATTAATAAAAACGTTTAACTCTGCTGACAGTAGTTTAGTTACCTACCTACTTATTAAAAATTTTTTTCTTCTCGAGATTTACCCAAAAAGCACTCGCGATCGACCAGTCGATCGCGATCGACCAGTCGATCGCGATCGACCGTTTGAGCACCCCTGCTCTATATTATGACAACGTTGATGTACTATTCCTTTCTACCGGTCCTAGAATGCGATGTTGTCATGTATGACTTTTACAAAGAATATTATCGTACTTTAGATGTTTTTTATTATAAGTATTATATATATATATATATATATATATATATATATATATATATATATATATATATATACATATATATATATATATATATATATATATATATATATATATATATTATACATAAATATTGATGTTACTAAATACATTTTATGATATAGGTACCTTAACAAATACAAAACGATCATTAATATGATAATTTTGCTGCATGTCAATGATTAAATTTAAAAGTGCTAGAATATCTATCATTACAAACTGGCAACGATTTTGTTGCCTTATCGCATTCATAGTTCGGAGAATTTACTGCCTACAAATTTGATTCTCAAGTATACCAAATTGTGCCCTTATACCGGCTCAATCTCTTTTTGTAAATCCTACTTTGTGTTTGCCCAAAAACTAAAGATTTGTATTTTAAATAAACAAACTACTGCATCTAGGTAAAAAAATATTTTCTGTAATAATGTGCAAGCAAATATTATAACCAATGAGTTTTTCAATGGTTACCTGAAATATTAAGGACTGATGACCGCTCTCGAACTGATTGCGTCGCTTGATTAAATCAAACCGACTAAAACAAAAGCTAGAACATGTCACCCCACCATTTATACATAAAGAAATAGCCTAATAGATTTCTCGCTAGGATATACAGGCGTCGTAGTATTAAGTTTACCAACTTAAACGTCTGTACAACAGAATTTAATTTTTTTGAATAGGCCGGATTTACATCACGAATTTGTATAGACCGTTAATAGGTCTATACAAAATCTAAACTTGACAGTAGCGAAAAAAATAATACATGAGAAAAAATTTCTTGATTTTTTTTGCTGTCAAGTTCGTAGTAGTGCGTTATGATGTCATTAAATCTATGAAGTGCACGTCTAGTTGCTTGAGTTGTACTTTACTAAAGTTATTACACAACTTTTTCTGCATATTCACATCCAAATGTAATCGTTTTGTCACAGATCCGCCTTGGTCTATAAGTAAAGTTTTCAAGGATGAAATAACCATTTAGGAAGTGATAAAAGGATAAAAAAATAAAATAATTAAAGTGAGAAAACTACTGAACACTTTGTATGTGGTGATAAAAACCGTTTGTTATAAATAATTGATAGCGCAAGAAAAGATTAGGGCTAAGCTTCAAGGTAGATACCGATATATTGGTTAATAAAGCTCAGCGAATGGTTTATTTTCAGTTTTTGGTCAACTGTTCCGAGCAGCAGTCTCGAGGGTTAAAATTGCCATTCTTCAGCAGTACCGGGCATCCGAACTCGAACAAAAACTATAATTCCATCAAAACACCTTATCATTAACCGTAAAGAAATCTCTTGAAAAAAACCTGAAACACTGTTGTACGGAACGACTTGGTTTTTCCCAAGTGAAGTTTAGTGAACCAAAAAATATGCATATAACATTTATCGTCAGTGTATCAAAAATTTAATTATTGCTGACATAAAGTGACGTTAAATTGAAAAAAACCGCAAATTATTCGCAAACAAATATTTAAATCGTATATTTTTATTTTAATGTAGATGAAAGTCTCAGATTATTAAGTTTATACAATGCTAAGCAGTGTAAACAAAACGAAATAAAAAATAAATATGTATAATATGCTTCTAAACTTATTATCAGGTATAAATTAACTGCCTTGTTTTTCGGGGTGTTAGTTCCTGTTAATCGAGGCTCTGAATAAGATGTTGGCTCTATTGGCACTTGTGGGATTAGCAATTTTTGTGATTGTAACATTTCTTTTTAAAAAACCTAAAAATTTTCCGCCAGGTAAGAAAATTTAAAAGCTCATAATGAATAAAATAGATATGTTCCGGTATTGATTTTATCGATTAATTAAGATCGAAGTCTTACTAATATTTTTTTAAATATTATCTTTTTTACTTCTTAGTGGTTAATAAGTATTCTTCTTCATTTTTCCGGCTAAAATGTATGGATTAATATGTTCATTTGCTTATACTAAAATATGTTTTTATTTTTGAATCGTCTTTTATTATCTGCTATATATTACCGAGTTTTGGAACTAATCATCTTCTTGAAGTTCTTTCTCTTATCGGAAGTTGGAATTATTATGGCGATTCTAAGTTTATTCACAGCTGTCCTAAATAATTTAAATAATAAATATAATAAATAAGTTAAACTCATATTAAACGTCTTACAATACTGAACTGGCTTTTTATGTTTCTTTTCAATATGTATAGCATCTCCCTTTATTATATATAAGAGCTATACGTTCTTAAAGAAGCTAAAACTGATTTCACTTAAAGATCCTTTTTGTGTGGGGGATCATCCCAATCTGGGTTTGGTTTTACAGTTTCTAGTGCGACTTCGCTATTTCCACTACTTTTCTTCATTCTTCTCTCTCTTTGATTGTCCTTTTTTCTTCTTCTTTTTCTAGTGCCGTCTTCACTAATGGAGGTTGGCTATAACCATTGCAATTTCGTCTCAATCTTCTGCTTTTCCTAAGAGCGTCTGTGCGTTTAACCTTGTCCAGTCGCGAATGTTTTTCAGCCAGGATGTTTGTCGTCTACCAAGACCCCTCTTTTATTCGATTTTACCCTTCATAATCAGCTGCAACAACTCGTACTTATCATTTCTAAGTATGTGTCCCAAATATGCTGTCTTTCGCCTTTTAATGGTGGTCAAAAGTTCTCTGTCTCTTCCCATTCTGTGCCACACCATTTCGTTCGTAATATGATCGGTTCATGGTATCTTCAAAATTCTCCTAAAAAGCCACATCTTAAAAGCTTCTAGTTTTCTCATTAAGTCAACATTAACAGTCCACGCTTCAACACCATAAATAAGTATAGAGTGGATATATCATTTTACCATCCGACATCGGATTTGCAGATTGAGTCTTTGGTACTCAGAAATAAAAAATCTTTAAAAAGGCGTGATTGCTCTATTCTTGAGCGAAGTTCTAATATCGGAATCAGATCTTCCGTAATCCAGACTCCTAACTATTTCCTATTGTCCACTTGCTCAATATCTTTATTTTTTATATGGGTCATTGTAATGACTTTACTTCTCTTACTGATGACCATGGTTTTTGTTTTATTTATGTTTATTGTTAAACCAAACTGTTCCCCAGTATCACACCTTGTGTTTAGTAACGTCTTTAAGTCTGTCACACTTTCAGCGATAATGACTGTATCGTCAGCATAACGGATGTCATTTATATTTTCCCCATTTATCTTGATCCCTTATGTATAGTTTTCAAGTTCTTGCGTGAATAACTCTTCGGAATATATATTAAATAGTAATAGTAAAACACAGCCCTATCACACTCCTCTGCTTATCTGTTGCGCATTCGTGCTATTTCCATTTACTGTTCTTCTTCTTCTTCTTCTTCGTCTAGCCATTCACGTCCACATCTGAACATAAGCCTCTTCAAGTCTTCCTTTCCATTGTTTTTTATTGTACGCTACTTGTAACCAATTTTTCCCGGCAGTCCTTTTCAGATCATCTGTCCATCTCATAGGAGGTCTGCCTCTGGGTCTTTTGTGTTGGTATGGTCTCCAGGTTAAAATTAATCTGTGCCATTTGTTTAGATCGCTCCTAGCTACATGTCCAGCGTATTCCCATTTCAACTTTAATGATTTTTGCACCACATCGGTGACTTTGGTTTTCTGTCTTATCCATGTGTTTGTTTTCTTGTCCTTAAGTGATATACCTAGCATTGCTCTTTCCATCGCGTGCTGAGTGACTTTAAGTATATTCATATTCTTTTTTGTGATTGTCCATGTTTGTGCCGCATAAGTTAATATCGGAATAATGCATGCACCGAAAACTTTAGATCTAAGATGTAATTGAATTTGTTTATTTCTGAGTATATAGTTGAGTTTACCGAATGCTGCCCAAGCCAACTTTCTTCTTCTTTTTATTTCTTCAGTTTGAATTTCCCTATTTAGGATTATTTTTTGTCCTAAGTATATATATTCTTCAACTTTTTTCTATAACTTTATCGTTTATTATTGTCACGGTGTCTTCGGAGTGCATGACTTTTGTTTTGTTTAAATTCATTTTCAGTCATATTTTAGAAGATTCGGTATGTAGTTCTAAAAGCATGGTTTGCATTTCTTGTAGGTCAGTAGCTATCAGGATTATGTCATCTGCAAATCATAGATTACTGAGGTAGCGGCCATTGATGTTTATTCCCTTATATTTCCAATTTAGGTTTTTAAAAACGTCCTCCAAAACTAAGGTGAACACTTTGGGTGATAAAGTATCTCCCTGTTTGACTCCCTGTTTAATGGTACAGGGTTCGTGTGTTCTTTTTCATTTAGATAGTATGTAGCTGTAGCTTAGTTCATAGTTTCTTTTATTAAGTTAATATATCTGCTGTCTATTATACAATTTTGCATTGCGTTTATTACGGCCGTGTGTTCTATGGTATCGAAAGCTTTTTCGTAGTCTACAAATGCTAGGAAAACTGAAAACTTGTATTCGTTACATTTTTCTATTAATATTTTTGTGGTTAACAGGTGATCGGAAGTTGAATAGCCTTTTCTAAAACCTGCCTGTTCATATGGTTGGTATTCGTCTATTTCCTTGTTAGTCGAGTAGTTATGACTTTGGTGAGTATTTTAAACAGGTGTGACAGTAGGCTGATGGGTCTGTAGTTTTCCAAATTTCGACTATCACCTTTCTTGTGTAATAAGATTACTTTAGAGTTGTTCCAGCTCTTAGGGACTTTGCCCTTATGTAAACAACTGTCCACAAGCTTAGTTACAATTGCAATTAGTTCCTTACCTCCTTCTAATATCATATCTGTGGTAATTCTATCTTCTCCTGCAGCTTTATTTCTCTTCATGTTTTCCAAAGCTGTAGTTACCTTTGAAATTGTTACTTTTGGCATTATTTCTGATCCAACATTTTTTATTAATTTCCGTGCTGGTCTCATCTCATCATCTTGTTGATGTGATCTGTAAAGTTCTGTGTAAAATTCTTTTATTCGTGTCAGTATGTTTTCTCTACTTGTGATTTCATTTTCGTCTTTTCTCATTAATGATATCATCTGACGTTGTCCTAGTGTCGGTCTGAGGCATTTCATACTCTTATTTTTTTCAATGGTTGTTGTTATTAAGTTTTCGTTTTCTTTTCTTTTTTGTTGTCTAATTCCTTTTCTAATCTGCCTATTAAGTTATCTATATTTGTCGGTTCCCCTTTTGTTAGATTTATTTAAGAACATCTTTCTTTCTATTTGTTGTAATATTTCTTTGTCTAATTCATTGTTTGTTGTTTTTGGGTTTTTCCGTTGCAGAAGGCTTTTATTCACTGCTGCTTGCTAACTTGATTTAATGCATGCACTATCTTTTTATTAAATTCACTATTTTTGATTTCTTCAGATGTCCATTTGTATCTTTTTTCATGTATTCTTTTTCTTTCCAGTTTTTTGTTAATTATTAGTTTTATTCTTATTAGTATATGATCGCTTCCTAGGTCAAACTGATTTAATACTGATACGTCTTGTACTAGGTTTCTATTCTTCGTTAAGATATAATCTATTTCATTCTTTGTCTTTTTATCGGGACTCATCCATGTCCATTTTCTGCTTGGTTTTTTATTGAAAAAGGAGTTCATTGAGTACATGTTATGTTCATTCATGAAATTGTGAAGCATTTCTCCTCTATCGTTTCTTTTCCCGTAGCCATAGTTACCAATTAAATGTTCATAATCTTCCTCTTTTTTGCCCAATTTAGCATTAAAATCTCCTAATAGTATTTCAGTATTTCGTAATTTGCTTTATTTGTTTCTATAGCTGTTCTTATTTCATCATAAAATATTTTTACTTCTTCATCGTCGTGGCTTTTGGTCGGAGCGTACACTTGGATCACTTTCAGAGTGGTGCTTTTATTAATCCTGATGATGAGATATGCTACTCTGTCTGATATGGGCTTGAATTCTTCGATACATTGTGTGAGGCTTTGTTTTACCAAGAATCCCACTCCAGTGTATTCGCCACCTATATGAATAAAATATGTGCCATTTTTTAGTATTATATACTCATCACTTTTTTCTTTTGGTCTCGCATATACCAAGGATATCCCATTTTATATCTTTTAGTTCACTTTCTATTTCTGGGAATCTATTGTCGTCCGTCAGTGTTCGAATATTGTAGGAGCATAGCCAAATTGTCATTTTGTGTCAGCCGGGTCTTACCCAGGGATTCTTAGCACCCCCTTCCGTTAGTTGTTTGATCACTGCCGTGATCAAGACTTTGGGAAGTGCTGGGCACTGGGGGCCTTTTCTTTTTTGTCCTGTACATTGACTTGAAGGTTTGGACCGTTATCTCCTCACGCTGGTCAAGTGGGGGTTGAGGAAGAAAGGGAAGGATTTGGGTAGGTCTGGGTTGGTGGGTAGGATTTAGGGATTAGGATCCGCTTCTCTCCCGGAAGAGGATTGGGAGAAAAAACCGAGCTCGCGTGGGCAGGGACGCATCCCTGAAGCAGACCTGTCTTTACCGGGATCGTAAAGAGTGTCCAGCCGCTACCCGCGGGTAGACACTTTAATTTACCACATTTAATGTTACCACAGCCTATTGGTTCCAATAGAGATTTCTCGCTATGATAATGTCATTTTTGTCGAGCCCTTTTCTCTTTAGACATTCCATGAGAATGTTATGTATGATTTTGGCGAAAGCTTTCGCATAATCTATAAACGCAACGAAAAGATCTTTTTGTTGGTCTCGACATTTTTGAGCAAGAGTTGTGAAATTATACAGAGCTTCCACTGTTCCGAAGTTGTTACGATAGCCACTATGTCTATTACTCATATCCGCTTCACACTTTCTGAATATTCTTGCGTGTATAATCTTTAAAAATGTTTTTAATAAGTGTGACATCCCGGTGTTTAATCTATAGTAATTAAAGTGTTGAGGGTTCTTGA
Organism: Diabrotica balteata; assembly: GCA_918026665.1. NCBI lineage: Eukaryota > Metazoa > Arthropoda > Insecta > Coleoptera > Chrysomelidae > Diabrotica > Diabrotica balteata. Next base: position 33,415,534 of record OU898281.1, on the reverse strand, counting down.
TTTTTGGCATCGGAACAAAGGTCGATAGCAGCCATTCTGTAGGTGTATCTCACCAGATTTGTATATGTTGTTAAAGAGTATAGTTATTGCACTTAAATTGTCTTCGTCTATAAGTTTAATCAGCTCGATATGAACTTTTTCTGGCCAAGGGGCTCGACTTTTTTTCTGATGAAACCGAAAAACGTGGTAAAAAATTTCCATCGTTATAAAATTAAATACCTGGTTGGTACGTACCTTCGTCTTCTTCATCATTTTGGTCACTACTGCTTTCTTCTTCGCTTTCGTCACTTATCATCTATTCTCTATCCATCTTATTGCCCTCGGAACCTAAATCTATGTCGTGTTGCTCGGGTTGTACTTGTTTGCATGATGATGGATTGTAGTCTTCATCATCGGAATCACCATCTCTCGAAAGAATCGACTTCTGATTCTGTATCGCTAGCAAAAATGCTTGCTGTCTCCTCCTCTAGCTAGTTCTGCGTCAATATCTTTATACTCATCTAGAACAAAATAAGAATGTTGGGACACAGTTAACCCACCATAAATGTCTGTTGGGACATATTTCACCCATAAAAAAAATATTGGTTTTATAGGATATATTTACCTTTAGGTAGTTCCACTCACAAAAACAAATTCGCAACAACAGTAACAGCGCACAACTGTCCCTGTGGAAATCATCAACAAAACTACATAAACACATTCTACAGACCAAAATCACAGGAAAATACAGCGCGAAAACGGTTCGCAATGTTATCCCTTAAACAAATTATTCTTTTAAAATTGTTAATAAGTTCTTAAAAAGTCGGTTACGATAAAATATAGTTTTCTAATAGGTTCATAAATCTAAAATTTTTATTTGGGATGTAATGTAATATTTTACTTTACGAGAAAAGGAATGATTCTTTGACCCTTTGAGTCAGGCTTCTCATTGTTCTACTCAGAACAGCACATAATCACCAATAAGTCATGTGACAATCACCACAAGATTTTGTCACCACAATCACAAGAAATTTTGTAAATACCACTGTTGTTTTGTTCATCAATGACGTCCTTAGTTTTGCTAAAAATGGACTTTGTTTTTAAAAGAGATGTGTAGTGTAAGTTACAGATTTTATTACAAAGTACTCTAGATATTTTTTTCTGAAATTGGTCCTAAATAAGATAAGGATCTATAAATGGACGTAGTGTTGGTTTTTTTTTTCACATTAAAGGCTTGGTTTAGTATCCTTTTAAGTATTGACTTTTTAATGGCCTTATCTACAGTAGAAGGAGGAAAACCTTTGTTGTTTGCTATTTGTTTAATAATTGTGATTTCTTTATCAAATTTTTTTGGGATGTTAAGAAGTTTATGAACATAACACGGAGTAGCTGCCACCTTATCTTGAAAAGGATGATTCGATGATGTAGGTATCATATGATCAGTGTGGAAAGGTTTTCTAAAAATTTGTAATTCACAACATAATCTTGAATAAAATCTAAGACATATTAAATTTTGTAACATCTTTACCCAGGTATTTAGTGGCTTAACTCATATGCACTGAGTAACAAAACATTGATGATGAACTTTTTAGTACGAAAACGTTCTGTGATGGAACCCGAAAGGAATTTTAAATTATACACCTTTTTTAAAGGGTTTTAAATAAACTTACCTTTGAATAACTTTATATTTTCAATGCATTCCTGAAAAATATTTCTCCTACATACCTGAAACGTATTTTTAAAATATGTTATTTATTTTAAATTTGTGTTTTAAATAACAACATTGTTTTTGTATTATTTTGTGGAAATGATTATCATTCCAACAATAGATCACATGCCAGAAGTCAGTTAAAAAATATTCGTAAGAGGCGCCTTACGTCGAAGTTTGGTATTCAATCACAAACTTATATTCAGATACACATTTCAATACATTTTTGCAGATTTTCAGCTATACTTTCACAATGTTTAAAATATGTGAAATTAGTGAGTCATTTAATCTTTAGTTTGAACATTTTTGGATAATGGATATTTCAATTTATTTTTTTTTTAATTTTCTGTCTCATAGTTAACCATTGAAATAACGCAAATTAAATATTGTCAAATTATAGTTGATAAATAGTAACAAGTCACAAATATTAGAATACGTTTAACTAATAAAAAAAATAAATGCTGTCCTACCAGGACAATTCAATTGATCAATATGTACTTCATCTAATTTACATACCGATGCACGTCATTATCTACGTCAGAGATCGAAGTTGACATAGTTGCCAAAGCATGAAAAAATCGTGACTCCATTTTGAATTAAATAGATCACATAATTATTGCAAAAGTATTACCATCTCTATCTCTTTACAATGACTATTTAACCCTTAACTTGACGGTGTGTACTCCAGGATACGTTATTTATTAAAATGTACTTCCTCTAAATAAACGTAAGTTTGCCGCTAGCTTTTAAACGTACCCTCTCATTTGGGTATCCAATAAATTAATTTTAATGTCATACACAGAGATTGGCACCAATCAAAGAGTGTTTTATGTAGACATGCTAAAAATGCTTCCAAAGAAGGTGCTAGTTTGTGTCATTCGGTAAGTAAATTAATTTTTTTTATGTTATTAGTTATTGTATGTATTGGTAAACTGTAATAATATAACTAACTATATAATAACTAACTATATGACTATCATCATCATCATCAACTAGCCTCTAACGTCCACTGCTAAACATAGGCCTCTCGCATGCTTTTCCACTTAGTCCGATTTTGCGCCATCTGAATCCAAGTTGTAGTCACTTTTTTTATGTAATCTGTCCATCTCGTTGGGGGTCGACCTCTATTTCTGTAAGCTTGTATTCGGGGTTTTCATTCCAAAATTCTTTTTGTCCACCGGTCATCAACTGATCTTGCTACATGACCTGCCCAGTTCCACTTTAGTGTTGTTATCAACTATATAAATATATACCTATAACTATAGTTGTATAAAATAATATTTATGATTTGTCTATAAATAAACAGATAGGATCAGTAAATCACCGGGTCCAGACGGGCTCACATCAGATCTTCTTAAGCTTGTGGAAGGCGAATCAGTGAATATTCTACTCGACCTTTTTAACTGCATTTACAAAAGAGGAGAAATACCAAAGGAATGGCTACTTTCAACTTTTGTAACCTTACCAAAAAAGGCAAATGCAAAACAGTGCACTGACTACCGCACTATAAGCTTAATGGGTCATACATTAAAAGTATTCATCAAAGTAATCCACTCAAGAATTAACAGAAAACTAGATGCAGATATCAGTAATACTCAATTCGGATTTCGGAACGGGCTTGGAACAAGAGAAGCACTATTTGCACTTAACGTCATATGCCAAAGATGTCTAGATATAAACCAAGATATATATATATATATATATATATATATATATATATATATATATATGTGCTTCATTGATTACAACAAAGCGTTTGATAAAGTTCGTCACGATCACTTAATGAAACTGCTAGTAGAAAAAAACTTGGATAAAAGGGACATTAGAATTATCTCTAAGATTAACTATAACCAGAAAGCAAATATCCGAATAGAGCAAGAGACAACGGAGGAAATCGAGATCAAGAAAGGCGTAAGACAGGGTTGTATACTCTCACCGACCTTATTCAATCTATACTCCGAAGACATTATAAACACAGCACTTTCGGATCAAAATATAGGTATTAAGATAAATGGCATCCGAATAAACAACTTGAGATATGCCGATGACACGGTACTAATTGCAGAAACTTGGGAAGATCTTCAAATACTAATTAACAAAATAGTAGAATGCAGTGAAGAACACGGATTATCACTTAACATAAGCAAAACAAAAATAATGCTAATATCTAAATCACCACAAAACTTCCCTGACATAACCGTGCATGATCAAAGAATCGAACGTGTAAGAAGATATAATTACCTGGGAACTGTTATCAACGAAAATAATGATTGCTCTGAAGAAATCAGAACCAGAATAGAGAAAGCTAGAGCCACATTTACTAAATTGAAAAAGGTGTTCTGCGGAAGAGATCTAAGTCTAAAACTTAAAATTCGCCTTTTGAGATGTTACGTTATGTCAGTTCTCCTCTACGGGATGGAAACATGGACATTGAAAAAGATCGATACCAAAAAGATAGAAGCATTTGAATTGTGGATGTATCATAGAATATTAAGAATACCCTGGACAGAGAAAGTAACAAATGTGGAGGTTTTGCGGAGAGTGCGGAAAGAGAAAGAGCTGATACTTACTGTTAAAAAGCGCAAACTACAATATTTGGGACATGTTATGAGGGGAGATAAATACCAGTTGCTGCAATTGATTATACAGGGAAAGATAATGGGAAAGAGATCTATAGGAAGAAGAAGGCATTCATGGTTGAAAAACTTGAGAGAATGGTACAATTGCACCAATTACCAACTGTTTAGATCTGCAGCATCAAAAATACGCATAGCTTTGATGATAGCCAAACTTCGGAACGAAGACGGCACTTGAAGAAGAAGATCAGTTTGAAAAGTAGTATCTCTGAAGAAAAATTGCCAGGTAAGCGGCAATTTAGTTAGTGTCCTTGGATATATATTGGCAGGTACTGACGGAAATGGAATAAGTATCTTTTTGGATACATTACTTTGCCCATTAGAGGATTAACAGAAAAGTAATAAAAACATTTGGTATATTATTCTTGTAATGATTTGTTGTACCTATAATTTTGAGATTTATGGTATACAGCCAGCAACAGGAATTTATTTTCCTCGTGGATTTTTGATTTATTGTATGTATCTATCTACTCCAAAAGCTTGTAAATCATATATACACAATATGTCCCGTCGATATTTCTTGAAATTAGTAGTACAGGTAGCGTATACTTGGCAGATATGCTAGTTACGCTTTATCGAACATCTTTTAAAAGCCACAGGTGGGACCTTTCAATTTTTCCCAAATACTGGATATGTGTCAACAACGTTTGGCTTTTATATCGCAGAGATAATAATTTATTAGAGGACGAAGAAAATGCTATGGGTCTAAAGGAATTTAGAATATTACTTGTTGATTTCCTTCTACTGAAAAATAGAAAAAGGAGATCCGATGGAATTAATACACCGACAAAGAAGGTTCGTAACCACGTCCAGAATATACCTGGAGAAGATGGTAGACAAGATTTATTCGGAAGCTTTCAAACTTTTACAACCAAAGGACGATGCCGAAACTGTTGCAAAGGACAAACAACTATGAGTTGTACAAAATGTAGAGCGAGATTATGTTTAGTGGAATCCAGTAATTGTTTTTATGATTTTCATAACTAATTTTTAAAATTTTTTAACCTCTTATAATTATTACTTTTTACTTTTATTTTTTGAGTGTTCCAAGTTTTATTTGAATTTAAACTGTAAAAATAAATGTTTGATCATCTTTGTACTGTATTTGTAAATTTAAATTATTGATATTAATTGATCAAATATTATGTGTATGGTTTAAACCCCTACTTTATGGAATCTATTCATAATAATTAAAGTAACACACAGTACCACAAAATGTAATGAAAACATTAAACAAATCTACAATTGTTTTGCTAAAAGTCTTGAAAATGCTAAAGACCTTTAGCGAAACAATTGTAGATTTGTTTAATGTTTTCATTATATTTTGTGAAAATTTGATAATTTTCATTGAATTCAATGAACCAATATTATTTAATATATTGGTCCAAACTACAAATATACATCTTTGCAATGTATCTTTCTAGATACGGAGGTATTTTTCTAATAACCTGGCAATGTATCTATTAGCCATCAGTACTTGTTTTATAGTATTCCTGGCAATGTGTCTTGCGAGGTATATTGTAATGTACGGTACGCCTAGTAGTGTACCTTATGAGATACAATGTCAATAAAATGTCAAAAAAGTTAAAATACAAACAAAAATGTAATTTACTCTGAAAATGGGGTCCTCTAACAATGATATTCAGTAAGCAAAAACATTTTTCTTACAGCAATTATGTGCGCGCCAAGTTAAGGGTTAAATTCTTACGTGACATTTTTGAAATAAAACACACTAAGTTTGTTCTAAAAAGAACAGATTTTATTAAATAGGTAAAAATATAAAACAAGAGGTATTCACTTTAAAATTCAAAATAATAAAGTACAAAAAGTGTCAACACCGCAACTGTCAAATAAGTGTTACCAATTTATGCCAAAATTTCACCTTCGTTCGATTACAGTTACAGTGTGTTCCGAACAAATGTTCTTCATAAAAATGCTTTATAATGCATTTATAAAAATTAAATGAAACATATTGCGTATTTCTTTAAGTTAACATTAATAGAAGTTTTTAAATACTATTTCTACGCGTGTGTATTAAAATATGTCTAGTGGCTGTAATGCCAGTGTACTCGGCAAAGTGATTCTAAAAAAGAACACACCTATCGCCTAAATATTTCGTGTTGGTACCATGTGACGTCACGGGCTATAACGCCGATGACGTGCATCGGTATGTAAATTAGATGAAGTGTAGGTAGATTTATACATAGATGAGAAAATAATTTGCACAAACTGTTACTTATACTATTTTTAAATTTACAAATCATAAAACAGTTATAATTTATTTCATTTATATATGGGAATATAGGAATATTGTCAACAGGAACAACAGGGTATATCCAATAAACGGAAAAATCTTGAACAACATAAGATTCGCAGACGACACCGCTGTTTTTGTAGACAGTCTAGAAGCACTGCAACGCTTAGTAAATAGATTACATCAAGTCAGTATAAAATATGGATTACAAATGAACGTTAAGAAAACCAAGTGCATGATTATTTCTAAGCAACATATAGTAGGAAGGCTAGATATCGAGGGAAAACAAGCAGAAAGAGTGAATAACTAAAAATATCTGGGAACCTGGGTAAATTAAAACAATGACCAAGGTAGAGAAATAAGGACATGCATTTAAATTGCAAGGCAAGCATTTATAAAAATGTTTGTTAATCGAGACCTTCCTCTGGACCGGAGGATAAGAGCCTTAAGATGCTACGTGTTCCTGACTTTATTGCGTGGAATGGAAAGCTGGACACTAAAAGTGGATAATATACAGAAGTTGGAATCATTTGAGATATTGTGCATAGAAGGATTTTGAAATTACTAAGGACCTAACGAGTTACAAATGCAGAAGTTTTAAGAATTGTGAGATCATAAAGCACATCAAAACAAGAAAGCTGGTATATTTGGGCCACATTACCAGAGGTGCGAAATATGAGACATTAAGGCTCATAGTGCAAGATAAAATCAAGGATCCATAGGAAGACGAAGAATTTTCTGGCTAAGAAACCTAAGAGCAGAATCCACAATGGAAAACCAATGGAACATTATAAGCAGTATCATACTCAACACAGCAAAAGAAGTTCTAGGAACAAAGACACAACGGAGAGAAGAAACATGGTTCGATGAAGAATGCAAACAAGCTATACAGGAAAGAAATGAGGCACATAAAAATTACATACTCAGACATACTAGAGAGAGAAAAGCAGAATTTGGGATCAAAAGACGAAGAGCAGATAAACTGTGCAGGCAGAAAAAGAGAAGGTACGAAAACCAACGGATACTAAACATAGAAAGGGAGTTTGAGGAAAACGAAACACGTAGTGCATACCAATTTATCAAAAATTTAAGACAGGGATACAAACCGAACACTAGCCACTGCAAAAATAAGAAGGGTGAAATCGTTAGCGATATGGACGAAATTAAAAGAACCTATATTACATATTTTAAGGAATTATCAAACAAAAGAACACAACCACCATTACAACAACAGAGGCCGCAACAGGCACGGCAGAAGGTACAATAACAAGAGCTGGCGGAAGATGGAGAAGAAAATAAATTAGCTAGACCCCCAACGCTGGAGGAGGTCCAAACGGCAATCCACATACAAAAAAGCCATAAAGCACTGGGAATAGATAAAATACCGGCAGAACTACTAAAACACGGGGAAATGAATTTGACACAACAGATTTACCAGCTAATACGAGAGATATGGATAGAAGAAGAAATCCCACAACAATGTAAATAGAGTATAATCTGCCCTATTTATAAAAAAAAAGAAGACAAACCGTTGTGTCAGAATTATAGAGGCATCCCTTTACTTTGTTCTGGATACAAAATACTCGCAAACATCATTAATCGAAGACTTCAACGTCTCACGGAAAAAATCACCAGGGAATATCAAGCAGGGTTTAGGCAAAATAGATCTACCATTGACCAAGTATTTACAGTTAAACAAATACTAGCCAAAGCATGGGAATATTACAATCTCTTTGTAGATTTTAAACAAGCCTATGATTCAATAGATAGAACAATCCTACCTAATATATTTTAAGAATTTGGCATACCATCAAAATAATACTGGTGCAAATGACAATGACAGAAACAGAAGCACAGGTATGTATTAAAGGATAGATCGCTGATGCGTTTACGACAACGCAAGGACTGAAACAAGGCGACGGACTGGCTCCAACGCTCTTTAATCTTGTTCTTGAATATGTAATTAGACGGTTGACGGTGAGCGGAAATAACATACTTAGAAACAAATCTACCCAATTAGCAGCATACACTAATAGACCGGCGCGGCGCAACAACACTTTATTGACGATATAGAACATGTGAATAGATTCACATACCTAGGAATGGATCTGGTCACAAGCAATGAAGAAGAACCGGAAATAAATAGAAGGCTTGTGCTGGTAAATAATGCCTATTTCGCGATGGGCCGCACATTTAAATCACGGGTCAAAAAAATATTACGTAGAATACTGGGAACAATAAGTGAAAACAACAACTGGTGAATTAGGCATAATAGAGAAATATACGAACAATATAGCGAACCAACTTTAGCACAATACACTAAACTGCAGAGATTAAGGTGGGCAGGGCATGCATAAGAATAGAATCCCCAGAAAATTACTAAACGCAAGAATGCAGGGAAAAAGACCTGTTGGAAGACCTAAAAAGGGATGCCGGGAACTGCCTGGGAACGCGTTCAGGGAAAAGAACAGCGGTAAATCGAAATAATTGGAGAAGATTGTTGAAGGAGGAGAAGGCCTGATTTAGGCTGTAGTGCCATTGGATGGAGATCTTTTCAGAGCAGCTGCCTATAAGATTGGCAACGGCCCTTGTTTTTATTATTTCTTCTTCTCTTAACTGAGCTCCTTTTTTAAATGGAGGTATATGTAAGTACAGTGGAACCTCGATTATCCGTCTCTCTATTAACCGTCACCTCTGTTAACCGTCAGGGTCCATACATAAGTTAGATTGACAACATAAGTAAAAGTTTAGTCATCAATTCATTTTGTTTGCAAAAAATTTTCCACCAAAGACGATTCTCATTTTGGACAATGAACCTGTCCATCCTAAAGCCGGTATGCTGCGGAGTGACGATAAAAATATCACGTACTCTATTCTGCCTGCGAATACAATATCAATGATACAGCCAATGGATCAGTCGGTCATTAAAACATTCAAAAGAAGATACAGAAAAAAATTATTCAAAACCTAGTTATGGAAGAGTAATATTCTTTGCCAGAATACTGGAAAGCATACAATTTAAAACACGCTGTCGACAATGCTGTGTATATTTGGGCTGATGTTTCGGAAGTAACGCTGAAAAGAGCGTAGAATAAATTATGGCCTGAATCTACTTAAGATGAAAATGTTCCACTTAAATGAAGTTATGGCTGAATCAACTGTTTTGTTTCGTTGCCTAAAGATGATAAACGAATGGTTGATTTGTGATGAGTACGGCTACCGATTGGTGACAGATGATGAAATCGGTGAAATGGCAACCGAGGGGGACGAAACTGATTGAGAAATTGACAAAATCTTTGATGGTGGCGATGTTGATGATGCTATTACAACTCACAAAGATTTGCGTAAATAAGCTAGAGGAGCTGCATCGCAAATACAACAATTCATCAAGTGGTATTCTCGGCAAGAAGAAGCAAATAAGGTAGATTTGATGATTGTACGTCGATTAAGAAATTCAGCCGTTGCAAAATGTGAAGTAACAATAAAACAAACACAGATTTCGCAATAATTTATATCAAATTGATTCGAGTGTACTAACATAAATCGCTCTTATATTGTCAAATAAAACATACAAATAAAATTTGAGAGTTATACTATGAATTTTTTTAATGTTCTGTTAACCGTCTTTTCGATTATCCGTCATACCCTTGGTCCGGTGCCCTGACGGATAATCGAGGTTCCACTGTATATTATTTTTTCCTCTATAAGATCTGATATATCAAAAGTCCTGGCCGCTAAAATAAATTATCCTTCTTCAATAAGTCCTAAAGATCCGCACCTATAATTTTACCTTTTTCAGATCATGCTATGTATTTTAAAGGTATTGGTTCCATAATATGTAGGATATGTTGCTTGTTGTATAATAGGGTCAATGCTTCGGTCTATTGGAATTTCGGTACGATTAAAACTTTTAAAAAGTGTCGTCAAAATTTATACAGTAGCATAACGTTTTCGATCTAATCAAATCATACTCAGTGCCTTCTTATGTAATTGAAGTTAACACTAAATTTGTAGCTGTGACATCCATATATGGTTTTACATTATTTCAAATTTAAATTATACTGTGAAAAAACATAACTGACAAGAACCACGTGTTCAAACAGAGCAAGGAGACATGTAGCTCCTCAAGTATTCATTTGTTTCCAATGTCATCGACCTAGAGTCATAGTATAATTTAAATTTGGAATAATGTAAAACCATATATGGATGTCACAGCTACAAATTTAGTGTTAGCTTTAATTACATAAGAAGGCACTGAGTATGATTTGATTAGATCGAAAACGTTATGCTACTGTATAAATGACGACACTTTTTAAAAGTTTTAACTATATGTTTTTTATACCTAAATACACATGTGAAGTGTTTTAACTTCTGTATGTTTTTTGTATGGTATACAGCCAACTACTGGAATTTTTCCATTAATTTTTTTAAAAATGTAAATAATTTTCTTGAAAAACCAGTAAAATGTATCTCCTGACAAAAAGTCCTAAGAAATTAACTGAGTTCTATTCCATGTTATCACAGTTTGAGTTGTAATACATGTTTTGAATTCTATGATTTTTTTTCATTAGCAGGTGTCTCTGTTGGACCACACTTTTGTGTATCATTCTTAATTGTTTGTAATAATTCTTTTATTGTTTGCTTTTTTTGTTTGTTTTTTTTAACTTACCCAAACTTGTAACGGTACAAATTTCATTTGAAAAGTGCCTGGAACAGAATTTTGTATGCTTGCTGATAGTTTTATACATGGAATTTATGAACCCTATCTTTGTCAGCTTTATTGGAAACTGAATTGCATTGTGGCACACAACAATTGTAAGGCATACTGTAAAGTTTTAGTAAAAGTGTCCAAACAATTTAAATGTCCTAAATAACTTATTAAAACTTAAATCACTCACAAAATTGCATACCATCTAGGAAACGAGTACCAAACAATGTAAATAAATGGCAGAATAAAATAAGGTTATGTTTTAATACCTAACCCTGACACCAGCGCCACTTACATGCATGTGATCTATTACAGTTTTTATTAGACAGCATCCTCTAATTACGACTTTTTTCAATGGCTCGTTATTAATGTTCAAAAATAATTTTTAGGGCCAACATGGTATCCAATTGTAGGAAACTTCTACGCAATGAGAAATCTTTCCAAAGCGTTAGGAGGTCAACACAAAGCGTTCACAAAATTAACAGAAATGTACGACTCCAATGTAATAGGTTTAAAATTGGGAGCGGAAAAATTGGTAATTGTTTCTTCATTTGAATTAATAAAGGAAGTTGCCTATTCACAAGAATTTAATGGGCGACCAAATAACTTCTTTCTAAGGCTTCGATCCATGGGAACTAGAAAAGGTAAATAAATTTATAATTACATTGGAGAATATCTCTTCCTAATTTATTCTTGGATCTATTTACATTTTTTACTGTTTTACAAATAAATATTTTTTTATAATTATGTTTATTTACAATCTATATCAATACAAACTATTAAGTAAATGTGTTACAGGTTTTGAGCGTAAAGGAGAGATGTCCAATGATGTCCCCTTATTCTATTTTGGTTTAGTTTTGAAGTAGGTCTTGGGGCCGGATTCTATCTAGTCTTCTTGTGGCTGGACCATTATTGCATAATTCCCTTACTAGCTCATTTTCATGGTGAATGGTACGTTCATTTTGTAAATCCGTGGCTCGATGGATTTCTTCTCTGATGAAAGGAATCTTTAATAAGTGTTTGATTACTTACGTACCATGGTGCATCCACTATTGATCTTAGCACTTTAGACTGGAATCGTTGGATGATATTCAGCGACATTGCTTTTACACAGCTGCATAGGTGTAGTCCGTAGAACCAGATAAGTTTAAGTGTGTTTTTGTATAAAAAATTGTTTAGGATGTTAAGTTTTAATTTACGTCTAAGGAACCACTACATTTGCCGAAATTTTAAGTTAAGCTGTCTTCTTTTGGTCTGGATCTATTTCTTTCAATTGAGACGTTGGTCAAGGTGGAGGCCAAAGTATCTAGCGTCTGTTGCTGTTGGTATTCTTATATTTTCCATTCTTACAGGTGGGTATATGTTGTGACGGTTGGTAAACGTTATTTGAGTTGATTGTCTTTTATTTACTTTTTTTCTTCATTTGTTCAATCACTAAGTATGTTCAAATGATGTTGCAGGTTTTGTTGCAGGAGGCTTGTATGAGATCTTCATATACAACTAGTATTGCTACGTCGTAAGCAAAGGAAGCGATTGTAGTATTATTAGTCTCTGGTATAACGGCTGTGTAGAGTGAGAAAAGCAGCAACCCTAGAACACTACCCTGCGGGACTCCGAGGTTAATAGGACAGAGGCTGGATTGTTGGTCTTTGAATGTTACAGATAAATATCTATTTAATATGTAGGATTTAAGTAGGAGTAACTAGTTACTGGATGGTGCTATTTTTACTTTGTAAAGCAGACTTCTGTGCCAGACTTTGTCAAACGCTTGTGAGATGTCTAGAAATATAGCGTTGCAGTATTTCTTTTCTTCAAGACTTTTTGATATTTCATTTACCATTCGATGGATTTGTTGGATAGTGGAGTGATTTTCCCGAAAACCAAACTGATGTTTTGGTAATAATAATAGAAATTCATGATCTGCGTATATACTTTTCAGCAGCAATCCTTAAAAACTTTGCTTACGGTTGGAAGTAGGCTGATGGGTTGATAAGATGTTACTTCATTGGACTCATATGATTTCAGCATATAATAATCATCATAGTGATTTCAGCAAATTTCCATATTTTTGTAAAGTATGATAAGTTTACCATGCGGTTAAATATAACTATTAGCAAAGTAATGGTTCTGCGAGAAAGTTGTTTTAGTACTTGTGCCGAGATTAAATCATAACCTGGGGCCTTTCGTGAGTTAAGTTTGTTTATTTCTTTCTTGACTTATATACGCGTAAAACTTTTAATTGGGAGGGACATTTGACATGCTGCGCTAATTAGTTCTTCCACTTCTTCATCAGGGTCTGCTGGCTCTGTTTGAAATACGTTTGTAATATGTTCAGCAAAGACGCCTTCCATAATGTCTGATTATTTGCTGTAAGGTTTGTAATATAATAAACTCCAAGTTGCCTACGTAATATATTGAATAAATACTTTGCCAGGTTCTCATCCCACGACGTTTTTCTGAATTGAGTTGGTGAGTGTGCAAGGGAACATTTGTGGTATGTGTTGGTTTGCGTTCAGTTTGCTTATGTAGTAGTTCAGTAGATCTGGAAGCATTCTGGGATCACTCAGCCAGTACGTAGATATTGCGTTGCTTTGGCAACATAGTTCTTGTCGGTCATTGCTTTTAGAAATTACGACCTTTTGTTGTTATGCGTCTTGAGCCCCAGTGTATGTGTTTCGCATTCCAGTCTCCCCCGGCTACGAATTTACTTCCAAGTTATTGGAAGAAGGCTTTGTATTCATCTGTGGAGATTGAGTAACGAGGTGGGCTATACATAGCAGATATGTTAAAGTGCCATGGCGTTGCATTCACTTGAACGATTGCTGCTTTTATTTTTCTGTTGCATATTTTAGCACTACATGATGAGATATGCAGCTGCAGATGATTACCGCTGAACCACTATGGGCTGTACCATCGAGGTGAGGTATGCTGTATGTGTTATAAAACGGAATTTTGAACGTACATAGTTAAAACGATAAAATGGGTTTCTGAAATAAGCAGAAAACATCAATTATATTCAGGTTTAAGAGAGTAATTACTTCCTGCTTACGGTTTGGCAGGCCTTTAGCATTCCATGTAGCAACTCTAAGTATGTTTAAGAATTTTTTGGTTAATGACTTGTGTTAGTTAGTTCAATACCTATACTAACTTACTAATTTGACTCATGAGTTGCGAGAATATGTTTTTGAACTCGTTTAGGAATGTTAGTAGTTGTTCTATATTAGTTTTAGGTTCTGAATCTTGGTTGGTTTGATGTGCTGTCACGCTTGCGTATTTCTTTGATGGTTTTGTAGAGGGTTATTTAGCTGATTTGTTTCAATACATACATGTGGGCTGTTGAATTTTGTTCTTTGAGGCTGTTGGTTTCGTCTCTTCTGCATATGTCTATTTTCTGATTCACTGTAGACTATACAGCACTTATAGTTAGCAGGGTGATCTTGTGTTTCACAATTAGTTGGAGTGTTTCTAGGTTTTTTAAAATCTTTTGTACCATATTGTCCTCCACATTTGACGCAGTAGTGCGGTTTAGTGCAATATGTTTTACTACGGCCGTATGCTTGACATCGTGTATTGGATGATTGAGTTTCTCATATTTGGTGCCTCGACTGCTATTTTGGTGTCACATAAGAATTCTAGTTTAAATATGTCTGTATTGTTACTGTTATTTTCAAAGTCTATGAAAAATAAAGATAAGGGTTCCTTTGTTTGTCTGTGTCGAATGTTAGTTATATTGCAAACTTTATGGCCGGCCTTTTCTAGTTCATTTCTAATATCTGTTGTAGGTATAGAGTGATGGATATGTCTTAATAACACTCTGTAGGCCTGTTCTTCCATTATTCGGTAAGTATGGTAAACGATTTCTTCTTCTCGGAAATATCTTATCAGTTTACGATATTTATCTGTTGCATATGTTGTAATCTTGACAGTGTCGTTTAGCAGAGTTCTGGTATAGTAGGTTTCTTCGTTCACAATTTGTGCAAAGTTATCGACCATATCTTTAAAGTTTTTGAAGTCATATTGTTTGTTTTTGTTGTTGTTGCCGAAACCGAATCGTTGTTGTTGAACAAACCGAAAAAGAAAAAACATGTTGTTTTTTCTTTTTCGGTTTGTTCAGCGCTCTCGGCGTTTGATAATGCACTGTATCGATTTTGTTTTTTTGTTGGTAAAATTGTTGTTTGAAAATTTACGTTTTTTGACTATTTGCCATAAGTTTTTATTTTGGGTTTCTTGATCGTCGTCTACGCTAGACTCTATTGACGAGTTTTCTGAATGTGTACTTCCAATATTGTTCTGAAGCTATTTTCTTGTGGCATTGTAAATTAATTATTATTTATAACTGTGAATAAGCCACAATTAAAGATAAAAATACGTTTATTGACGTTTCAATTTCCAATTCGGAAATCGTTCTCAAAATACAAATAGTAAATTAAACAAATTTTGTTTTTTTGTTACATAGTGAAAAAATTCTTCTAATAATTTAATTTTATCTGACTCATTTATATTGACAATTCAGACATACATTATGCATTTTAAAGTAGACGACTTTAAAATGATATTGCCAATATTGTTGAGTTGCGCTCCTGGGACGACTTTACTTATAAGATAGTTCATTCGATTAGATGAAATCAACTTTAACTTGAGAATATCCGTCAGAAAAAATCATAGCATGTAATTCGTCTTTAAAAAGACAAATACATGACATGATGACAGTAAAATTCTCCTGTTAGTGATTCCATAGTAAATTATGAGGGAAAAACCAGGAAAAAAACCTCATAATACTATCCCGACATTGTAAGTATTGGTTCGTGAATTTAGTTTACCTTCAACAAACATCAAAATTCTGATTTTATATGTTACGTAATTAAAAAACATAAATGATGTATCCTCTATATGTTACTGACTTACTAATACTGGTATTTTCTTATTAATAACTTCCTCTTTCAATATTGGTAACCAGATCCTACTACATTCTGCCGAGGAATTTGCGACACAATTGGCCTCATTTAGCATAATTAGAGCCGCTTCTTTGATTTTTCTTTTTTTACCATCCGTTTCTTTTAGGACTATATTTGAATTATTCCATTGAACTCTATGTTCATTATCCCATGCGTGTTTACATATTTGAGATCTATCAAATTCTCTATTTTTAATATAAGATTGATGTTCACTTATTCTAACATTTAATGGCCTTGATGATTCACCTAAATAAAACTGATCGCATTCACAAGGTATTTTATAAATGCAATTCTTTGTCCTTTCTTGTTCATTGTTAGGTTTGATTTTGTCCAAAACCAAACCTAACAATGAACAAGAAAGGACAAAGAATTGCATTTATAAAATACCTTGTGAATGCGATCAGTTTTATTTAGGTGAATCATCAAGGCCATTAAATGTTAGAATAAGTGAACATCAATATTATATTAAAAATAGAGAATTTGATAGATCTCAAATATGTACACACGCATGGGATAATGAACATAGAGTTCAATGGAATAATTCAAATATAGTCCTAAAAGAAACGGATGGTAAAAAAAGAAAAATCAAAGAAGCGGCTCTAATTATGCTAAATGAGGCCAATTGTGTCGCAAATTCCTCGGCAGAATGTAGTAGGATCTGGTTACCAATATTGAAAGAGGAAGTTATTAATAAGAAAATACCAGTATTAGTAAGTCAGTAACATATAGAGGATACATCATTTATGTTTTTTAAATTACGTAACATATAAAATCAGAATTTTGATGTTTGTTGAAGGTAAACTAAATTCACGAACAAATACTTACAATGTCGGGATAGTATTATGAGGTTTTTTTCCTGGTTTTTCCCTCATAATTTACTATGGAATCACTAACAGGAGAATTTTACTGTCATCATGTCATGTATTTGTCTTTTTAAAGACGAATTACATGCTATGATTTTTTCTGACGGATATTCTCAAGTTAAAGTTGATTTCATCTAATCGAATGAACTATCTTATAAGTAAAGTCGTCCCAGGAGCGCAACTCAACAATATTGGCAATATCATTTTAAAGTCGTCTACTTTAAAATGCATAATGTATGTCTGAATTGTCAATATAAATGAGTCAGATAAAATTAAATTATTAGAAGAATTTTTTCACTATGTAACAAAAAAAACAAAATTTGTTTAATTTACTATTTGTATTTTGAGAACGATTTCCGAATTGGAAATTGAAACGTCAATAAACGTATTTTTATCTTTAATTGTGGCTTATTCCCAGTTATAAATAATAATTAGTGTACTTCCAAGTTTTAGTTTTGTGATTGAGGTTTGCCCTACAGTAGATGGGTTGCTTGGGTTATAGTAAATTAATTGGGGTAGTGGTGGAAATTGTTGAGGTTGTGATGGAAGAGCGAATTGATTTTGTGCAAGGTTTGATATGGGAGTATTTGTCGGTTGCCAGTATATGTGGTTTGGTGCATGTTCCGGTGTGTATTCTAGTGGCGAATATTGTTGGAGAGTTGGGTACATGTTCCTGAATGTTTGTTAATAGTGGACCTGCTGCTTACCTGTAATTTGTGCTGATACAACAATAGACACTGTTTGTTTGTGTTCCGTGTGTTTGTTGTTCTTATCGGTGGTCACTTTTTGCCATACTGATTTGTAACTAGTTCTTTTTTGCCCTTATCTAACTTACCATCAATGTTCTACCGGCGACAACTTTCTTCGTATAACTACGCTGTTCATAATATGGGGAGTAATACTGTTACAATGATGGTGTAGAACGAAGTAATGACGCATCGAAGCTCCACTAAGATAGCATCAACATTGCTACTTTATATAACTAAAAACTTCAATCGTCTTGATTCATGCCAAAAAAGAAAACTTGTTACTTGGTCAGATAGATTTGTCGGCCAAAATAACAATTGAAAAGTCATAAAATTACTTCGACTACTATTGTTAGAAAAAAATACTTCACCTAAATTGAGCAAAAGTTTCTGACTAGTGGGCACAACTTTCTGCCCTGTAATAGAGACCTTGAACGAAGATATGTACAAAAACCTGGAAGCATTTGAGATGTGGCTATATCGGAGCCATCGGCTATATAATACTTAAGATTTCGTGGACTGACCGAGTCACAAATGAGGAGATCCTCAGAAGAATGAATGAGAACCGAGAGGTACTGACCACCATTAAATCTCGAAAGTTACAATTCTTCGGACATATTATGCGAAATTAATCCAGATATGCTCTCCTTCAAGCCATCCTGCAAGGAAAAATATTTGGAAAGCGAGGTCCAGGAAGAAGAAGAACATCTTGGTTAAAGGACCCCAGAATCTGGTTCAATACAACATCTGTGCAGCTTTTCCGCGCTGCTGCAGATAAGATAAAGATTGCCATGGTGATCGCCAACATTCGTAACGGATAGACACATCAAGAAGAAGATGTTTATAAATGCTTTTTTTTTATAACCTAAGTTTATTTTTGTTAATATTAATTTTATGCATCCTATAGTCTATGTCTATCATATTATGCTCATTTTGGTGTTTTTTTTTTCAATTTGTCGACAAAATGTGATTTGGTGTTTAAACATTGTTCCAGCATAACATTCATTTGATAGAAGTACTGAAGTATAGACGCACGTTTTGCGTATGTCGTTTATCTATTTAAATGGAATAAGCCACAATTAAAGGTTAAAGTACGTTTATTGACGTTTCAATTTCCATTTCGGAAATCGTTCTTAAAATACAAGCAGTAAATTAAACAAATTTTGTTTTTTTGTTACTTGGTGAAAAATTCTTCTAATAATTTAGTTTTAAATTTTAATTCTGGAAGTGGAAATTGAAACGTCAATAAACGTTCTTTAACCTTTAATTGTGGCTTATTCCCATTTAATTAGTAATTACTTTAAAATGCCAGAAGAAACTAGCTTCAAAACAATATTAAGAAAGTCGTTTATCTCGGTTGTGTGCTCATTTTAAGGAGCTACAGCTCACCTGGTGTCTTCTTTTTCTTCTTAACGTGCCCCATCCCTAAGGACATTGGCGATCATCATGGCCCATTTGACTCTATCTGCAGTCGTTCTGAAAAGTTCTATTGACGTTTTTCCCACTCCATTGTCTCAGATTCTTCAAGTGCGTCTTCTCCCGGGTCCTCTTTTGCCTGCCACCTTCCTTTTTATGACCAGCCGTATCAATTCGTATTTCTCGTTTCTTAGTATACGACCCAAGTACCTAGCTCATTTTTCTTTTCTTTATAGTGTTGAGTATTTCTTTATCTTTTTTCATTCTTCGTAGCGTTTCCGCATTTATTGTGTGTTGTGTCCAAGATATTTTCCACATTCTTCGATAACACCACATTTCAAAGTTAATGAGTATTTTCTCTGTCGCCTCTGTAATTGTCCAGGCCTCAACTCCATACGACATGACCGTACGCCGTTTTATTTTCGTATTTCTATCACATTCTTCATTTAGTTCGCAACCTAAGTACTGATATCTGTGCACCCTGCCTAAAAGTTTTCCTTTAGCATAAACACTATCTTCCGCAATCTTGGTCTAGCTTGCCACCATGATTTTTGACTTATTTGTATTCAGTGGCATTCCATACCTTTCGCGCGGTATTGGGTAAACCAACATCTGTAGTCCTTCTCTGCTGTCCGCAAAGAATATTGTGTCATCTGCGTATCTTAGATTATTGAGAAGTGCTCTCTTAATAAATATGCCTTCATTTACGTCTTCTAATGCCTCTTTAAACAATTCTTCTGAATACATATTAAAAAGTAAAGGAGAAAGCACACATGCTTGTCTTACTAAACTATTTATAGGTATTTCTTTCTATTTTTGTTGGTCTGTTCGTATTATGACTTTCTGATATCGGTATAGATTGGCAATGATTTTCACGTCTTCTGTGGTCTTGTGTGGTCTGCAATATTTTTGCCATTCTTCGGTGTTGTACTTCGTCGAAAGCGTTTTCGAAGTCGACTAGATATGTAAATACGTCGTAATTGACATCTCGATTTGGTGTCTAGGTCTCGCCTATCTGTCATCTGTCTCGTTGGCTTATTGCGGAATGCTACTATGCTACATTAAAAGTTTTTATTATTGTACACCATTGTTAAAAATAGATTATTATTATTGTTTCTTATTCAATAAATAAAGCATGCATACGATAAAACGAGTATTTATATATATTTTTTTCCTAAAATATCTAGTGTTTGTTAAAATGATATTTACCTACATACTTACTTTAAAGTACAGTAAGAGTCAATATTCATTTAAATCGTGTTTTTCAATTTTAAAATAGAAACGTTTGTATGCATTTGGCAAAACAATAACAAACGGTTACAAAAATACAATACGAATTGTGTACAAAATATTGATATTTTATATATTAATAAATAGATTCTAAGACAACCATATTTTTTATAAAAACAACGGTATTAAGCCGACTGTCCTAGTTGCAATGTAGTGCTGTGTAAGTGCTTTTTCTTTTGGCTTTTATTATTCTTAACACGTTTAAGTCCGACAATCATGTGTCCGATTATCATGATTTTTATAAAAATTTATAGTATTATTAAGTATTTCATTTCTTGTTAAATGTATTTTTGTTCCAGGTTAAAATAAAATGAAAAACTAATAATATTATTTGTTATAATCAGCGTTCCCTAACCTCGTATGATAATTAATTCGTAAAAACCAAACATCGTATATTAAACTTTTTTGTCTTATTCTGGAATTTGACCTTTAAAATCAACAATTTGTAAGTACTAGTTGTTCTGCTGCATCTATACTGATAAACTAGTGGACACATTTTAATTTAATTAGGTGATAGCATATTGAGAACGTTTTTTGTCTCTCCTGAAAACTGTACTTTTATCCTATCGAGGTATGAGAATAATATCGACGATATCGCACACCTATATTAAAGGTGTAGTAACTCAAAAAACCACTTTTTCGACAAATTGAAAAAAATCTAACATATCTAATATATTTTGTACTCGATATAATAAATGATTTAAAAGGTTTTGTAAATCATATTGGAAGCCCATTGGTTTACGAAGTATTTTGGTATCACATGAGTATTAATCTTGCATTTTAATAGAAAAAGTGAGATTTTTTGACTTACACTTTCGGAAAATGAAAACCGTCATGACTTCAATTTTTTTGAATTAATTCACTTTTATTGCAATTAAATTCAGATGCAACGCTTTTAATCTAAATTTGTCAATGTGAATCATAACACAAAACTGTAGTTTTTTAGTGAAATAGACAAGAAACTTTCAGAAAAAGTAATTATTAAAGTCATATTTTAATTTTAAAATTATTTTGTTTATTTTAAACCAAGTATATTATACAAAAAATATTCAAAAGCAGTCATTACTTTTACACAATGTTGACAAAAACATAAAAACTATACACAATTGGAAAAAACTAAACTGAGATACAACAGAATATTGACAATAACATAAATACTATTCGCAATGTAAAAAAAAAATTGCCATCAATACATTAATTAAGGCCTAATCTAATACATTTTTATAATAACTATTATAATAGGTTTTCAGAATTATATTTTTTTCAATAAGTTCGTTAATATCATTTTTTTAGCATCAGGTAATGGACTTTTTTTATTACACATAAGTTTTAAACCTTCTGAAAATAATTCTCTATTTACTTTAGCTTTCCTTTTCTGTACTTCCGTTTTCTTGAAATCTACATCAGAGTAGCTCGTTTTATAGAAAAAGACTCCAGGACTTTCTTTTTCAACGCGAAGAATTTTTTATGTCCTGCCACTTATTCCCCACTCTTCTTGCAAAGCCTTGATATCAGAAAACATGTCATGTGTCATCTCCACGACGGTATAAGGCGGACCAGTTTTTTTTGCAGTACGAATCAGTGTGGAATACTGTTGCGGAGTGTAAATTGGGCCCGACTTAACATGTCTTTTAATTTGTTTTTCTATTACACTGTGAACATTGTCACCTTCATTCTGTGTATGCCCTCGAATCAAAAACTTGTGTGTAATAGATTTAATTCCCATGTAAAAAAACAGCATATGCATAGGCACTCAATAAATATTTATTCTTTTACTGGCCGCAGCAATTATCAGAGTAAAAAATGTTATCTAAATTTTTACCTTCATTATGATTATCAGCTATTAAATTTTGTATATAAGCAAGTACACAGCTTCCAATTTCTGTTGCACCACGTTTACCTTCTGTTTCATCCCAAAAATAACATGTAACATTTCTCGCTTTTAAATCACTCACCGTAAAGTTGAAACAGTTTATTCTGGATTTATAAAAGAATAATGACACTTGGCCTTTGGGAACAGGCACCACTGCTTGTAAATCGTATACAGCTACTTTAACATCAGTCCTATTTTTGTCGTTTTCTTTCTCTATTCTTGCCAATAGTTTTTCTCGTAGATGATTTTCATAATTTTCAAGTAACTTTTGTTTATCGTTTTCATCAGCATTTTGATAACTTTCACACAAATCACAGAGACCTTTCTTAGGAATATAAAAAGATATGTTAAATTCTGTGTGAGAGATACGATTAAAAGTTGTTTGGGAAGGAAAGGGCAAGGTATATTTGTCACGAGTAAATTTATAGTCTCTCTACAAATCTGATAATGAATTGTCGGACTGTATGAATTCACGTGATGTCTGGGCTCTTAAATAATGTGACTTAATTCTCGGAATATCATTTATAAATTCTATAACATTATTTATAATATCAGAGCCAACAGTGGGGTGATTGCCTCTAAGTTCCTCTTGAACAATTCCAGAATTAGTTTTCTTAGTAAGCGCTGTATCAATTGGCCTGTCGTTCAAATCAAGTGTAGCTTTAAAAAATTTTTTGCAAACCGGTATACGAGTACCGTTCACTTCAAAAAAATATGCCTTATTCAGTGCTCTTAAATTTTGGGTGCTAGAATATCTGTACTTAGGTTTAATTTCATCTATGTGTTGTAAGATGTAATCTCTTTGACGTTGAAGATCAGCCATTTCTCAATAATTGTTAAAAATGCGTTGCCTATCTTCGATATCAATATTATTATTACATCTCAAACGACATAATTCACCACAACCTTCACGAACCATTCTTCCTGAAATTTCTTTTTTTGACTTAGACATAGAAACGTATGCCTTACCTGAGTTTCGTAACTGTTTTGCTACATTCGTCTTCCAATTCTCAGGTTTTGGGAGTCTTTTTTTCCTTTCTTTTCTTCATTATCTCCTATATTCAAAACTGTAGACTCAGATGCACTATCGGAGCTGTCAGAACTAGTTGAAGAACTGCTGCTGCTGCTGGATGAAGAATTATTAGTTGTAGTAATTAATCTGTTTGAGAATAATTTGTCTGGAGAGACATCAAAATTTGGATCAGCATCGGAACCATCTATATCGCTTTCGTTACTTCGAATGGGAGATATGTAATAATTTTGTCTCTGATCCATATTACCAATATTAGAAGTACTTGGTAGACATAAATGATTATAGGTGTTTTCGTTGGAAATGGTTTGAGTTTCATTTAAATATATGCTATTCTCGGGTAGTAAATTTTCATTTCCAGGCATAAAAGAACACTTATCATGTTGACGACTATATTGATTAGATTCCTTTGAATTGAATTCTTAAGAATTTGTGGTGTCATGCAAAGGAATACTTTGAACTGATGAAATGTTGGAAGAATCTTTATTAATGTTCTTTGTAAAGCCATGTCAACAAATAAACGGCCACGGCTCGGCATTATACTGCAACAATAACGATAAATAAACTAAACCGTCAAAAGTGAAGCAACTCAAAAATATCTTTTTATTTATAATTTTATTTATAAAATAAAAATAAATCTCTTATAATTAACATAAAATATTCAAAATTATCCCAAATATCAAGAACTAACTAAATTAACATTACAAAATGAATTCACAATTAAAACCGATTTAACCCTTAATTCAAAAAATAGTTCATTAAAACTGTAGCAAAACAAAAATAAACTTTAAACAAATTAAAATTTAAGCAACAAAACTGCTACAATTCAAAATGCTGCTGTAAAAATATCTGAGTACATCAGCTGAATTGTATTAAATCTAAATAATTATTGTAGTTTTATCAAGTTTACTCACCAAAACCGTTTCAACTCAAAATGCCACACTGTGAAACCATACACTCTGCACGAAAGTCGGGGCGTAACTAAAAATGGCGCGGTTTTAAAATGAGGGCGAACGAGTGATCATTCAGCAAAACCGACTTACAACGCCACCTGTGACACACTAGGGAGAATACAATTACTGCAGTTTTATTGGCGAATAGGTAATTATTCGAGGAATTCAAATATGACCTTAACTCAAATACTCACATTTTTGAGTTGCTACACTTTTCATGCTGGTGTGCGATATGTATACTTACCTACTTCATATAATTTCAAATTCACCAAAAAAACTGCTAATTCCATAGAAAAGCTTGAATAGAGTGACTTAAAACTAGATAATGAATGCCACTAATCGTTTCTGCAACGCCTTATTCTCAAGTGTCGTACAAGCTATTTACGACATTATCGCACCTAACAAAATAACATATAAGCAAGCTATGGGTTCCTAGTGTATCACAGTAAAACTATTTGAGCGTCCTCACAGTGCCGACCGTTAAAATAACTCTTAAAGTTAAATACTCACAAGTAACATCGGTGATCCTAATGGCACAATTGTAACACAGGTCTACAAAAAAAAAACTTTTTGAAAGATGTTTTAAATTTGACAGGTGATTTTATATAATTTTGGTGTTAAATATTAATATATTTTAAAAATAAGAGTAATGCTCAAAATAAAGAAAACTACATATTTTGTATGCACAACTTAATGAAATTTTTTTCTGTCTCCGGCTTCTTCACAATATGTAGCTTCTCCATATAAATTTTAAAGTGTTTGTTTGTCTTAGTGTAGTGTATTTTGTATTGTTATGTCCAGATTTTACATTTATGACATTCTACTATGTCGGATAGGCCACAATTGACGAAATGCCCTGAAGATGATCTATTGATCGAAAGTACTTGGGCAAGATTAAATTAATCACTGTGTTCGATAGTTGCCTTGTACACCCTCAAAGTTTAATTATTCGAACATTCAACCTTATATTGATTTTTTCTTTTTGTCAAAAAACTGCGTTTGGTAGGAATTTTTCTATAAATTTTGTCAGTATTATCACGTTGTAGCATCCGAAAGTAGTCTGCCATCATGGATACGCTCCATTTACCCTGATCTTATGTCTTTCCATCTGCTTAATGTCTTTGTGAAAACGTTCCCCTTGCTCTTCGCTAACAGGTCAAGATTTCCTGGAAATTGGTCTAGATGAGCGAATAAAAAATATAGGTACCTTTAAACTCATATTGCATCCTTCTTCTTCTAGTTCCATGACCGTTATCGATCGTTGGATATCATGTTGGCTACCATATTCGCTATCGTGACTTTATTGACAGCAGCTCTAAATAACGATGTAGTTGATTTTCCATACCATTGCCTTAGATTTTTCAGCCATGATGTTCTTCTTCTACCAGGACCACGATTACCTTGGATCTTTCCCTGAATGATCAGATGTAAAAGATCATATTTTTCAGGGTGTCTCATAATATGACCGAAGTATTCCAGCTTGCGTTTCTTTATTATATTGACCAGTTGTGTTGTTTGGTTCAGCCGTCTAAGGACCTCCTCATTTCTAACTCTGTCGACCCAGCTTATTTTCAGTAGTCGTCTGTATACCCACATCTCAAAGGCTGTCAAGCGTTTAAGCATAGCCTCAGTTAGGGTCCACGCTTCTACTCCATACAGCAGGACAGGAAAGATGTAGCAAGATATCATACGAACTCTAAGGTCATTGCTAAGATCGTGACTGCAAAGTACGTTTCTCATTTTTACAAAGGCAGCTCGGGCTTGTTCTATTCGGCTTTTAATTTCTGCGGTTGAATCCCAGCTCTCATTGATATTACTGACGAGATACACGAGTTTCTCTACTCTGTCCAGTGTGGCATCTCCGACTTTTATACCGTCATCATGTATATAATTTTGTTTGCTAACTATCATATATTTAGTTTTCTTA
Source organism: Diabrotica balteata (assembly GCA_918026665.1). Classification (NCBI taxonomy): domain Eukaryota; kingdom Metazoa; phylum Arthropoda; class Insecta; order Coleoptera; family Chrysomelidae; genus Diabrotica; species Diabrotica balteata. The sequence continues at coordinate 33,389,196 of OU898281.1, read as the reverse complement.
ACGTTGAGTTTTAATCCATACTGATCACAAGTCTGTTTTATTTTGTTCATTAGATTTTGAAGGTCTTCTCCGCAATTGGCAAGGACTAAGGTATCGTCGGCATATCTAATACTGTTGACGGTTACTCCATTCACAATAATACCTTCGGTTGTCTCCATTAAGGCTTCCTTAAATATTTCCTCCGAATATAAGTTAAAAAGTAAAGGCGACAATATACAGCCTTGTCTCACTCCTGTTTTTATATTTATTTCATCCGACAGTTCTTGTTCAACCTTTATTCTTGCCACTTGATGCCAGTATAGATTTGTAATTATTCGTAGATCTTTATCGTCCAATCCAGCTGTTTCCAATATTTCTAGCATTTTGTTATGTCGGACTTTGTCAAAAGCTTTTTCAAATCGATTGCACAAATATACACATTTTGATTTATATCTCCGCATCTCTGTACTAGCACCTGTATACTAAACAAGGCTTCTTTCGTCAGTCGTCAAGTCGTCAAGTCGTCTACTTTAAAACGCATAATGTATGTCTGAATTGTCAATATAAATGAGTCAGATAAAATTAAATTATTAGAAGAATTTTTCACTATGTAACAAAAAACAAAATTTGTTTAATTTACTGTTTGTATTTTGAGAACGATTTCCGAAGTGGAAACTGAAACGTCAATAAACGTATTTTTATCTTTAATTGTGGCTTATTCCCAGTTTAATAGTAATTAATTTACAATGCCACAAGAAAATAGCTTCAGAACAATATGAAGCAAGGATATTTAGTATAACCTGACTGTTGCACATATTCATATGCATAACATACACAGAACTTTTAGATCTTCACAAAGCATACAGTCACGGTCTCGGTATTTAATTTTTTCTAAGAGAAGTTTCAAATTTTCGTATGTTTTTTTAAGGTGAACAAAATGAGCGACCGGAACAGAAGTAAGTTTATTTCCATTGTGCAGCAAAACACCTTTTAGACTACTTTTGCTAGAGTCAATAAATAGTCGCCATTCTTCCTTTTCATAAGAGGCAGCTCCTAGCTTAATAACTAAGTCGGAGATATTGTTACAATATACTAAAAAATCTTCTTGAGTAAAATATGTCCTTTTCTCGATTTCTTTAGAAACTGGTTGATGTACCTGGAGCTAGCAAATTTTTATCACGAAGTCTAGAGGCTAGAAGTTCTGAGGCATATTTGGGAATATTTAAGTCTCTTATTAAAACGTTTAATTCCATTTGATTAAATAGTTGTGGTCCTTCTTCTGCTTTAAAAGTAACGTCAGGATCTGTGGACTCAAATGCAGACTGTTGCGAATCAGACGATAACACATTCTCTAACTCCTTTGTTGGAACAGGCATCGCTACATCAGGGCCATGAGAAATAGGCCTAATAGCATATTTTAGGTTCAGTATAAAATACTTTTTTTCTTCTTACCATTAAATCCCTTTAAATCGCAGGAGCAAAAGTAGCAATCATCAGAATGGTTTTGTGTCTTACGCCACACCATGGGAACTCCAAAACTCAATGACTTTTTTCTTCCTTTTGTCCAGCTTCTTAAAGCTTCTACACAAACTTTACATACAATATGTGGTGCCCAAGATTTGTCTTGTCCTCCTAGTTTCACTCCAAAATAGGCATGATACGCATTACGAAGAAATAAGGTTATGTTATATCTTTGTTTTGCAACCAAAAAACTGCCACAAATATAACAAGAGCTGATTAACACAATGTCTCCATTCCATATCTCGAAAAAAGAATAGAATAACAAATAAATAGCACTAATTCGAAACACAGCGATAAACCTCCTCGAACTGCTACAAACAAATAACTGATTTTGATGCGTTTATTTAGTACTTGGAGAGGTGCAGCCGCAATTCATAATTTTATTAAAATATTTTTGGACAACTGTACTATATATTTACACTAAAAACCGTTTTTCCAATTTTATATGTAAACTTTTCGTATAATCAAGGAATTTTTATAAGATCTCAATTTGCGAAAAATTGAAAGGTGATAGAAATAAACTAATGTCAGTTTTGGATTCAGGAGGTCAAAATTACCTAACAAAGGATGTTTATTTTAAAAAATCAAATTCATTGTTGACCTGTGAATCTGTTATGATCGCCGGTGATCCTTGTGGCAGCCATGTGTTAATATATTTGTCTAAATTGTTGTTTTTTCTGAAATTTGGTGTCACTTATTCCTTTCTTTTTTATGTGTTTGGCTATTTTTGTTGGTATCTTGCCTTTATACGTAATCGAGCAGAAGGTACTGGGTTTTTCTCTGGTTGTGTAAAAACTAATTTCATAGCTTTCTTATACAGCTTTTGATTTAAAATTTAATTCATTGTTTGTTCGTTGTACACATTGTGTACTCCGATTTGCTTAATAATATTTAATTCTATCTCCAAGTTGTTTTTTACCATAGGAATTTCTATTAATCTATGTAACATGCTATGGTAAGCTGCTAATTTATGTTGTGTAGAATGGGATGATGAATTGTGTATCTTCTTCTTATTCTTCGGCCTTAAGTAATCTATCTTTGGACATAGGCCTCCCCCAAATCAATCCAGTGTCTTCTATTTTGCGCCACTTGCTTCCAGTTGTGTCCTCCGATCTTCTTAATGTCATCAGCCCATCTCATTTGTGGTCTTCCTCTGCTTCTCTTTCCTATCTATGGTCTCCATTTTTGTATTTCGTGGTTCCATCTCTTATCCTTCAGTCGGACATTCTGTCCTGCTATGCTCCATTTTAATTTGGCAGCATGTTCTCCTGCATCTTTTATTTTCGTTTTGCTTCTAATCTATTTGTTTGTTTTTTTGTCTATAAGTCGCAGCCCGAGCATTGATCTTACCATCCTCTTTGTGCTTTTACTATTTTATTCATATTGGACTTGGTGAGTGTCCACGTCTGTGAGCCATACGTGAGTATAGGGAGGATACACCGATCGTAAATTTACGATTTACGATCAGTGAATTGTGTATAGTCGTGTCAATATGGGTAACTTTATCAAATACGGAAAACTCATGTTTGTTTTAAAGTCTGATAATTTTTAAATCTAGAAAATTTATGGATTGAGAAGTTGGTGTTGCGATTTGCTTGAAGGTTGACGGTTGTGATGTAGATGGTTGAGATAGTGTTGTTTGAGAAATAGTAGTTTTTCATACTTAAAGGCTAAAGGGCTAAACATTTACTACGAGTTTAATTTGTTTTACTAATTTACTACGAGGACTGTTTGCGTGGCGTTGTCTTTAATAAAGGTGGAAAGTCGAGTTCTAACAATATTCGGTTATCTGGATTGTTTCTCTCGATTTCGTTCTCTCGTTCATTGTTAAAACGGGCTTGTAGGGAGATTATTTCTGTATGGATATTTCTGTAAGAATAATCGGGGATGTCATCCTCGATATCATGTTTTAGAAGGACATACGAATTGGCATTGGAAAGTAAGTGAATGAGTCACAGGCCGGCTGGAGTGGGCTATCCAGGTATTCTAGGAAATTGGGTCCTGCAAACTAGCAGACTATCGGAGCATCCCAGTGAAGAGGGGCAGTAAAAACCCTCGTATAAAAGGCTTATCCACCCGACGTGCTATTTACAGTTTTTGAAAGTGGCTATATTTACCTAAGAAACCGTATGATTGCATTTACCAAGCTGCTAGAGGGTCTCTCGGTGGACCCTCGCCAAAGGTGATGATTTTTTTTGACCTAGTGACACTTGTGTCTGAAGGCGTTTTTACTATAACAAATAATTTTTTAGGGCCAGTATATTCTACTGTAACCCTGTACTAGTTACCGTTTAATCAACGGCCAGACCTCGTGGGTTTTTGGTCAAAAACCACACCTTTGGACAATCTGTGTTCTGCAATTTCAGCGCAAGCGGTCTTAAACTCCTCCCCGTAATTGTTTCAAAAAGGGTATGCAAGCAGTGGCCTTCTCACTTAACAGCTCGTACAAGGATGTTTTATGTTCATAAAAAATATGAATTACCTTGCTACTACTTATTTATATTAATATATTTAATAGAAACAAATTTTCAGGTGTTGTAGGTACTGATGGTGATTTATGGAAAATACAACGACACTTTGTTGTTACTCATCTTAAATCGCTTGGATTTGGTTTTAAATCAATGGATACCATGGTCCGAGAAGAGCTGGCTGATATTATGACAATCTTGAAACAGCATAAAAATGAAGAACTTAAGATTGTGCCCATTATATCCGTTTCCGTGTTAAATGTACTTTGGAAATCTTTGACGGGTATGTATGTTTATTGTAACCTTGAATTGACAAGGTTTATTTTTTACCAAATTCTTCTATGCTTCTCACATTACTAAGCATCTTTTTGGTTTGATTGATTCATTTATCTATTTATTTAACTACTTTACAAGTACAAATATTGTTTGTATCAAGCCAAAAATATATGGTGAGTATATAAAAAAAGAATTTAAAACGTAATTTAAAAACATCACAAACAAGAACACAGATTAACAGAAAACAATTTATGGAAAAGTCATGGTAAGCAGTTCAGTTGATGTTCTGCAATGAGTCGTATATTCTTCTGAGTAGAAAAAATAATAATTCAGCAGATATTTTTTTATAACTTTTTGGAAACTATTACTGCTTAGTTTTTTAATTTTTTTTTTAATTTAATTCTGCTATTCTGCGTTATTAAATGAGCATGTTTTCTGTGAATTTCAGCCAGAACTTGAAAAATGTCAACAGAGTAGGTAGCGGCATAATTTTGAATTTGATAAAGAAAGGTTTTCAATGTTCTAGATAACTCTAACCCCTACTAAAATTCTGATAGCTTTCTTTTGCATTCTAAAAATTTGATGGGCATTTACTGAATTACCCCATATGATTAATCCATAGCTAAGTGTGAGTGAAATAAAGAAAAATATGTAATTTTAATGTTTCAAGTTAACATCCCTTGCTAGTTGGCGAATAACAAATAATGAACTCAATAGCTCTTTCTTTAGTTGTGAGGTAAGACCCGACCAGTTCAGTCGATTATCTCTGATTTTTTTTACTAGTTTAACAGCTTCTTTGTTATCTGGATCGTTACGTAAATTTCTTGCAGATGTAAAAAAGTTTTGCGTTTTATCACAGTTAAGCTATTGTTAGTTAAGCTATAGGGTTGCGTCTCATCCAAGAATTTCAGATAATCATTGGCTTTCATATCAACACCTATGCGTGACACATGTACATGACCTTGTCTAGGAATAGTTTTTACAGCAGACGATTTGTTGCTGTACAACTAGCGGGAGGTTGTATCCCCTATATTGTTCTGAAGCTATTTTCTTGTGGCATTGTAAATTAATTACTATTTATAACTGGGAATAAGCCACAATTAAAGATAAAAATACGTTTATTGACGTTTCAATTTCCAATTCGGAAATCGTTCTCAAAATACAAACAGTAAATTAAACAAATTTTGTTTTTTGTTACATAGTGAAAAAATTCTTCTAATAATTTAATTTTATCTGACTCATTTATATTGACAATTCAGACATACATTATACATTTTAAAGTAGACGACTTTAAAATGATATTGCCAATATTGTTGAGTTGCTCTCCTGGACGACTTTACTTATAAGATAGTTCATTCGATTACATGAAATCAACTTTAACTTGAGAATATCCGTCAGAAAAAATCATACCATGTAATTCGTCTTTAAAAAGACAATCACATGACATGATGACAGTAAAATTCTCCTGTTAGTGATTCCATAGTAAATTATGAGGGAAAAACCAGGAAAAAAACCTCATAATACTATCCCGACATTGTAAGTATTTGTTCGTGAATTTAGTTTACCTTCAACAAACATCAAAATTCTGATTTTATATGTTACGTTATTTAAAAAACATAAATGATCTATCCGCTATATGTTACTGACTTACTAATACTGGTATTTTCTTATTAATAACTTCCTCCTTCAATATTGGTAACCAGATCCTACTACATTCTGCCGAGGAATTTGCGACACAATTGGCCTCATTTAGCATAATTAGAGCCGCTTCTTTGATTTTTCTTTTTTTGCCATCCGTTTCTTTTAGGACTATATTTGAATTATTCCATTGAACCCTATGTTCATTATCCCATGCGTGTTTACATATTTGAGATCTATCAAATTCTCTATTTTTAATATAAGATTGATGTTCACTTATTCTAACATTTAATGGCCTTGATGATTCACCTAAATAAAACTGATCGCATTCACAAGGTATTTTATAAATGCAATTCTTTGTCCTTTCTTGTTCATTGTTAGGTTTGGTTTTGGACAAAATAGATCTCAACGTGTTTGTTGTTTTGAATGTTGTTGAAATGTTGAATTTATTTCCTATCCTTTTAAGTTTTTCTGATAATCCTTTTATGTACGGTATTGTTATTTTCCTCATATTATTCCTTGTGTATGCTGTAGGATCTCGTTCTAAGTTGTTCTGTTCTATTCGATCGATTGTTGAAAATTCCTTATTTATTAACGATAAAGGATAATCATTTTTTAATAAAACAGATGTTAACAAATGTTTCTCCTCCAAGAACGAATTTTCGTTAGAACAAGTAATTTTGGCTCTATCGTATAAGGATTTAATTATTCCCTTTTTTACATTAATATTGTGATTTGATTTGAAATTTAAATATCTATTGGTGTGTGTTGGTTTTCTATACACCTGAGTCTCATATCCAGTATCGTTCTTAGAGATTAAAACATCGAGGAAAGGTAGCGTGTTATTATATTCCTTTTCCATGGTAAATGTTATTGTCTTATTAAACATTTCAACAACATTCAAAACAACAAACACGTTGAGATCTATTTTGTCCAAAACCAAACCTAACAATGAACAAGAAAGGACAAAGAATTGCATTTATAAAATACCTTGTGAATGCGATCAGTTTTATTTAGGTGAATCATCAAGGCCATTAAATGTTAGAATAAGTGAACATCAATCTTATATTAAAAATAGAGAATTTGATAGATCTCAAATATGTAAACACGCATGGGATAATGAACATAGGGTTCAATGGAATAATTCAAATATAGTCCTAAAAGAAACGGATGGCAAAAAAAAGAAAAATCAAAGAAGCGGCTCTAATTATGCTAAATGAGGCCAATTGTGTCGCAAATTCCTCGGCAGAATGTAGTAGGATCTGGTTACCAATATTGAAGGAGGAAGTTATTAATAAGAAAATACCAGTATTAGTAAGTCAGTAACATATAGCGGATAGATCATTTATGTTTTTTAAATAACGTAACATATAAAATCAGAATTTTGATGTTTGTTGAAGGTAAACTAAATTCACGAACAAATACTTACAATGTCGGGATAGTATTATGAGGTTTTTTTCCTGGTTTTTCCCTCATAATTTACTATGGAATCACTAACAGGAGAATTTTACTGTCATCATGTCATGTGTTTGTCTTTTTAAAGACGAATTACATGGTATGATTTTTTCTGACGGATATTCTCAAGTTAAAGTTGATTTCATGTAATCGAATGAACTATCTTATAAGTAAAGTCGTCCCAGGAGCGCAATTCAACAATATTGGCAATATCATTTTAAAGTCGTCTACTTTAAAATGTATAATGTATGTCTGAATTGTCAATATAAATGTCAAGATAAAAACGTCAATAAACGTATTTTTATCTTTAATTGTGGCTTATTCCCAGTTATAAATAGTAATTAAGTTGTATCCCCTATTGTAAAATCTGTAACTAGAGGGTGAGAAAATCTTCACCTTAGTACAACTCTTTCACCACTGTAACATCCTCGACATGAACCTTAAGGATGCTTATCCCTGCGAGCGGCTGCAAGGCTTACTGATCCCACTAGTCTGAACTGGCTGGCTTGCCTTCGTGGATTTACAAGAAGGTAGGGAATTCTGGGATAGGAGTTCTAGGTCTCAGGTCGGTCCTGTAAAAAGTTTGAGTGTATGGGCTTACTTTAAGAAGCCAAATAATTGCATAAGCAGAACTTTTATACTCTTCTGGTCTCTGTCTGAATCGGCCGGGAAGGGACATTAAAACCAAATTTCGAGTCTACAAAATGTATTAAATATACTACGTGATTACAATTGAGTTAACAAGCTGTCAGGTATAACCAATAATAATCCGTTCAGGCGCGAAGGGAGACGAGAAGAGACCTTAGCAAGAAAGTAAAGGGGTGACAATCTGTACTATTATATATTACTTGGGTTAGTATATAGATTTTTGTTACCTTCGCGTATTTAGGCTCTAGCTAATGAATAGCCCTTCAGTTTCTCTGGAATTCAAGTTCAGCTGTGGAGAATATCGAGTTCTGACAGGAACTTTTCACTCGCCGGTATTCGACACTTTATACGAACTATCTCCCGGCAATCAAAACAATCGCGCGTTTCACCGTATCGAAGTCACCTATACTACTGACCCCCTAGCGCTGGCTGGACACTACTCGTCCCGCGCGCTTCCTTGATACTACTGATCCCGCTGGCCAACTTCGTTCGGTTTTTATGAACGCGTATTCTTATTTGCAGGTTGTAGTGCCAAGGTCGAGTTTTTGCTGAGCCCTCATGATTTAAACCAGGTCGGTGCTGGTGATATTTTCCAGCGTAGGTCTATGTTTATTAAAACATGACTATTTTTTTTTAACAATTGTTGCAACTGATATTGGCACGTGTCATGCAACTAACTGGGTCAAATTGTTTTTCGTTGTATAATTTAAAATGTATACGTTACTGTATCAAATTTATTCTTTATTTAATTTGGAATATATAATAATTATTTAAATAATAATTATTCTTCCCTATGCTACTACCCTTTATTTTAATTCTTTATTTTCTTGCTATGTTTACATTACACTTCCAATAACGGGTTTGTATTTTTTTTTCTTTTTTAGATTGAGTATTTCAAGACTAGTATCCTGTTTCTAGATTGTTTATATTTTCTTTCTGTTTATCACTAATGTATGAATGACGTCGGCTTGTGTTTTTATTTAATGAAAATTTAATGGGTTCTTAACTGATTGAAACTGAACAGCTCAAGAGTGCTTTATTTACAATTTTTTTCGCTACCTAACTTTAATACGGGTTTGGCTGAATTTTTATTATATTTATCTTTTAATAAAGAAAAAATCTTGTTCCCATGTTCTTACTACCGCAAGTTCACTTTTCATTTTATTTAGTTCTTTATTTGTCTTTATGCACTGATCACACGCAATATCATCTAGTATCAATTATAAAAAACACAACCTACAAACAACAACTTATTGGTTATAGATTTTTCCAGAATTTTTCAAGATAATCTTTTTGACAATAATTTTCGGAGTGGAAATCAAATCGTCAAACATTAGTTAGTTAAAAATGTGATTTTCATTACAATAAATAATTATGAATTAATCCTCTATAAACATAACATTTAAATTAAATTTTGTCCCGAATACCTTAACAATGATGTATTAATATTTGTTTAAATAGGTTTAAGATTAGAAAGAAATGATCCCAGTCTCATAAATTTATTGGAGCTGCTAGATAGACGAGCATTAGCGTTTAATATGGCTGGCGGAGTCTTGAATACTTTCCCTTGGTTGAGGTATATAGCTCCAGAAAAATCTGGTTACAATGTTATAGTACAATTAAACAAAGAGTTAAAAACATTGCTTATGGGAACTATTAACGAGCATTATAAGACATGGAAAGAAGGCAGAGATGATGATTTAATATATTCGTTTATATCCGAAATGAAAAGGAACAATGGAAAACCAACTACATTCACAGGTAAATAATTAATTTATTTCAACAGAAAATAATTTTATTAATTTAAATACCATTTTTTAATACCATTTTCTTTATCTTTATCCATATGTAAGTCAGTTTCGTAGTCCCTCTCTTGTTAGTTAACAACTTTAGGCGGACGACTAAGAAAAGAATAAGGGCACACACTTGTCCCTGCAATAAGAAAATTGTCCTAAAAGGAGAGTTCAGCCGATAAACGGCATGAAGATATAGGAGGCAACTGAAAACCATTATATAAAAAATCCCTAAGGATATTCCAAGAACAATCATAATATTAAGCAATAGCCACAAAATAGGAGTTACTGATTGTGGATTTGGACCCGAAAATCTAGCAGATGAAGATTGGAAGGCTTCCTTGGTCGCCATTAAGCGAATTCCCTATAAAAATTAACTAAAGTTAAATGAACATAAAAAAAAATAAAATATGCACGTGGAATGTTAAAACGTTATATCAAGCAGAAAAGCTTAGAAACCTCTTACTTGAAATGTGCAGACTATATTAGAAGTCTGCGAAACAAGGTGGCCAAACAACGGACAGTACAATTCTCAAGACCATCAGATATATTACTCTGAAACAAACGATGAGTGACATCAAACGGCGTAGCGTCACAGTAAATAAATCACTTGCAAAATCTGTCCCATTATCAAATTTAGTAATGCTAAATCAATAAGCTGTATTTTTAGTTGATACAAATGTAATACAAGTATACGCACCAACTGCAGACAAAGAAAACACCGTGAGTGAAACATTTTACCAACTTGTATCTGAAACCTTAGTTATGACAAAAAGACACGAACTTACTCTTATCACGGGGGACAATGTAATAGTGGAATCAGAAAGTACTATCAATATTACTGGAAAGTTCGATCTAAGACCTCGAAATGACAGAGAAGAATGGTTGGTGCAGTTCTTCCAAGAGAAAAAAATTGTAATTATAAATAAATGGTTTTATCTACCAAAACGCAGGGGCGGCTCGTGATAGTACAAGCTGGTGAGGCACACTACACTTAAGGAAAATTATTATTATTATGGTTAGCTTCTCTTTGCTCCAGTCATACCCGGCTAAGGAGGCATTGCTCGCGCCAGCAAACAATGACTTGGCGTGAGAAGGACTTCTGACGATACGCGGGCGGATCAACAAAAGTCATCCTTACCTCAAAGCTCTCCTAAGCCCTCCTCCACCCTCCCTTATGTGCACTGAAGGTGCAACATAAGGGCTGACTGCTTTTTGAAAAAGTCCGCGATTGAGCTGTATTTATGAGCACCATGTGTAATAGGGTGCTCGTAAATGTAACTTAAATCATACCCAAGGTGTCGTTAAGCGACTTACTCCCGTTTATCATGAAATCTCATATCGTGAGATAAAAGCGAACGAAAAACGAGGGAGCTGTAATCCTCGAACCTGCACCTTGGTTAGCGGCCAAGTTGTAGCCTCAAGGATCTAGGTGGCCTCTCCCGTGGCCTTTTTATATTTTTATAATTTTTTTGTGAATTTTTTATTATTTTATATTTTTTTTTGAATTTATATATTTTTTATTAATTTTTTTGGGATTTTTATATTTTTTTGGGGGTTAGTAGGTATTTTTTATCTGGGAGATTTGTTAGTAAGTGTTATAAATGGCGACTGCTAATCTAGTGCCATCTTCTTCACGATCAAATTTGGTAGATAAAAATTCAAATAAATCTTGAGCAGAACGCCCGGAACTTACATCGTAAAATCCTATGAATCGTTCGACTGGTTTATTGTTTATTACGTAACGAAAAATAACGGATAGTTGTGAATGGCAGCTTATATCAGTAGTCTCATCCACCTGCCAGGAAAAGAATAATGATTTTGAAATTTCTTCCTCAATTTTTTTATTTATAACAAAAGCAATTGAATCGATTAATTCATTTTGTATGGTTTTAGATGTCCCAGAAAAAACTGATCTAGAGTCATTATCATGTTCTAAAAATGTTTTTAAATTAGTGTCAAATTTACTAACAAGAACAACTAGCTCTTTGAAATTCCCCCCAATTTAAAGATTCATTAGATTCATCATGCCCCCTAAACGGTAACTCTTGCATACAGAGGTGTGACGTAATATCTATAAGGCTTTTTAAAATTTGCCGATTTTCTTTAACCCTAGCATTGAAATTTTCAATATCTATTTTACGCGAATTGTCTAGTGCTGTAGCGATATTTTGCTTTTGTTTTCTCATAAGAGTAAGCTTGCAATTCGATGTAATATGTTGAGAACTTTTATTGTGTAACAATAGACTCCGAGATAAATTTTTCAAATCAGTATAACCATTTTTGAACCAAACTTTGTCGCTAGTATTAGCTGTGGCAAATAAAATGCATGGCCAACAAAACAATTTATTTAATGTTATACTACCCGTAACCCAGTCAAACTTTTCGTACCATGCATTTTGAAATCCCCGATTTGGTTTTCCGACACCAGCGATAGAAACAAGATGTTTACTTAAATCTGGAATAGGTCGTTTTACTACTTTAACTATATATAATTTATCTTCATATGAATGACTTGAAAAATTCTGCTGTTTGACTAAAAAATTTACGAGATTACAAGTATTACGAATATTTACATTTACCTGGGAAAGTTATGACGAAGTGCTCGGTGCTAAATCCATTTTTCACTAAAACCGAAAATCCTGCAGACAAAAACAAACCCACCAAAATTATTAAAAAAACTTAATTAGAATTGCACTTATTATATAACATGTAATCTTACTGTTTTTTTAATGAAAAACAACACGAGATACGTCAAACGTGATCCTGCCGCACCAACAGGTCAACAGGAAGTAATTTAACTACTACTTACTACAACAATTTTGCAGAAATGTTCCAAAATGTACCAAAGTTGCTAATCTGGTAAATGCATAGAAAAAAAATATTGTTTGTTAAATCGGAAAACAATAGAACAATATGTATAGTACCATCTACTAAAGGAAAATACTCCAATGTTGTTACAATTTTCAAATAAAAAATCTATGTTTTATTTAAAATGTACTTTTATACCCGAGGGAAAAAATGTAGCGAATTGGGTACCTTTGTACCAAAACGGCAACGCTGCTAATTAAAGAACTACACCAAACGAGAGAGGCTTGCCTCTCCTGTTCGGTGAAATAGTGGGCAGAAAATAAATAAATCATGTTGAATTTCGCTACATAATGTGATGTCTAATATGCTAGACAGAGCAATGTCGTGAGGCTTGCCTCGGCTATAATTTTTAAAGAGAGAATAAGATGCACAGATGATAGGCGCCGTTGTTTATTTAATATTTTGTGGTTTAAGCTTGTCCCTTGTCCGGCCCATAGATTATGAAGAAATATACAAAGATAAGACATCAGGGGTGTACCTATTTTAATTTTTTATCATAATGAAAATAAAGTTATTTAGAAAATTCAAAAAGTTAAATTGTAGTTAAAGAACGTAAATAGTCGATTAATACTGGTGAGGCACTGCCTCACCTGCCTCATCGGACCAGCCGCCCCTGCCAAACCGTAGTCTATATGATTGGATGTCTACAAGTGATCAAGGAGACAATGTTGTAAGACATCGAATTGATTATATAACAGTCAATGATCGATTTAAAGACTGCATAAAATCGGTCAAGACTTACCTATCTAGGTGCCGATATTCGGTCAGACCATACTCTAGGGTGCTGCACAATTGTAGTTAGGCTAAAGAGAGTCTGTTAAAGTCAGAAAACCTCGAAAATATCACTAAACACGTACCAATACCCATGCACTCTAAATAAGCTTTTTCAAGAAATTAACGTAATGTAAAGTTCTACAAAATTAGACTAGAAGATACCAACAACATAGATGAATGCTGAGAACAAATGAAAACCATCATTATCATTGCAAAAACAGAAAAAAAGAACAAATCCATAAACAGAAAAAAATAGAATAACATACACAAAGAACGAAATTTGGAGGTAACTATTTTATAAAACATGCTTTGGTTAACATTTTGTTCTCTAATTTTTTATTTTCTCATGAATATATTCTCTTGATTTCTCTGTCTGTCGTCATGTAATGCCTTTCACTCTTCTGGGAAGATTTATTATCTTGAAAATTTGTAGGTAAGGATTTTTAGTTTCCGCATTAGATAATCATGTTATTTCTTTTAAATGTTTTATCTTTGTCTTTTACGACAACAAATTATTAAAATTATTATTTTCTTAAAACAAATAAAATATTGTTTAGCGTTAACAAGGTAACAATTAACAAAACTGTTTTAGAGGATCAACTGTTAATGATTTGTTTGGACATATTTATTGCTGGATCTCAAACAACAAGCAATACGATAGATTTTGCTATTCTCATGATGATTTTGTATCCTGACGTTCAAGACAAAGTAAGATGTTGTTTGAATGAAGCATTTGAAAAGTCAGAGGAAATAACATTCAGTGAGAGAGGAAGGTAATAAATTTTTATACAATTTACTATTTTTCTGGGACTATGCGAGAATTTTACATTAAATTAAGTATATTTTGACGTTTCTATCTCCACTTCGGAACAATATACATTAGGTATCTTTAAGGCTCTGGACAACAAAACCCCAATTAATAAACAATAACAAGTTATAATAATAATCTTTGAAAACGATTTCCGAAATCAAAAACGAAACGTCAAAAATAAACGCAAAATGTAGTTTTTATTACAATCAATTGTAGTTTAGTCCCATATAAATACAACATTTAACTTGAACATGCCATTAGAAAACAAAAGTTTTATTTTAAAATCCTTAATAAAATATATATAATTAAAAGGATCCTTTCGGGCTACATCACAAAACGTTTTCGGACTATCAAGTCCATTATCAATGTATTTACCTGGAATAAGTATGACTACTTTAGTGAATACAAACGTAAAGATTAAATTTTATATACAAATATATAAAGTCCTACCAGAGATCTAAGAGAGTCATTAATATTTATTACCGATAAGTGTCTACCGCAGGCAGCGGGGGATCGCCTCTGGACAGGATCATACTTTTATTTTCGATTTGCATTACTTATTCGATTGTTAGGTGTGTTTCAAAGCCGGTCTTTATCATTGTTTACTAAAGTTATAATAGTTACAAAAATATTTACATAGGTACACTACATTCACATATTTACAAAACTTGATCGTTTCTAAATAGAGTACAAAAAGAACAAAGGCAAAAATATTTTAGAAAATTATTTTCAAAATTGAGGTGTGTCTAAATGCTGGTTTTATACTGTTATCAACTGAATTTAAAAATATTTACATAAATTATGTATATGTAGAGTTTATTACAAAATAAAACCAAATGCAAAAGAATGCCAAGACCACCGAATGACGGATAATAAGTTTAATGAGTCATACGCTCAAAATATTTTTAAAAACTATACACCGGAGAATACGCAACAAACTTGAGCAGGACTTAAGGCCCGGCGCAAATTGAGCACAGCCCACGCAAATCCCACGCGCATCCCACGCGTGGGTTATTTTGTAAAACGTGGTTTTAGACGGAGCGTCGCATATTAAACCCAAACCACGGCCAGGCTACTGCCAAACTTGGTTGGCGTGGATAGAGTTGTGCTAGTAACACAGTTTCGTGGGTCGTGGGCCTCTACCATCGAACAAAAAGACAAAAGAGGGAATCTAATCCTTATGAAAAGGAGACCGAAAAAGTGGCCTCTGATGGTGGACATATCCGGAAATGCAAATGCGCCAAATTTAAATTTTCCGACACTTTATAACAGTAGATATATAATATTTTCCAGAATGTGTCTTAGACGAGAAAGTTTTAATTAATTATTAACGGTAATAGTCTAAAATGCGACACAATTATTAAAAAACTTCAATATAAATAAGATTTCATGTGACATTTGGGACAAACAATAACATAACCCAACTAAATTTGATGTCAAACAAGGAGAGAGTCTCTCTTTCTTTGTTTAATGTGGCCTCTAAATATCGCACTTCCTGTCTAACAATATTTTTGCCCCCACTACCTTTACATTCCCTCTTTTGTCTTTTTGCTCGATGGTCTCTACCTAACCTTTGGATCAAATCTACCTCCTCAAGAACTCCCCGTTTACTGTCAAACAACTGCAATAATAGTATTGAGTTCTCCATTCAACAATATACAGTAGTTTTAAACATGTTCTACCATCCATCTATTAATAGAGTACCGGCATGTAAGTAATTTTATTTTATTTCATTTATTTATTTGCTCATTCATTAATTTATTCCAATAGAAGAGATTTTATGACAACTTGTGGGCCTTACCTTGTCCTTTTAACTTTTTTAAAAAAAATATTTATACCTTTTTCAATTCAATCATTTAAATAAAACCACAGACAGGTAATATTGGCATAATTATTGTAATTTATAACATCTAATGTTTTATCTTTATTAGACAACACCCTAATATGGGTTTTTATCATTTCAGCATTTGTTTAACTTTGTACCGAGACCTGAAGATGCTTTGCATATTGTAGAAAGCGAAACCGGTCGTCGGATAGTTAAATTAAATTGATTGTGAGTAAGTCTGATTTATTATTTCTTTACCTATTTGAAATGGACTCACACAAGCAACAAATTCATGATTCAAATTCATGACTTAGTTATTTTGTTTTGTGTGACCAATTTTTTGTTATTCAGTGAAAATGGAAAAGTTTATTGAAATTATTCGAAGCTTTAGTGTCTTGTATGATACTAGTAATGAAGATTACATGAGAACAAAACTAATATTTTCTTTATTTGTGCTAAGCTAAACTCGGATGTAAGTCGCCGTTATAATTATCAAAAAAAAATTAATTTTTTATTAAATTAAATGAGAAATATAACAAA
This sequence comes from Diabrotica balteata, assembly GCA_918026665.1. Taxonomy (NCBI): domain Eukaryota; kingdom Metazoa; phylum Arthropoda; class Insecta; order Coleoptera; family Chrysomelidae; genus Diabrotica; species Diabrotica balteata. The sequence continues at coordinate 33,372,597 of OU898281.1, read as the reverse complement.
TCGAGAACTAAGGGAAAAAAACAAATTTTCATTTCCTAGCAAAACGTTTATGAACACCTAAGATGAAAACTTCTAAATAAAATTTGATGGTACTTTTTCGTGATGCTCATATTGTAATGGCTTTTATACACTGAAATTAAATTAAAAAAGAACTTTAAGAAAGTAGAAAAATAATAAAAAATTTTCAAATTTAAATTTATCTCGAAAACAAAATACGATCTGGAATTTTTGTATTTTTTTTAGCTCTTCTGTTGTTTATTACATTATTTCACTTATTTCAACAATACTCTGTATAGTATTTTGTTAGAGGATTCCAACTTAGTACTCTCAGCATTGTAAAAGTTTCCAAGAAATTAATATCCGATGGAGTTTTCAAAACAAGCGAAATGAAAGTCGGAATATTCAACGGCATTATGGCCAGTTACAATATCTGCCTGTTATGCTAATTAGTAATAAGAAAGTCAAATCGGCAAAAGCAGCGTATTCAAATTATATCTATAGTCTTTTGTTGGATTTCAATTTTTTATCCTTAGCATTTGTAAAAGTTTTCAGGATATTTATATTTTCAGATTAGAAATTGTTAGTGGGATATTAGGTAAAAATTAAAAGGTCTAGAAAATAAAATCTTTATTTTAACTAATATACTGAAGACAGTCTATCTTTTCGTTGAATAGTATTTGCGAAAACAATCTTCTATGCATAGTCCAGGCTTTACAAATATTTGACATGGGCGTGGGCTGTGTTCAATATGCGTTAGTATTGAAAAACGTGTACTTGGACTAGGTTGGACCATACGTGGGCTGCGCGTGGGATGTGCGTGGGCTGTCCTCAATTTGCGCCGGGCCTTAGGCCTACGTGACACACAACTCGGATTTAGAAATGCACTGGGAACAAGGGAAGCCCTGTTCGCTGTGAATGTACTTGTGCAAAAGTGCATGGATGTTAATCAGCCAGTATATATGTATTTCTTGGATTACAACAAAGCCTTCGATAAGGTAAGACATAACCGTCTTATCGAATTACTTGAAAAGAAAAACTTAGATATGAGAGATATTAGGATCATTTGTGCTATCTATTATAATCAGATCGCTGTGGTAAAAGAGAACAACGTCTTTTTGTGTCCTGTTTTCTACTTTGTTCAATTTATATTCAGAGGAAATAATCCAGGAAGCACTAGAAGAACTAACTATGGGAGTAAAAGTAAATGGCCGACCAATCAATAATATACGATATGCCGACGACACTATTTTATTAGCGGAATGTCTTGAGAATTTAGTCAACAAATGGTTGACAGAGTGGTAAAAGTCAGTGAAGTAAACGGACTGTCCCTAAACACAAAAAAGAAACAATTTATGGTAATTATAAAAACCCAACAGAGCCAAGAAAACATAACAATACATGGAGAACAAATTAAAATAGTTGAAAAATATAAATATGTTGGTACAATAATTACCGAAAATAATCAGTCCACAGAAGAAATTAAGGCAAGAATAGGACAGGCAAGAAATTCTTTCAACAAACTGAAAAAAGTACTCTGCAGCAGGAACATTTCAATTTCTTTAAAGAAAAGTCTTTTGAAATGCTACGTGTTCTCCGTATTATTTTATGGTTTGGAGGCTTGGACATTAAAGAAAGATGTTTCGGACAGATTAGAAGCCTTCGAGTTATGGGACTACATAAGGATATTAAGAATAAGTTGAGTTGATAGAGTTACGAATGTCGATGTGTTGAGAAGAATGGGAAAAGATAAAGAGGTTTTAAATACAATTAAAGTCAGAAAACTGCAATATCTGAGTGGCGAGCATTATACCTTGTTGCAATTAATAATGCAAGGAAGAATACAGGGTAGAAGGAGTCGCGGAAGAAGACGCATCTCCTGTTTAAACAATTTGAGAGCTTGGTTTAACTGCACTTCTGCTGACCTCTTTAGAGCAGTGGAATCGAAAGTGCGAATTGCCATGATGGTTGCTAACCTTCTCAGAGGAGATGGCACATGAAGAATAAGAAGAGTTTATTAGTTTACCATTTATAAATACAATTCAAAAAGTACTTACAAAAAAATACATGGATAAGTCAGTTTCACTATCACTGTCGTTATCTAGATCTTTAATAATTGTTTCTTTGGCAACCTATCTATATTTATATAAGATCTTTCCATCTTTAGAACATGGGCAACACTATTTTTCCAGTCTTCATTGGCTATTTTCTCCATTTCTAATTTAATTAGACGAACCACAGATGAATTTAGAGTGGGCGAAACATTACTTCTCCTTGACGATGCTTTTAGCTCATGCCAGATGTGTTCAATCGAATTTAACATGCAATAGTAAGAAGAAAGTCTTAATACTATATGACCCATTTCTTCCGCCAAACTATCGCAATAATATTGTTTTTTGATGGAAATAATCTTAAAGTTTTAAGGAATTGTTTTCTAGAATAATTATCTTCATAATATATATATATATATATATATATATATATATATATATATATATATATATATATTCTAAGTTTGGTGTCATTAGCACATAGAACTCTATTCAGCCTCCGACTGTGGTAGCTAGCATTGTCCATCACAATTACACAGTTAGGTGGTATATTTGGCAATAACTTCGTTGAAAACCAGTTTTCAAATAATTATGACGTAGTGTCATTATGATAGTCGACACGGGAATCCTTAATGTTTTTGCATGACAGGGCTAAAGCATTAGGTATAAAACCATTTTTTGTTCCTGCATGGATTATTGTTATACGTTTTCCTTTATTTGATGAAGCTTTTGTTGTACAGCGACCAGAAGAATCTGCCCAAACATATTTTGGAACGTCATTGGTGTCAAACCACGTCTCATCTAGATAAACAATTTTTCTTCCACTTTCTCTGTATTTATGAATTTAAATTAAAAATTCCGTCCTCCATATTTGTAGACGAGTAGATTCCATAATTACTTGGCGTTTATTGATCCGTTTTTATTTTAAAGCCATTTTTTAGAAGACATTGCCTGTCATCTTTCTGCAACTTCTGAATGATGTTTTTTAACGTGGGGATTATCTATTATTCATACATGTTATAATTTTTTTTTCTAATGAGGTGCACATCACTTCGGTCTAGTTTCCTAATCATACCAGTGTCTTTTCTTTTTCTTCTACTTACTGTCGGTTGTTTTGTTACTGATGGATTGGAAATTGAGAAAATAACCAATGACAGCAAGGAAAACACATATAGGTTGCTCAAAGAAACAATGTTATAGATCTAGATAACAACAGTGATAGTGAAACTGACTTGTCCATGTAACTTTTTTTAAATGTAAGTACTTTTTGAATTGTATTTATAAATTCAGTTGATAACGGTATAAATCCGCTTTTAAACACACCTCAATTTTAAAAATAAGAAATAATAAAGTTTTGTAAATATGTGAATGTAGTGTATTTAAATATTTTTGCAACTATTATAACTTTAGTAGATAATGATAAAAACCGGCTTTTAAACACCTAACATGACAATCGAATAAGTAATGCAAATCGAAAATAAAAGTTCGATCCTGTCCAAAGACGATCTCCCGCTGCCTTGCGGTAGACACTTATCGATAATAAATATTAATGACTCTCTTAGACCTCTGGTAGGACCATCGAGCAAAAAGACAAAAAAAGGAATGTAAAGGTAGTGGGGGCAAAAATATTGTTAGACAGGAAGAGCCATCTTGAGAGGCCACATTAAACAAGGAAAGAGAGTCTTTCCTTGTTTAAGAAAATAAATTTAGTTGAGTTATGTTATTGTTTGTCCCAACTGTCACATGAAATCTTATTTATATTGAAGTTTTTTAACAATTGTGTCACATTTTAAACTGTTACCGTTAATATTTATTTAAAGTTTCTCGTCTAAGACACATTCTGAAAACTAATTTATAGCTACTGTTAATAAGTGTCGACAAATTTAAATTTGGCGCATTCGCATTTCCGGATATGTCCGCCATCAGAGGCCACTTTTTTGGTCTCCTTTTCATAACGATTAGATTCCCTCTTTTGTCTTTTTGCTCGATGGGTAGGACTACATCCTTTATAAAGATTTTTAAATATAACTTTTGTGATTTATGGTATACAGCCAACTAAAGGAATTTCATGTTCCTTGTGGAAATTAAAAAAAAAACTTTTCTCTTTGCCTATTGCGCAAAAAATACTTGAATTTTTATATTGTTAGTTTAGGTGGGATGCCTAGATATTTGACGGTGTTTTCGTGCGTGATCTGAACTTCATGCAGAAAAGATCTTTCTGGTAGCATTGTGGAAAGATCTTTTGACAATGTCAACGGCAAAATTATAATATATTGAGCGATATAATATATTGAACTTCGACAACGGATTCAGGGTCTAAAGTCTTAACGGATTCATGGTCTTAATCCGTATTAAAACTCTAGATGCTCTCATTAAGTTTAATAAAATTGTATTACTTCCTTTTCCTCTTTTCTCTCTCTCTCTCTCTCTCTCTCTCTCTCTCTCTATATATATATATATATATATATTATATATATATATATATATATATATATATATATATATATATACCTTGTTATGATACTAATCTTCTTCTTCTTCTTCAGCCTGTGTTCGTCCACTGCTGGACATAGGCCTCTTCCATTTGCTTCCATCGATTTCTACTTTTGGCAATTCTCATCCACTGCTTGCCCGCGACTTGTTTGATATCGTCTGTCCACCTCTTCTGCGGTCTGCCTACTCCTCGCCTGTTCTCTCTTGGTCTCCAGTTTGTTAATCTTTGTGTCCATTTTTCGGGATTATCTCGGGCAACGTGTCCGACCCATTGCCACTTGAGCCTTGCAATACGTTCTGAGACATCAGTAATTTTTGTTCTTTCACGAATGACGTTGTTTCGAATCCTGTCTCTCAAACTAATCCCTAGCATGGCCCTCTCCATTGCTCTTTGGGTTGTACTGAGCTGTTCTAAGGTTTTCTTTGTGAAGGCCATGGTCTCCAGTCCATATGTAGTTACAGGCAAGATACATTTGTCATAAACTCTACGTTTTAGACACATTGGTATATCTTTATTCTTCAAAATAAAGCTTAATTTGCTGAAAGCTCCCCAAGACAGTTGTATGCGTCATTTTATTTCGGCTATTTGATTTTCTTTGCCGATTTTAATGGTATGTCCAAGATATATATGGTGGTCTACATTTTCAAGACTGACGTTGTCAATAACAAGATTAGTTTGTAAATTACTCATTATTTTTGTTTTCTGACGGTTCATTTTGAGACCTATTTTATTTGACTGCTGCTGGTTTAATTCCTTCAACATTTGCTCCAGTTCCTTGATATCTGTACTAATGTCATCCGCAAACCTCAAATGACTCAAACGTACACCATCAATGTTTAGACCTTTTTCCTCCCAGTCAAGCTGTTTGAATACATTTTCCAATGCTAAGGTAAAAAGCTTTGGTGAAATAGTATCACCTTGTCTAATACCTTTATCAAGGCGCATTTTTTCAGTTTTTTCGTCTTCATTGATTTTGATGCGGAATGTGGCCTGTTCATAAATGTTTTTAATGAGTGTAGTGTACCGTGAGTCTATTCGAGCATACTTCAGGGCTGACAAAAAGGACCAAGTCTCAATACTATCGAAAGCCTTGTGAAAGTCGATAAATGCCATATGTAAAGGTACATTATATTCTGTGGTTTTTTCTACTAGTGTTCTGATGGTTTGTAAGTGATCATTAGTACCAAACCCTTTTCTAAATCCCGCCTGTTCAACCGGTTGATATAAATCAAGTTTTTGTGTTATGCGGTTGGTTATTATTCTTGTTAACAATTTGTATAAGTGTGACAACAAACTTATAGGTCTGTAGTATTCAATATTAGTAGTGTCTCTTTTCTTGTATAAAAGTATTATTTCGGCGTTTTCCCATAGGCTGGGTATTCTTTTTTCTGTTAGACACTTATTCAGTAAGACTTCCATAACTTCTACAACGATGTTGCCGCCCATTTTTAACATTTCAGACGTTATACGATCCTCGCCAGGAGCTTTTTTGTTTTTCATTTGCTGTAAGGCATGTCTAATTTCCGAAGAGGTTATTTTAGGGAGGGTTTCCGAGCCGACGTTTAGAATTGTTCTGTGGTCTGTTTCGGGGTTCTGTATAGTAGATGTATAAAGATTCTTATAGAACGTTTGTATTTCCTTGATTATTTGAGTTTTTTCGGTCACCGAATTCCCCTGTTGATTTTTGATTTTAGTTATCTTTGATTTTCCTTTAGTTAAATTTGATTTCAATACTCTCATGTTTCTATTGTTTTCGATGGTTTGCAATATTTGTTTTGTTTTATAAGCCCGCAAGTCTGACCTTATGCTCTTTTTAACTTTATTTTTGATAGCTTTATATTCTGGTAATTCTTTCGATGTTCTTCTTCTTTCTTCCATTAAATTAAGTGTTGTTTGTATCAGTTTCGTTTTTCTGGGATTTTTATTTTTATCACAGATCTTTTTTGCAGTTGATGTTATGTCATTCGTTAATTTTTGTGTTATTTTACTATATGATACTATATGATACTAATAAAAAACTTTATTCTACTCTGTTACTTATTTTTTGCAGGGTACCGTATGTTGAAGCAGTGGTGTATGAAGTTCAAAGATATTGTCATGTAATTCCAGTCAGTGGTCCAAAAAGAGCCATGCAAGACACTCATTTGGGAGGTTATAGTATACCCAAAGTAATTTATTTACTAATAACAATGATTGTCACATATGTATTTATTTTTATTTATAGGACACAACCCTACTTTTGAATTTCTATTCCATAAATCAAGATGAAAGTTATTGGAAAGATCCTGAAGTATTTAGACCAGAAAGGTTTTTGGACGAAGATGGCAAACTTTCTGTTCCTGAACGGTTTTCTCCTTATGGAATAGGTTAGTGTAACTTTTATTTGATATTTACTATTGTTTTAAAATTTCTTTTATGTTGTAAATACGAAATCAGTAAAGCTGTATCGTCGAAAGTATTACCTAAATAATAATATATTACATTGAACAATCATAAAAACTTTTTGCGTCAAATTTTCAGTTGAAGGTAACTCCCGCTTTGATATTATTAAGCGTGTTTTTAAAAATTTCTTCATAATATAAGTTAAATAAAAGTGGCGATAAAACGCATACCTGTCTAACTCCTTTACAGATCTTCATTTCTTCTGACTGTTCTCCATCAATTTGAACTATTGCACTTTGGTTTCAATATAATGTTTGGATTATCTTTATGAATTTACTGTCAATGTATTGATTCATAAGTATTGATATTAATTTTGTATATTTTACTCTATCGAAAGCTTTTTCGTAGCCCAATAAAACACAAGTGTCGGTTAACGTTTACATCCCGACATCGCTGAATCAGTATGTTGATGGCAAATAATCCTTCGATTACCTATTCGATTGTTGGAACCCGAACTGCGCCTCCGTCTCACTAATATCCTCCAGCTACGCATAATCCTTTTAATCACCTGATTAGAATGTCCAACAAACTCTTAGGATGTTAATCCTATAGAGAACCTGATACAGATATTGTGTTATCATGAGTTATCATAAGTTCGTTTTGCCAATGTACCTACATTTTTCTCGACATTCCGTTAATCTTGCCCATTCTGCTAGTGAAAAGCCAATGATTGAGACGATGTGGTAGGTGTACCTTTTAGAAGATCTGCCTATAGCTCTTTTACCTTTTAATCACCCAGTGTTATAACCTTCTTAGGGGCATAAGACGAGTTCAAACTAGAGTATTATGAAGTGATGGATTCGACCGTTACTTGATGAAAATTCATTTTATCTAACAATAAGCACTGAAAACTTTTGTGTTCAACACTTCCACAAAATTTATTTTAAATTATTATCATTACAGATGTTTCGGCTAGAATGACTTTTTCAAGTGACTTATTTTTAGTATGTGTTTACACTTTATAGTCTTTAACTGAATAAGTTGAGGAGGGGAGAACTTTTTGTCTCAAGTTGGTCATTCAGAATTATTATGTCTGTTTTTCTTTTAATTTGTTGATTTCCATAGATTCTAATAAAGATAGCTTACGGTCTTTATTTAAAATGTGAAGAATTAAGAATTTGACGTTAAAAGAATGATTATGGTCTAGAAGATGAAGTGCGTACGTAGAGTCTGTTTTTCTGTAATTAAAGCCCTTGTATGATCTGCTATACGTTTGATAAAAGTTCTACCAGTTTGACCGATGTATGTTTTTGGGCAGTTACCACATTAATTTTGTATAATACTAATGTGTAATTGCTTTTTCTTTTGGCTTTTGTTGTTCTTAATATATTTGCTAAGTTGTTGTTTGTTTTAAAAGCTGGTGTTATTCCTTTTTTATGTGTTTGGCTATTTTTTTTATATCTTGCCTGTAAATGTATCGAGCAGAAGGTACTGGGTATTTTCTCTGGTGGTGGAAATACTAATTTCATGGCCTTCTTATGTAATTTTTGATTTAAAAATTTATTTATTGTGTGTTCGTTGTACCTATTGTTTACTGCTGTTTGCTTAATGATATTCAGTTCTATCTCGAAGTTATTTTTTGACATGGGAATTTCTATTAATCTATGTAACATACTATGGTAGGCAGCCAATTTATGTAGTGTAGGAAGGGATGATGAATTGTGTATAGTCGTGTCAGTGTGGGTAGGTGAAATACGAAGAACTCATGTTTGTTTTTAAGTCTGATAATTTTTAATCTAGAAAATTTATAAGTTGATTCTGTTCTGTTTCTATTGTGAATTCAATATGGAGTGAATTAATATATGATAAGAATTGGCCAAGTTGTCTGTTAGTTCCTGTAAAAAATACCAGTACATCGTCTACGTATCTCCTCCAATACAAAAACTATTTGAATATAAAAAAGGGGTGATCTTATTGAGTGATCAAGTTTATGTAGTTAAAAGAGTATCATTTAGGAGGCTGTTGGTTCATGATGTTGAAGTATTTCTGTTCTATTGAGTTTAATATTGATTTTGATTTTACTAACGCTAGTTTAATTTATTTGTGATAATTTTTAGCGTTAGAAAATTCAAAATCAATATTAAATTCAATAGAATAGAAATACCTCAACATCATGAACCCACAGCCTCCTAAATTATACTCTTTTATTAAACTACATAAACTTGATCATCCAATAAGACCTGTAGTTTCTTTTTATATAGCTCTGTCATATAAACTACCAAAAAAACTGTTAGAGATTATTTTAGAACACCCTAAATTTTCACCTCAATTTACCGTAAAAAATACAATAGAACTAGTTAATAAAATAAAACATTTTTAATTACCTATCTAACAATTCAAAATCAATTTCATTTGACGTCAAAAACCTTTTTCCTATTATTCCTCCTACAGAAACTTTTGCCCTAGTATAAGACCTTTTGGATACAAGATATAATATATCGAGCTGGATGCACCAAGTTTTATACAATGACACAGCAACGGGTAGATACAACGGTAGAGAAGACGAGGATAAAAGAGAAGTGTTGTTTCGAGTCATGTGGTATGGTAGACTCTAATAGGAACAAACTGTAACTCATTTAAATAATCTGTCAAAATTTCTAAATTATATATTAACACATTCACCTTAATATTAAGGAATATTTATTCATTTATATTATTTTTTCAGGTTTAAGAAGGTGCATTGGTGAAATATTGGCCAGGTCGAGCATATTTATATTTTTCAGTGAAATTATTAGAAACTATCGTCTGGAAAATCCTGTAGGAGCGGAAAAGCCTTCTGAAATATTTATCTCTGGGATAACATTAATTCCCAAACAATACAAAACACGATTTATTGAGATTAGTTAAATAAATATAATGAAATAACCAAAGCACGTTTTTAGTAGAGAATAAATTTTTATTGTATAAATAAAAATATTAAATAATATTTATATAGGTTTAAATTAGTTTACAAATTATTATAAATGTATGTGTGTTTTCGTTATAAATAAACATATTTTTTTTAATTGCTTATTTTTAATATGAAGAATGCATAAAAAATAACTTTGACTAAACCGAACAACAACTGTGATATGGATAAAACAGAGTTTTTTCAGAGTTCTTTACTTCACGCAGATTAGTTGCACTTAAAACGGCTGTTCATAGTTAGATTAAAAAAATATATAAAAAGATTTAAAAAAGGCAATAACGTTAACTCTATTTCACACTTTCTATAAGGTAATACAGTTGTTTAATGGAATTAATGATATTTACAATCTCATCTCATCTCAGTGTCCCAATAAAAATAATCAGACTGCTTCAAACAACACCCAAAATACTGTTCATCTAAACTCTCTACAGGAAGTACACCAATCAGTTTCTTTTTTGACAATTTCTTCTACACAATACTCTCCTACTGAGACTGAAACTACAGTACAACAATCAGCTCCTTTGTCGATAAATTCCTCTATACAATCATCTCTTACTGAGGCTGAAACGTCTAGAAAAATCATTACCTCTCAATCAAATAAGCATACCTAACTAAGCATAAACTGCGACCTACCCAATGAGACTCAAATGGATAACTCAGATCAGGATACATCCTCATCCCAACAGCCTGAACGAAACGTATCTGAAATAATATCCTGCCCTATAATTCCTTTGTTGAACCGAAATCACGAAGCAAAAACCAAAAATTCATCAAGAAAACAACAGAAACCTAGTAGATCTTATCAAATGCATAAGTAAATTTTTTAAAGAAAACTCAAACAATGGATAATTACCACAGGAAGAACTTATTGAAATCTTTGATAATGCGTATGGTTCTTCAGATCCTATTAATTAAACTATTTTCAATTCTATTATTCAATGAAACCTAAAAGGGTACTATAATCATTAAGAAGATCTTAAAATTCTTAGAAATAAATTTCATCCATCCATCACATGTTTGCAAGAAACACATTTCAAAGGAAATTCGTGTCACAATCTTAAAAACTATTCACCATATTTTAAGAATAGAACGACTGCATGCCTTGCTAGTGGAGGTGTAGCTATCTATATCTAAATCATTTCAAGCAAACTTAATCCCTTTAAAACTCATCTTGAAACAACAGTCATAATTCTTAAAGAACATCAAAAACCAAGAAAAAGATTAGATCCACCATTCTATCATCGTATCAGCAAAATTCTAAATAACCTAGACATCATTGTACCTCCTATATAAACACTTACAAATTCTGATAATCCTCCACCATGGACAATATCTACCCCAAAGTGCGATATCAGTCTTATATGATTTAAAAAATCATACTTTATCATACCTCTTTAAAATCAAAGCGTTAGAGAAGTTAAATCACGACTCCATCTACATTTATACTGAGGCGTCAAAATCAGAAAATGGAGTGGGTGCTGCATTTGTAACAACCAGCGAAGAATGGTCATTTCAAACTCAATATTCACAATATTCTCTGCTGAAATATTTGCCATTCTTCAGGCAATAAAATTCGTCAATGAAAATAACATTGACCTTATAATAGCCTAATAATTAGTGATTCATTGAGTTAATTATCCTCATTAAACAAACTTTTTACTAAACAGTCTATTTTAAGTTTAATTAAGTCGGAGCTCATGCCAAATCAATAATCGAACTGTTCAGTTTTTTTTAGACCCCTTCACATTGTGGAATAAAAGAAAATGAAAGAGCCGACACCGTTGCAAAACAAGCAATTGAGAAACCAATTTCATTGTCAATGTCTACTTGTCACCATATTGATGTCAAACAATGAATTAGTGATTATATGATCATTAGGTATCGCTAGGATCATCGGTAGAAATATTACTTAAAATTTGTTTTATAATTTTGTTTTTAATTCTAGAACAACGGGATTTAAGATATCTTGGACTTAACATAGGACGTATTTTCTTTAGAAAGTCTATCAATCCTTCGATATCCTCCGAGTTAGTTCTGGCGACACTGAGAGGATCTGAAGAACCATACGCATTTTCAAAGAAGTCAATAAGTTCTTCCTGTGTTAATTATCCATTGTTTGAGTTTTCTTTAAAGAATTGACTTATGCATTTGATAAGATCTACTAGGTTTCTGTTGTTTTCTTGTTGAGTTTTTGGTTTTTTGCTTCGTGACTTCGTTTCAACGAAGGCATCATACGGAGGATATTATTTCAGATACGTTTCGTTCAGGCTGTTGGGATAAGGATGTATCGTGATCTGAGGTATCCATTTGGGTATCATTGGGTAGGTCGCAGTTTATCGGAGTATGCTTATTTCATTGAGAGGTAATGATTTTTCTAGACGTTTCAGCCTCAGTAAGAGATGATTGTATAGAGGAAAGAACTAACAAAAAGGCGACAGCCATCCAAAAAAGTTAACAAAATCCCAAAAACCTTGGCACGAGGAGCCCACATCCTGAAACACCGAGTCGCCGAACTGGGTGCAGCCCGGAGCGGAGACTCAAGGCCCGAGCAAGCAATTTCAGTTCGATAATACGTCACTAGAAAAAGCAGGAAAAGAGCTTTTATTTCGGTTTCCCCTTGAGATTTCCTAGTTTTTAATTTCTTTATTGCGGTTTCTTTCGGATTTTAATATATGTAGTACTTTTTCTTTATTAATTTCTTCTCCATCCACTTCTTCATGGTCACTATGAAACAAAATTTCACAATATTGTTTTGTTTTAAAAAGATTTAACATTAGCTCTTAAATTACGCCTAACAAAATGACGTATACAGTGTACTATACTATGGAGTAGAATCATGAACGTTAAAACTAGACACAATGAGACGACTTAACGCCTTTGAAATGTGGACCTATAGAAGAATTATGAGGGTTTCCTGGGTAGATAGAGTTACGAACAATGAAGTACTGAGAAGAATAGATAAAGAGAAGGAAGTTGAACTTACGATTAAAGTATCTCGGACATGTGATGCGGGGCGAGAAGTATGGCATCCTGCGACTCATAATGCAAGGAAAGATAGATGGCAGAAGAAGCATCGGAAGAAGACGAATTTCATGGCTTAAGAGCCTGAGAGAATGGTTTGGATGCAGCTCAAAACAACAATTTAGAGCTACTGCCTCAAAAATTTAAATAGCTATGATTAATGCCAACCTCCGTAGCTGGCAACTGAAGAAGAAGGTAAATATTGGGTTTGGTAATTATTATAGATTTTCGATAGGGGACAGTGCCCTACAGTGGCCATGCTCCGACAGTGGACACTTTTAAATTTCTGCGAATCTATATCCTGGTGCGTGCTGCACACAACTTGTTAAGTGCGCATTAGCATCAGCAACGTTGCACGGTGACGATGCATATGTCAGTCACGTGTAGTTCGAGCAGTGAGAAGGTGTGTATTTTGCGACGCAAAAAGTTACGTTTTCATCAAAATAGTGAGTAAAATTGTACATTATCATTTATATTTTATTCTAAGTAACATCCATGGCATTAATTGTGTATCTAGTGACCACATATTTCCCCTGTTTTCATCTGCTAAAAAATTGTATAGAATATCATATCTACCATTTTTCTAAAAAATGTGATAATTCCTACAGTGGCCATGGTAAATGTAGCCACTGCTTTTTGGATTCATTTGGGGGTGGCCACTGTGGGAATGAATTTGGTTTTAATGCTTTATTTTTTATAGATGCCGAAAGGTGAGAAACTGACAATTACTCCAGAGCATGTAATGCAGGAAGCAGTACAAAAAGTTCTAGAGGGCGGCTGGTCTACACAAAGAGCGGCAAGATACTTTAATATTCCCCGTACGACATTGAGAAGATATGTCACTAAATGCAGGAGACAATTGGAGAACATAGACTTTAATGAGGCCAAGCATCCTAGATTGACTCCAAATTATGCATGTCATCAGATCTTTACTTCTGCAGAAGAAAAATAATTGAGCTCGTACATCAAACATTTGGTAAATCTTCATCATGGCTTCACGCCAACCCAAGTAAAAAGTTTTGCATATGATCTAGCTACTTTCTACAAGAAAAAGGTACCCGAATGCTGGGAAATAAACAAATTTGCTGGCTCCAAATGGTTTCAACGGGTTTATGAAGAGAAACCCTACTTTATCATTAAGGATCCTGAAGCAACGTCACTAGCTCGAGCCATGGGATTCAATAAGCCTGTAGTTGACAAATTCTTCAAAATCTGAGTGATATTTATTTATCTCGTAAACTTGGCCCTGATCAGATATACAATGTAGATGAAACGGCTTTAACTACGGTGCAGTGTACAAATAAGGTTGTTGCTACTTTGGGCCAAAAGCAAGTCGGCCAGATTACTTCGGCAGAGCGAGGAACCCTAGTCACCATGATAGGAGCAATAAATGCAATTGGAAACTCTGTTGGTATTTCCAAGAAAATATTTCAAACAACCTATGTTATTTGGGCTCCACCTGGAAGTGAAGGAGCAGCAAATCCTTCAGGATGGAGCTCGAAAGAGATTTTTTTACAGTGGTTAAACCTTACCATGTGACCAGTGGTTGAACCATGACACACATATTAGTTTGGAAGTAATAGAGACCGCTAAGTCCAATAATGTGATCTTGCTTACATTTCCACCCCACACAAGCCATAAGCTCCAGCCATTGGATGTTTCTGTTTTCGGCCCACTTAAAAAATACTATAATAAGAAGTGTGGAGTTTGAATTGCCAATCATCAGGGAAAACGAATTTATATCTATAACATTGCCGAGATTTTGGGCCAAAGTTATGGTTGGGCCTTTTGCACACAAAATATAGTTTCCGCCTTTAAAAGTACTGGTATTTATCCGCTTAATAAGAATTGTTTCAAGGAACATGAATTTTTGCCAGCATCAGTGACCGATATACCACTTTAGCCCCAGCCAGCACCCATCAATATACCATTTGAACCTCAGCCATCTACTTCACAATCAACCAACGAAACACTTCCAACGATTGTTCAAGGTGATGAGATCTTAACCGAAGGTGATGAAGAGGGTGCTCTATACTTTTTACCCGAATTGGTGATACCTTTCCCGAAATCAGAAAGACAAGTCCAATCTAAGCGTGAACGGAAGAAGAGGCAACCGAAATTTAACAAGTACCCCCAATATTCAGAAGCTTAAAGATGAACTTGATGAAAAGCTGAAGTCCAAGGTTACGAAAAAGCTTCCATTAGTAAAAATTGCTTCCCCTAGCTCATCAGAAAATGAAGATCAGAGTGAGCAGGAAATTTAGTTTGCCTTGTCCACACTTACTGAGAATTTCGATGAAGAAGAGGATGACGATAGACCTTTGGAAGTGAGCTGTTTTGTTCTTGTGAGGTTTGCTACCACAAAAACGATAAAATATTTTGTTGGACAAATCAAAGAGGTGCTACCTGATGAAGAATATATGGTGTCGTTTTTAAGAAAATACAGGGACAAGAAATTCGTTTTTCCAAATGTTGATGATGTTTCTGTGATACAAAGGGCAGACATCGTTCTGCATTTACTGAACCGAAAAATACTGGGGGACATTAAGAACAGCTAGATGCTTTTTTTTTCGATATTGATTTGGACCCTTATAACATCAACTAATCGACCAAACTGAAGACTGAAGATTTTATTTGTATACTTTTTCATTATTTATCTTCTTTAAAATATCACTTTTATGTTTTCTTGAAAGTTTGTTCCTCAAGACTTGTTATGCATGAATATTTTTTATTTTCCCAAAGATGTTGACTTATTTTTCGTTATTTTGTTCTCTAAGTTCGCAATAAAAGTTGAAAGCAGCAGATTTAGTTTCATTATTTTCTTTTTAAAAATAGTGGCCACTGTTAGACCTATTGGTGGCCACTGTAGGCGCTATTTTCCTACAGTCGCCACATTTTTGAAAAAGAGTAAATTGCTTTGAAATAGGTTGTTTTTTTTTATTTTTTGCAAAGTTAGCTATGGCAATTTGTAAACAAATAATGAATGTTTTGCTAGGTTTAATTATTTTTTCAAAATTGCTAATGAGTAAAAAGTTATGTCTAGACTCCGGCAAATATGCATATTGCATATTTTGCATATTGTGCATATTTTATGCAAATATTTCATATTTTGGCATATTTGTATAAAAGTTTGCATAAAGTGCATAAAAGTTCAGATTTTTATACTGTATTTGAAAATTTTTAAACATACCAATTTATTTCAATTCTTGTATAAAATTTTGTAGTCATTTTAATCAAGAAATGATCTAAGTACGTAATCTCACAGGTACAAAACATTTACAATTTCAAAGAAGATCAATTTAAGTAGCCCTCAACATTCTTAGAAAGTCTCGGTCACTGAGGCATTCAGTTATTGGATACTCGCTAAGGGTTCGCTCATTTGCATTTTATGATCTAATCCTCAAATCTATCTACAATTTATTGTATCTTAACAGCAGGTAAACGGCTAATAGTTTTGTTCCTAATTTAGGGATTTTCCAAAATCTCCCAGTTTATTCAATTAGGTACCTAAACATTTCTAATTTGATGCTCAGATTTGTAAATCATTTTTGTTTTGATATTCAAAGCGTAAACACTGGTTGTGCGTAACAAAAAGGAAGATTGTGATTGTATAATGCCTAAAACAACCAGTGCTTCAACTTGGATTAAACCTAATAAAGAGCTGTCTATGGATATGGGAAAAATCTACTGTTCAGTCTGTGGCAAAATTGTAAGTATCTAATATTTTCTATTAAATATCTAATATTTCATACATACAGGGTGTTTCCAAATGACACTTACAACGTTTGACTGTAGATACTTCTCGAAAAATTGAACAAAACGATATTGTTAATGAGGGGTCAAACTTATTTACTTTTCGAGATACAGGGTGTTAAAATTTAAAAAAATTAAATTCTTTTAGTTAATAACAACAATAACTTTAAAACCAATGAACGTATTTACTTGAAATTTAGTACTCGTAGGTTGTTTTTAAATGAAAAATAGCTTCCTTTAGTGAGAAAAAATTGTCCATGGTACAATACAATGGTGTGTATTTAGAAAAATTTTTCACCTTTACTTTTTTTTTATGAAGTCAGCTATTCTAAAACACAATTATTTTTATTGTAATTGAATTAACAAAAAAACTTTTGTTGAATTTTAAAAAAAGTTATATGATGTACTAATGGTTAGTAACAAAAACTAATTTGTGGATTAATACTGCATTTAAAACACTTAGCAAGTGTTTTTTTTCCAAACCAGTTATTTGATTAACCAAAAACACCTTGTATATTTTTATATTTTAAAGGTTGGGTTAAAATATAGGTTTTTATTTTTATTTATAGATAGCATGTGAGAAGAAATTTCAGATAGACCAACATGTGAGAACTGCTTCACACATTGCAAAAAAAGGAAAAATAAGAGGAAAACATCAAACTTCAATGGCTAAATGGAAAAATAAGAGGAAAACATCAAACTTCAATGGCTAAATGTTTCCAATCTACTTCAAAAAAATTAGATGAGCAAGAAACTTTTAATGAAGACTTGTGTCGCGCATTAGTGTCTGCAAACATACCGCTTTCAAAATTAGCAAATGTAAATTTTAGTTCGTTTCTAAAAAAATATTGCAAACTTAATGTTCCAAGTGATCGGTCTCTAAGAAGAAATAATGTGAACGGGCTATACTCGTCGGTGTTAATTAATATTAAGGAAGAAATTGCAGATAATTATTTTTACATATCTGTAGACGAAACCACTGATTCCTCAGGAAAGTATATTGCTCATTTATTGATTGGTGTTCTTAAAGAAGATACCTTACCAAAATCTCATCTTATCTCATGCCAGCAACTTGAGAAAACAAATGCTTTAACAATTTCGCGTTTTATACAAGAAACATTAGCAACTTTTTTTCTTCCAACAACTATTCCTTCTAATAAATTACTGCTTATTTTATCGGATGCTGCTCCTTATATGGTGAAAGCAGGACAAAATTTAAAAATATTTTTCCCAGATTTAATACATGTTACTTGTGTAGCGCATGGATTAAATAGAGTTGCAGAGGAAATACGAAAAAAGTTTCCTCTTGTAAATACCATGATATCCAGTGTCAAAAAAGTATTTCTTAAATCTCCTATAAGAATTCAACTTTATAAAGAAATGCTACCTAACATTCCTCTTCCACCACAACCTATTTTAACGCGATGGGGAACATGGTTAGAAGCAGCTAATTTTTATGCAGATCATTTTGTTAAAATAAAGAACATAATTGATACGTTAACAGATGAAAGTTCCCAATCTCTTTTGGATTCTAAACAAACTTTTCAGAGTAACTTGCTTCAACAAGAACTTTCATTTATAAAATCAAATTTTAGTTTTGTTCAAAAAACAATTACTCAGTTAGAATCACCAAAACTGTCATTGTTCGAAAGTACAGCATTAATAAAAGAATTTGCGTCATGTTGTCGGAACGTTAGAGGTAATATTGGAAAAGATATTTTAAAAAAATTTGAAGCTACTATGGAAAAAAATAAAGGTTACCATATTCTTTCTGAAGTAGTCAGTGTTCTAGCTGGAAATATTTCGGAAACAATTAATTTAGAACAAAATGTTTTGGTTAGTTTGAAAAATGCTCCGTTACATCAGTTGATGTTGAACGAAGTTTTTTCATATATAAATATATGTACTCAGACAGAAGCCACAAGTTTTTGTTAGAAAATTTTGAACACCACTTGGTCATTTATTGTTACCATAATTCTAAATAAGTTTATTCATACTTAAAAATGATGTAGTTACTTAAAATAAATGTAAATCTTAATGAATAGTAGGAAATATTTAGTTATGTACACTTTTTTTTTTAAATAAAAATTGTTACTATTTTACGATTTTTTTTTATTTATTTGTATGCATATTTTGTAAAATATTTGCATATTTTCGGGTAAACACGTGCATATTTATGCGCATATTTTCTACATTTTTATTTGCATATTTGCCGAAGTCTAGTTATGTCCAACAAAGTAAAAAAGTGGCCACTGTAGGGCACTGTCTTTGTAAAAAATCTATCAGATTTGATTGCAATTTCTGATGAATTTTTTGTGTTAGGAAATAACATTTAAAATTAACAAAAATGTGTATTTGTGTGTGTTTAAAACAAATAAAAAATAAAACTGAATTGTCTCAATTTTAATTATCTGATTCACCTTTACTAACATCTAAACATATTATATCAAGTGTGCTAACGTCGCTGTAAACCGTCAGACAAAAATTAGATACATTACTTCAATGATCATTATCAGAAGTAATAACATAATGGTCTCCGGCATGACACTTGAAGAAGGGAATAGCAGTAACAAACCGTCTGTCGTTTAGTCATTTTTTGACTTCTAAACTGTAATAAACTGAATGTAAATTATCTCAACATTTATTCCTGTTATAATCAAAGTTTCGAGAAATAATAAATAATTATATATATTTAAATATAATTTATATATTTTTAATAAATGTAAAGAGAAGAATATGAGAATAACACTCTTTAACATATTAGAATATAAAGCGGTGGCGTATAATTTTCTAATATGTCCTCTTTCATGGATATCAACTAAAATTTTTTGGTGATTGTGTAAAATTAACATTAAGACAATGTGGAGTTCAATTGCTTGTGACGTCATTTTATATCCTTTATTCGAGAGGGTAAGTCGCCGTCTTTATTTTTTAAATTAGACTTATTGTTTATAATAGATGCAAATTTGTCTGATGCAATTGCTTAATTCGGTATATTAAGAATTATTGACTGGTGTGTGATAATGTTGGTAGTCCAAATTATAGACAGACCGATACATGTTTGTTTCTGCATCTTTTTTATTGCTGCTTTTAGGTATCGGATTTATAGATTTCGCATATTTTTATTCTTTTTTAAATTCTAGTATTTCTTTTACATAGACTTAATAGTTAAAGGTTAATATTTGACCTTTTCTCCTTCCCCATATTGATTCTTTCTCTTTCATAACGTATTAATTTATTCTCTAGACTTGTATTTTATAGGTAAGTTTTCTAAAAATTTTATTGCTCCTGTTACACATTTAGGATTATTCTTTAAAGTTAAACAATGTTTCAGGAACTTTAGTAACTTACTTTCGTAAAATATTTCAAAACTTTGTAAATAAATACTGAAATTGTAACTACTCATTTAATTAATAAATATTTAACAACCAGTTCTTCTAGTAAGTGTTTAAAATATCTACTTCCTAACAGTAATGCATCATATTTCTTAGCTCTTGCCGTATTCGTTCAAATGTTTCGGAGGAAATTGTCCTACATTCTTCAACAATTCGTTGTTTCAAAATGTCAATATTGTCGGGTGCTGTAGCGTAAACCTTAGATTTCAAGTATTCCCACAGAAAAAATGGTGTGAGGTCCGGTGACCGAGGTGGTCATTCTATCGTATCTCGTCCAATCCATCTACTACGATATTACTACCACGAAGTAACCAGAGGCGGACGTTTTAATATTTATAAATTAAATGCGAAACTACAATTTTAGTATTTATTTAATTTATTCGTCGAAATGAGTTTAAACTCAAATAAATTAGTATGGTTTAATAGGTATTTTCAATACCTTCAAACGTATCGTTTTAATGAGAAAAACCGAATACGCTGAAAAATCATATTTTTCTGACGAAATTAATTGGCAGCTTTAATTATTCTAACCCTCAATTGTTGTTCGTCCTCTATTGTTACAGAATACACTTTCTCTTTCATAAAGCTCCAAAAGCAAAAGTCCATGGGGTTAAGACGTGAACTTCTAGGTGGACAAGGAACAGGTGCGTCACGATCCCTTACAATCCACCGACCAGTATACTGCCTGCAAAGGTATTCCCGGACTTCATTACTGTAATTCGGTGGAGTACCATCTTGTAGAAACCACATATTTTGCCTTATTGCAATATTCACTTTTTCCAAATACTCGTGTAAATAGTTTGCCAAGAACTGCAAATAATTATCAGTGTATTGTTTGGGGAGATTTTGGGCTGCACACCCCTCTTAAAATTGTTCTGTGCGCTTAGATTTTGTTGTTTCTTTTGTATGAAAAATGCTTCAGAACAAGAAAGTAACGTGTCCATTTTTATTACAAAATAGAAACACCCTATATATATATATATATATAATATATATATATATATTTATATATTTATATGTTTATTATATTTAAATATATATATATATATATATATATATATATATATATATATATATATATATATATATATATATATATATATATTATATATATATATAATTGTGATATTTAAAGTCTTGGTGCGCCAAGCAATTAATTAGATAATTAATTAATTAATTAATTAAAATTATTTAAATGATATGATTATGACTCTATCACACTTTTTAATTCTCTTATCTCAGGGTTAAAATTAGTGCTTCAATATCTATGCTATTACATGTGAAAGGTAAGGTCCAAAGAATAACGGAATAATAAAAAACATATATGATCTAACATTATATATTGAAATAAAAATAATGAAATAAAATTCACACTCAAATGTTTTCAATAAACAATATCTCATATAATGATTCTCAAAATTTTGTTCTACGTACGTGAACCTTCAAAATTCATGGTACAAACAATATTAGTTGAAATCTCAAAATCCCAAATATTATTCTAAATCTCCCAATCAAAATATTTATATCCTTTCTAAATTAAGTGTAAAAATTGTGTTATCAATAAAAGAAAAACTGCAGAAACAAAACTATCTCTCTCTGATGATGAGTGGTCCAAATCCTTGTTCCTTGTAGACTATATTATCTACTCTCAGCCGCTCCCTAGGTAATCAGCAATCTTACAACAAATTATCGCAAGTTTATCGTCCTTAATGATCTCCTTCAAATGCACGAATCGTTCAAAATTATGCTAGCTTCTTCTTCTCTCAATAAACTCTTGGAATATCTTTTCTTTACGATAAACTGAATCTCTCGTTGGCCTGAACAGTGACTCTTGGAATATAAGTAGAAAAATATGACTTACAATCTTTTACTGGATCAGCTTCTGTCAGATACACTAACTACACGAAAACTCACAAACTTTCACTGCTACTGCTTCATCTTCTTCTTATGGCGCCGTCTCCTTTCGAAGGTTGGCGATCCAAATGGCAATTGTAGTTTTGGAAACTGCTGCGCGAAAGATTTCTGCGGATGAGCGGTCGAACCATCTCCTTAGGTCTTTCAGCCATGAGTTCTGACGTCTTCCTACTGATCTTTTGCCTTGTACTTTTCCTTCCAGTATAACTTGAAGTAATTTATATTTTTCGCCTCTCAACACATGACCCAAGTATTGCATTTTCCTCTCTTTGATTATTCTTAGTAATTCTTTTTGTTTACTCATTCGACGAAGTACCTCAACATTAGTAACTCTTTGTACCCATGGAATTCTCAATATTCGTCTGTATACATACATCTCAAAGGCATCTATTCTTTTTTCTATTTCGGAGTCCATTGTCCAACTTTCACAGCCATATAGTAAGACAGAAAAAACGTAGCATCTAATCATTCGGATTCTAAGCTGCAGACTAAGGTCTGATCTTGTAAAAAATGTTTTCATGCTCATGAATGTTCTTCTTGCTTGTTCGATTCTTGATAGTATTTCTTTTTTTGGGTTACACTGACTATTGATATTTGCTCCCAAATATTTTATAGAATTTACCTGTTCTATCATTTGACCCTTGGCATACACATGTATGTTTATTGGTGTCTTTGAAAATACTAAAGTTTTCGTTTTGGAAACATTTAGATGTAAGCCGAACATTTCGCTGTGGTGAACTACCGCATTTATTATATTTTGTAGTTCTTGTGCGTTGCTTGCTATTAAAACAGTATCATCAGCATATCTGATGTTGTTTATGCTGATTCCGTTAATCTTAACTCCGCCTTGGACCTGATCTAATGCTTCTCTGAATATGGACTCCGAATATAAATTAAACAGAAGGGGTGATAAGACGCAACCCTGTCTCACTCCTCGTCGGATTTGTATATCTTCAGATGTTGTGTGCTCTATTTCAATGGTTGCCGTTTGGTGCCAGTATAGTTCTGAGATAATTCGCAAGTCTTGTTCGTCAACTCCAGTTGTTCTCAGAATTTCAATCATCTTTTGATGGTTAACACAGTCAAATGCTTTTCGATAGTCAATAAAGCATGCATATACATCTACATTCATGTCTCTGCATCGTTGCGTTAACACATTTAAAGCAAACAGAGCCTCTCGTGTTCCCAATCCGTTTCGAAATCCGAATTGAGTGTCACTCATCTGAAACTCGCACTTCTTGTAAATTCGTGTATGTATAATTCTGAGAAAAGCTTTAAGGACATGAGACATCAAGCTTAATATTCGATAATCATCGCATTGTGAGGAATTCGATCTTTTTGGTAATGCTACGAATGTTGATTTTAGCCAGTCTGTTGGTATTTTACCTTTGTCATATATCTTATTGAATAGTGTTGTTATTAAGTCTAGGCTTTTACTTTCGTTATCTGCAATTAGTTTTAGTATTTCGACATTGATATTGTCTGGACCGGTGGCTTTTCCGTCTTTCTGAGATTTTACTGCGTGAATTACTTCTTCTTTGGTTATTTCTGGGCCTTTTTCATTTATTCGATTATCTGTGGATGGTGGAGAACAAGGTCTATCTTCATCAAAAAGAGTTTGTATGTATACTTTCCATCTCTTTAGTTTGTCTTCTGTACCCATAATTATTTCGTTATTTTCATTTTTTAATATTGTTGCTTGTCTCTTTTTGTGTCTACCTGTCATTTCTTTTACTTTTTTATGAATATTAAAGGTGTCGTATTTTTCTTGAAGTTGTTCGATTTCTAGGCATTTTGTTGACATCCAGTTTTCTTTCGCCTCCCTGCACTTTTTTCTAATGATTTTATTGATTCGTTTGTATTCTATTGGGTTTGTTTTATGTTTTCGTCTTACGTCCATGAGGTCCATGATCTCTTGCGTTATCCATTCTTGTTTTTTGTTGTGTTTTATGAACCCGATGTCTTCTTCTTGTATTTTTGTTATTTTTGTTTTTAGAGCAGTCCATGTCACTTCTATGTCTGTCTGTACCAAGTTTTCGATCGTTTTTATTTCTTCCTCAAGCTTGATACTTATTTCTTTTTTCTGTTCAGGGTTTTTCAGTTGCGAGATGTCTATTTTTCTTGTCACTGTTTTCTTTTTGACTTTGAGAAATCTTTTTAATCTAAAATCCATTATAACTGGATTGTGATCGCTATGTATATCAGCTCCAGGGTATGTTTTTGTAGATTGTATGTACTTCTTGAATGTGTTATTGAGCAAAATGAAGTCAATTTGATTTCTGACAATTTTGTCTTTTCTGTCTGCAGGTGATTTCCATGTGTATAGCCTCCTAGGATGTTGTTTGAAGAAGGTATTGGCTATTAACAGATTGTTTTCTACGCAGAATTGTACAAGTCTATCTCCTCTATTATTTCTGGTACCTAGACCGTATGCTCCTATGTGATCTCCTTCAGCACCACGTCCAACTTTAGCGTTAAAGTCACCCATGATCATCGTTATCTCACCTCTTTTTGTCAGTCGCATTATTTCATCTATGTTGTTATAAAATTTTTCGATTTCTTCGTCTGACTTGTCACTTGTTGGAGCATAGACCTGAATAATATTTAGTTTTCTGTGAGTTGTTTGTAATTTCAACATTGCTACTCTATCATTAAGAGGGATGAAGTCTGTAACTGATTCAGCAATTTTGTTCGACACTAATATAGCAGTTCCATATCGATGTTCTGGGTCAGTTCCACCTGAATAATATATGTATCCATGTTTTGTTTTTTGTACTCCTGAACCAGGCCATCTTACTTCACTCATCCCCAAGATGTCTATTTTCAGTCTTGTCATCTCGGCTTCAGTGTTTGCCAGTTTCCCGGACATAAATAAGCTGCGTACGTTCCAGGTGGCTATGCGTACTATTCGGTCGTATATTTGTATTCTCTGTCCACTTTCTTGGGTAGTTGACGGGGGGATTCTTCGCACCCTCTCCCCATTTAAGGGGTGCCCCGGACTGAGGGCCATTTTCTTTTTCTCGTCTGCCATTTAGATTTGTGGATTTTATAATGGGGTGGTTTTCCCGTTGCCTTCCCCATCGCAGTACCACAACCATTTAAACTGTTCCAGTGATGCTTGTGGTAATCCAGTTTCAAGCCGGTCCAGGATCATTTCCTCTACGCCTTGAACTGGTACTGATGATCGCTGCTGCCCTTCACCAGGGAGGGATAGGAAGTAGGAAATTAGATTTTGGGAGGATGAAGGAATGGGACATGATTTCTCTCAGTAAGGAATTGAGAGCAAAGCATGGCTCGCGTGGGCAGGGTCGCTTCCCTGTAGTAGACCTATTTTCCACCAGGATCGTAGAAAAGTGTCTACCCGCTACCCGCTACTGCTTCATACCTCTGGGAAACTACCCGAGAAACAACGGCCGTTCGCCTTGCACCCTTGGAAACCAACTGATTATCTTTTTCTCTCTCAAAAATCTAGCTAAACTTTCATTCCTACATACCTATTCCACCTTTTTCAATCTCCGCCAATCAAAGCTCGTCACAATTCTCCCATTTTTCATTTCGATAACAAACAAATTTTTACCTATAATTATAAAATTTCCTAAAACTTATTTACAAATAATATTTTTCTACAATTCTTAAAAACTAACAAAAACCTATCTTTATAAAATCTATTCTATTGTCCTTAATCACTGCATTAATGTATTTGGAAAACCCGGTTCAATTGTCTTGGATTTCACTTAAAATTATGCGGGTCACTCAAGTATATTATAACAAAGAAAATAATTTATGCATAGCTTACATTTTGTTTAATACAGGTAATCCAAAAATTTAAAGACTTTCCTTCTTCGAAATGTTTGTTGTATATTATCCTACTTATCTAAATTATTTTAATGTTTTTGAACTTTGAAATATTTTAAACAAACCAATATTTTTCTCGCTTTTACATATCATAACAATATATATATATATATATATATATATATATATATATATATATATATATAATAACATATTGAATTTGAAATTTCCGCGGGAGCTATATGTGATTTTAGATGTTTTCCGGGTTTGACTCCGCGTTAAATAGTTTTTGTTTTTAGAAAAACCATTGTTTTGACGACGTTTCGGCAAGGTCACACTTTCCATTGTCAAGTCAGATTAAGTCAGATTAGTTCTGCTTCGTCGATGTTTCACGAGGACTGATATCTCGGTCTTTATTCTACTCGTAAAATTTTCTCTGACAGAGAGAGACCTTGTTTTAGGCTCCAGCCTCTTCAGGGAATGGGATTTTTGGGGTTTGTTTGGGTTTTGTATTTTACCGTTAATGTCTGGGGTGGAATTAGTTTTAAGTCTGAGAATCGGTATTGCCGATTGTCGTCGCTCGTTAAACGTATTACATTTTTATTTCTTTGACTGCCGTTTTTCCTTACTTTGTCTTTCGCTTTTAGTTCACAATCGCGCTTATCGGCCAACACAGAACCAATGTATTGCACTGAAATTCTGTTGTTGACCGAGCGCGGCTGTGGCAAGCGGAGATTTTCAGGTAACGGCGGTCGCCGGCGGTAGATGTTATGTGTAATTATACTTCGTTGCCTTCCCCGTTTATTGCTATTGTTTTCTGTAATCGCTTGCTTCCCCCGCCGGCGGCCGAAGCAGTGTATTGCACTGTTAAGGTTGATTCAGACACATCAGTCACGTCTCGTCACAGTCCTGGCGCCGAACCGAACAATCCGTCATACAAAATATTCTTTAATAGAAATATGGCGCCGGCATTCACATTCATCAGGCGACGAACAGTTTGACAGCTGTCAAATAGTTGATAGTTCTGTGACCAAACAGGACCGGTTCGGCGTTGGGACTGTGACGGGACTGATGTGTCTGAATCGACCTTAATTCGTCCTCCGGCGGATTATGCAAATGACCCAGATAATAGCTTACACAGGGTTGGTTGTCGAGTTAATTACTTATTAATTATTATGTGGTCGGCGGGAGGGGAGGAGTTTACGTATCTCTTGCTCGCTTACGTATCTCGCTTTTGTTAGCCTTGTGGTGGGGTTGGCATCGTGTATTTTGTGTGGACATCATCTTCTTCGGCCTGGTGGCATTGATTATAAACACTACCTGGTGGTAGTGGTTTATAATCAATGCTGGTGGTTAATGCCATAACACCTCTCTTCAAACGGTTCTTTAGCAGACTCTTTTGGTCTTTTTTTTTCAAACGTGGAGGACAGCTGTGGTTACAACCTCACCTAGGATCAGGTATTATTGTGCAATGAGCTAGGAAACCACAGAAACTAACTCGCCCTGTCCTTTTTAGTTATGAACGCGGTACTCGTAAGGAGTTGATTCGAGGAAATCATTTCACGCTGAGTTTAAATACCTTTCAGCGCTTCTTGTGATTGGCCCTGTGCGCAGAGTGGGCGTGGTCTTCCTCGCTGTTTTAATTTCAACGTTTTTCTGCAGAATTGGTTTCCACGTATTTGGAAGTCTTTGGGCATCATCTCTGGTATTTAAATTTTTTTGGATGTTTTTCGATCTCTATGTCTTCCCTGATTACACCTTTAGCCTTATTTTCGATGTTGGCTAGCATTGTTGTTCCATCTAAGTCTATTTTGTGTCCTGTGTTTATGACGTGTGCCAGGGATGAAGTTTTCTCTTTTCTTTCGATGGCGTTTCGATGTTCTTCGCTAAATCGAAGAATACAAGTTAGATAACTTGTATTCTTCGATTTGTCTGCCCGATGTACCATTTATCGCAGTCTTCACACGGGATTCTGTATACGCCTTGATTTTCCAGTTCAACTTTTGTTTTTGCCGATGGTAATAGTTTGCAGGATAGTTTTTCCGACTGGTTTTTTTTTTCTTTTTCTGGACCTTTGCTTTTGTTTCGGGACTTCTGTCCTTTTTTAATCGTGGACATGGAGAAGTCATTTTTTCTTAGAGCTGTTTTGACTTTGTGCATTTCTTCGTTCTTATGGTCCTCATCTGCCAGTTTCTCAGATCTTGTTATTAAGGTTTTTGCTTCCGTCTTCTTTCTTAATAACGAACACATCTAGGAATGGAAGTTGCTGGTTGTTCTCCCGTTCCATGGTAAACTGTATTTTAGGATGGATGTTGTTAATGTGATGTAGGAATTCATTAAGTTTTGCTTCTCCATGCGTCCAGATGATAAATATGTCGTCAACATACCTAAGCGACAGTTTGGGTTTATGTTCTGCTGTTTCTATTGCCTTTGACTCCATATCTTGCATAAAAAGGTTGGCTATTACGGGTGACAGTGGTGAACCCATCGGTGCTCCTTCGACTTGTTTGTACCTCTGGTCCTTGTAGATAAAATAGGTGTTATTTAAGCAATGCCTCGTCAAGTTTAGTGTATCCTGTGGTATTGGATATTTTGTACGTAAAATTTCTAACGATTCTTCTGTTGGTGAAGGTCTGGCACATTGGTGAATAATGAGACGACATCAATGTTATGTCATGTTATGTGTGAGATTATTGGATCGATTAATATTTATTTCAATGAACTATCAATAAATGTTAGCTGTTTTAGCTTTGTGTAAAATACACAAAGGCAACACTTTATACATTGCATTTTTATATAATAATTAGGTCTTTTTTCCATTTTAAATATATATTCAATATGAAATAATATTTCAAATAGTAAACATAAACACTCCTCAAAAGTAAGGTTAAAGTTCAAGTTAAAATGTCAACAATGTCAAAATTCGTCCGATTTTCGTGCAAAAGTTAAAATATTTTTAACTTCTTCCGATGACTTTTAATTTCGTACGAAAATCCCACCTGTCATTTTTCAACCAATGAAATTCGCTAAAATTTATATCGTATCATCGTACCGTCGGATATCGGACCTGTGAAAATCTACTTTAACGTCCTTGGTACGGTCGATAAAGTGGCTTGCATTCTTGACGTAAGAATCCGCTTTCTCTGCATATGGTTGTAGCTGGTCCATGTGATAAACATTGACCATGTGATAAACATTCTCATATGATGTTTAGGATTAAACTTAAGGTCGCTGGTTAACTGATATTGGATAAATAATTATAAAGAAAAGATGCAATATTTATTTGTATATAAAATTAGCGAAAATAGCAACTATAAATTATGAATAAATTATGAAATTGACTGGTTTTACTCATTATTGTTGTTTTGTACTAAGAACATAGACTTACCCTCTGAAGATATTGATGCCGTAAGATTCTTAGCCAGGGGAATGTCGCTGGCCCACGTCGGGACGCCCGCCTCAGAGCCACGAGAAATCGTTGTTTTTCTTTCACTGTCTTGGTCTGAAGAGTGTTGAGATCGTTACTAGGGCACAAACCACCCTCTTACCGTTGAGTGGTCAACAGCTCGTAGGACATGCCATAAATCAACCACGTGTTTGATGTTTGTTGTTTCAATCTCTGTGACACCGAATACAAAAGAGAGCCAAATTCTCCATACTTACAACATCATAAATGAGATAGCCAGTTTAAGTTTTACGAAATAACAGAAAATAATATATTTTAAAAAGGTCGTTAGAATGCAGCATGAAATTAGATCACATTACAGTACCGTAAGAGAAAAAATATTAACTGTAAAAATATGAAAAGAATTCGTAGGTACATACTTTCCCAAACATATGATGTTGATTCTCAAGAAGCTGACGTAGACATCTACTGTACATATTTCTTCACCTTAAAACTGTCACCAACAACAAGCAATTAGATTAACCCAGTCTGAGAGACTTACACACCTCTTAAAATGACATTCGGGTGTTACAATTCATTGGAGCGAGGTGTATTGATTCGTGTAATCAGAAACCACTCCACCGAGCCTCTATGTTCCACGCCATCCCTTTTCCCCTATAGCACTTTGATGCGCGATAGGGGCCCAACTATCGGCCAAATGCTTTTGGTGTGGAAGTCCTGGGTACAAAAACTCCAACACGATATCCTTACCTGATCAATGCTGGCTAGCGTGAGGAGCTCTTTCCCTACTTTCTCTATGGCTGTCACGTTTTTGTTAGTATTTTTTTATTTTGTTTTTGTGGCCAAAGCCTGTATTTATTTATTTTTTTTTAAGGTTGTCCTCAAAATAAATATTAATTATTACAATTTCCAGTGCTGCATGCTGGGGCTTCTTCTGTTAGTAGAGCTACGAATTATCTAGACTCTATGCGTTTGCCAGGATTTGCTGTTTTGGTCTTTTGTGCTTCCTATGAGATCGTCAGTCGATCTCATAGTGATGATTCTTAAAGGGGAAAAAGGTATAGGCGTTGCTTTCATATTTCCGGCCCTCAAACTTGTGGAGAACTACCGAATTGTAAACATCTACACAATTTTCATGGTAGACGACTTAGCTATAAAAATAGTTCTGAGTTATTGAAAATCCAATAATTGGAGCAGTACTACTCTCGGATTCCAAATCAGTACTGCGGGCACTTACTGGGTCTCCCATTAAAGTTTTAAAAAGCAAGATCTGTTTATAAGTTTGTCACAAACTGTCGTCCTTAATGTGGACAAAAACATATTACACTTGTTTGGATTAACGGTCATGTGGTAATATTGGAAATAAAGAAGTTAATCTTTCCGTTGTTAAGAAAAGTTGCCAGGAAACAATGAAGGACTTTATATAAAAAATATTACTATCATAAGTTCATAACAGTCACTACTAGTTCTTCATCTAAATCAATACAAGAACATTCCTCATATGGCTTTCTCTCCGTGTAGATCATCCTTTTCAAATATTTGAAGAAATCAATTGAACCATGCATGTTTTACTGTCTCATCTTTTTATTATCGGAATATTAGAGAATCCTGTTTATCAGTGTAATAACTAATAACACCTTAGTGGGAGGTTTGAATCACATATTAAATGTTCAAATATGATGAAATTTTATTTGAAAAATCAACCTATGATCTGTTAATTTAATTATCTTAGGAAAACAAAAATAGACATTTAAAATATATTTTTTATACTATTAATAAAGCTCCTTGCATTACAATCTCATTAAACAACATACTTACTTATTTAAGAGTGCGAAATATAGTTTGAAACGCTTCGGCCCTTGTCTATAAAATATAAATAGATTTACAGTTGCATGTAATATTGCAACAAAACAAAATTGAACAGTTGCATGTTATATTGCATGCGAAATGTAATTGTACAAAAAAACCTTATATAATAGAACCATGTGATGTTTACGAAACTTACGGAACTTAAAAAATTAAAGATGCTTAAATTACCAAAAAAATTAATGTTACGGAAGAAGGAAATCGTCACCTAAAATGCCCATTATTATCCTTTTAACTCTAATTAATAGGATAACTAATATAATAAGAATTTTGTAGATACATTAATTTGTAGTACTATGCAAATTAGAACATAAAAAATTATATATTTTTACAATCATTTGAAATAGTGATATAAATTATATGAATAATGTATAGCACCTTTATATTATTAAAACATAGTAATTAAAAGTAGTTAATAATTTAAACAGAACAAAATCGACAAAATTATGGAAATGTTCGACAAATTAAGCTGATATAGATACGGCAAATATACAACAACACACCTTGCAACCCAACATAATTATATTCAATACTCTACATCTAAGGGCCTCGTTATACGACCGGTAATTTCCTCGCGTTAGCAGTGCTGCATTAGCGTCTGCCCAACCGGACAATGGGAGTACTATGGAGTAAATTGTACGAACGGCATTGCCGAATTTACCTTATATTTACCTTATGCTGTATAAAAGCAAATATATTTATTATCATCCATAGTATCATGTGATATGTTGTATGTCGCTATACGTTCAATAATAACGAAGACGATGTGTAGTGCCCTTTTGGTAGTCTCTTTGTTTGTTTTTACTAAATTTATCTAAATTTTTTCGTTATATCCTCCTTTTTTATTTGCTATGTCCCATGTTAGGATTCGATTAGTTGTTTATTTTGTACTCAGCCTGAGGCCTTCTGTAAGTTAATAAATCAAAAATGGTAAATCTATTTTTATCCATAGTACCCTATAATATCTCCTATGTCGCTATACATTCGTTAATAATGAAGATACTGTGTAGTGCCATTTTAGTAGTTGCCTTGTTTGTTTTTTTTTTGTCTATAGTTCCCTATGATACCTCATATGTCGCTATACGTTTATTTATAATGAAGATACTGTCTAGTGCTCTTTTGGTAGTCGCCTTGTTTGTTTTTTCTATCTGAATATATTCGTTATATCCTCGCCTTTCATTTACTATGTCGCATCTCCTTTTCAATGATGTTTCCTACGTCACGATCCAACGAACTATTCTACCCCCACCACAAAACGCTCAAAAATTATTTAATTCTACATAATTATTTAATTCCATTTATTTTTATTTAATTTTATTTAATCTTATTTGGCGCTTTTTAAGGCGACCTCCCATAATCCACCATGGTGAGATGATTTAGGTGAAATGAACTTCCAATCTATACGCTTTTAGGAGAAAATTTCTTATATTGACTTCTTGTATATATTTGATTATCATAAAAACTTAAAACGATAGGAAATAAATTCAACATTATACCAACATTCACAACAAACACATTGAGATCTATTTTATCTAAAACTAAGCCTAACAAGAAAGCGACCTAATTTTGAATACGACGATTTTTTTAGGAGAGACATCAAGACCATTAAATATTAGAATAAGTGAACATCAATCTTATATTAAAAGTAGAGAATTTTATAGATTTCAAATATGTGTAAACACATATGGGAAAATGAACATAGGGTTCAATGGAATGATTCAAGAATAGTCCTAAAAAAAAACACATGATAAAAAGAGAAAAATCAAATAAGCTGTTGTAATTAGAGGAGAAGCAGAGAAACACCAACCAGACCAACGACAGAGATAAGATCCAGATAAGAAAAGGGAGTATTTTAAAAATGTCGTCAGCCTTACAGCGGCCATCCCATTCTCAAAGTACGGTACGTGTGACAGTCAACAGCGCACAAGTAGGAGAAGGCGGTTTTACTTGGTAGGCATAATAACAGATACTTGAATCTTTGGCACTGCTATCTTTTGTACTTAAATTAATCTAAAATCCAAATTTTAAGGACTCAAAATGGAGTTAGCATAAAAAAAATTTCGATGCCCAACCAACCCTCTCACCAGAAAAATTCTAGGTGCGCCACTGCCAGAAACGTAACTCAGCAATATTGGCAATATTATTTTAAAGTCGTCTACTTTAAAATACATGTCTCAATTGTCATTATGAATGAGTCAGGTAACATTAAATAATTAGAAGAATAATTGAGAACGATTTCCGAAGTAGAAATCAAAACGTCAAAAATACATTTATTTTAAATATATACTATGGCTTATTCCCAATAAAAATAGTAATTCTTGTATATAATTTTGAATTGTATCATATTTTACAAATACCACGTCGTGAAATAACCGTTTCAAAGCATTCACGGGGAAATTGTTCCTTAAATCACTAACAGTTTTAAGTGAATGGCTTTAGTAGTAAAACAAACGAAAAGACATAAGTAACATTAAATTATATTCGATTTTGTAACTTTTTATCTTTGATAGAGAAAGATCCAAAAAAGTCCCACTTATTGAAAATAGCCTGTTTTTAGAACTAACTACACTGTAAGTTTATGATTAGGTTCAAGTATAATTTGATTACATTCCCGTGACTACACCATCATGAATATATCGAATCAGTTAGATATGCGTAGCGATCCGATTAGCGATCGGCGCTCAGTTGGTTCCTGGCCAACTAGTGTCAAATGGGCTACCGGGCATGTGTTTGTGAGCAACCAGGCAACACATGCAAAATTGGCGCTTGGTAGAAAATCAGATTTTCAGTTAAAAAAAGCAATGGGAATAGTAACCTGGAATGCTCGAGGATTATTGCAACCAGGCAAACTGCATATATACTACAAAGAGAAGTCGAAAGAGAGGATATAGAAATATGCGGACTTTCGGAGACCCATTGGAAAGGACGAGGACACTTCCGAGCGGCATATCATGTTGTATACATATCGGGAGCAAATAACACAGGAAGAAATGGTGTTGCAATTATGGTGACTAAAAAAGTTTCACAATACGTGTATGATTACCAACCGATAAATGATAGACTTATAAAAATAACCTTATTAGCATCACCAAACAAAATACACATTCTTCAGGTCTACATGCCAACCTCAGACGCGTTATACAATGAAGTGGAAGACGTATACTCCGTTATTGAAGACACAATAAGAAATATTCCATCTAAAGAACCACTCATAACCATGGGAGATTTTAACGCTAAGGTAGGAAAAACAAGAAATCATAACATCCAAAATGTACGAAACTATGGGTTAGGTGTTAGAAACAGCCGAGGCGAACGTTTAATAGATTTTGAAACCGAATACATTTTGATCATTGTAAACACAATGTTCAAACATCGTGCTCGTCGTTTATCGACGTGGACCAGCCCAAATGGAGAATACAAGAATCAAATCGACTACATATTGATTAGAAACAGATGGAAGACATGTTTTATAAACGTAAAAACTAGACCAAGAGCTGACTGTGGATCCGATAATAAATTGTTATGGGCTTGCTTCAAGATGAAGGTAAAAAGAACAATGCCGCAACAAAATCAAAACAGGCTGGAGATTTCAAATACGAAAACATTTAGAGATGCATTAAAGGAAACTAGTATGTTAAACACACAAGACAACCCAGAAGAAATGTGGAAAGGTTTCAGAAATGCCATAGAAACCTCTGTAGGAAGAACCAGAACCGAAAAAAAGATCATCAAAAGAAAACACTGCATGGTAGACAGGACGCTGCAACTTCTCGAAGAGCGAAGGAGAATCAAATCTCTCATATATCAAAACGACAGCAACAAAAACGAATTACCAAGGTTAAATAGAGAAATTAAAAGAGCATGTAGGGATAATAAAAATAAACATATAAATAATCAAAAGACTGATATGTTTTATCATCATAGATAGTTTAAACATCACAAACACTGTAAAAACCAACTTAAAAATGTCTTGTCTTTTTGCACTAAATCAGTCTTATCAAAAATACTATTCTAGCAATAAGGTTATGTCAACTTTTCATACACAATTTAAACTGGTTAAATCTATTTCTAATAAAATTAAAACTCATAAACTTATAATAACAAAAGCTGACAAAGGAAACTGTCTTCTAATCATATACAATAGTGATTATGTTAACAAAGTAGAATCTTTTCTATCCAACAACTCATTTATTCCAATTAACAAGAACCCAATGAATAAACTTATAAATGATCTAAAATCAAACATTTCTAATGCAACTAATTTATTTCAAGAACTTGGAACTAACCCCAAAACTTTCATTTCTAGCAATCCTTTAATACCAAGACTTTATGGTCTCCCTAAAATTCATAAAGCTAATGTTCCAATAAGACCTGTAGTTAGTTTTGTCAATACCCCACTAGCTTCACTAGCAAAATTTATCAACACTCTTCTACTAGATCTACTTAATTACACTCCCAAATATACTATTACCAACACTTTAGATTTAATCTCCAAAATTTCTTCACATACTCTTCCGAATAACTTCACTATGGTCTCTTTCGATGTAACAAATCTGTTCACCAATGTTCCCAGATTAGACACCATTCCAATCATCAATAACCTTCTACAAAGAAAAACCATTGACCAAAATAAATGTTCACAAATTACTTCTCTACTCCAATTTTGCCTTTCCCAAGATTTCTTTATCTTTAATGATAAAATTTATAAACAACCAGAGGGTTTAGCAATGGGAAATCCTTTATCTCCTCTACTTGCAGATCTTTTTCTAGACTCTCTCGAAACTAACTTTGTTCATTCTCAACCTCAAATAATCTTATGGTACAGATATTTGGATGACATTTTAGCCTTTATAGAAGGCCCACCTTCAGAACCTCACAATATTTTGTCAATAATTAATAATCTACACCCTGCAATTCATTTTACCTTAGAAGTAGAAAGCAACAACATTATAAACTTTTTAGACCTAACTATCAAAAATAATGCTTCCTCCTCTTCTTCTTTGCCTACACTAGAATTTTCAATTTTCAGAAAACCTACTCAAACTGACCATATGATACCAACATCCTCAAATCACCCTTTTCAACACAAGATGGCAGCTATTCAATGTTATGTCCACAGACTTCTTAATATCCCTATGACTCAAGAAAATTACAATAAAGAAATCTCCATCATTAAACAGATAGCGAACAACAATGGTTTTCCTTCAACTGCTGTTGATAAAGTCATTAGAAAATCTATACTCAAAAAGAGACTAAACCAAGCTTTTAATGTTGATAAAAAATCCAACACTACTTCCATATATAGATCCTTATCTTACTTAGGACCAATTTCAGAAAAAATTTCAAGAGTACTTGTTAATAAAATCAGTGACTTAAACATCTCCTTTAAAACCAAATATAACATCAAGTCCATCTTCAGCAAGACCAAAGACAAAGTTGACAAACTAAACAGAAGTGGTATTTACTGTGGTGACTGTAATATGACTTATGTAGGTAGAACAATGAGAACTCTGAATCAAAGAATCAAAGAACACCTTAATAACCCAGAAAAATCAAATTTTGGATATCACATTAAATTTAATAATCATTCCTTTTCTCCTTCTGAAAACAGTAAAATTTTACACAACATTCCCAATAAAAACTTTAGACTCATGAATCTCTTGGAAGATCTTGAGATATTCAGAGAAATGAAACTAAACCCTGATTGTTGCTTAAACACACAAATCAACCTCAATTGCAATTATAAACCTCTTTTTAAATTATTATGTGAGACTTTAGAGGAAGAAGGGTGACCTCATGCAATCTTATTACATTTTTTCGTAATTTTATATTTTTAAACAAAAAATTCTAAACTTTATTATAAATTTACAACATTTTGTAATTCATTTGACAGTTATTCTTAATTGAAACATGAAAATATGTCCTTTAAAAATTTTTATGCAAATTTCTTACAAATTTCCATCAAGAGATACAATTCTCAATACACTTAAGTATCAGATAAGGTAACATTAATACCATGTTTCTTCTTTATATTATTGTTGAACGATTTGAGCCCTTGTTTCTTAAGGATGACTGTCAGATTGAACATAATTGACCTTGAGCAATGACTTGAGTGAATTTACAAACTAATGTCATTCTGTATGATGTGATGAACACATAGGATGTAATTTAAAAACTTAAAAACTTAATTTTTAGAAAGTCTTTGATGACTATTAGTAATTCCAAACTATTAAATAATTTTGTAAGAATTTAAAACAATCTCTATTTCCTATATATGACATTTGTCAACTGTCACTTTTGAAAAATCGTTTAAAAGGACCGACATTTGATTTCATTAGTTCTATTCTGTCTACCTCCTCACAGCAAACAATGGTCGGGTTCTTACACCCATACCATGACAAAAAATTTTTCAATTTTTTAATGTGTCTGTGAAGTCCGGTGTCGGTTTTTATATGTTTTTTTAAGAATTTTAACAACTAAGTAATTAAATAAAAAATCAATATTTCAACATATAAGGAAATGAGATCTCTCCATTGTAGTGGTATTTATAAATTGACGTAAGTAAAAAAATTAAAATCCTCACCAATTAGTACTTATAAGAACATTTTATTGTAGCATAGCTCCGATGATAGCTTTGTAAAGCCGAAAGCGCTCAGCTAGGAATTGCCTAAAAAATACACACACTTCAAAAATACTTTTTTGCCTTTTCTTTTGACTTAAACATATAAATAAAGAATGCGAAGAACTAGGGAGACATGCAAACCGGTATGAATCCAATGAGCTATATAACAAAGTCCGATATCTATCCAGGGAATTTAAACCAATCACACAAACAATAATGGATCAAAACCAACATATTATAAATGACGAGAAAGGGATTGCGAAAGTATGGAGAAAATATTGTCAAAGTCTATATGCAGATGATCCCCAGAATGCAAATCACGATGAGTTCACTGCAGAGAGAGAACCAAACGTTCTAAAGTCAGAGGTAGGAAAAAGCAATCAATAAGTTGAAAAATAGAAAATCTCCTGGCGCAAACAAGATCACCGCAGAAGTTTTAAAAGAGACGTTAGATGTTGGAGTAAATGTTATGCATATGATCTGCAAAAAGATTTGGGAAATAGGAGAGTGGCCCAACGACTGGACAACATCTACTTTCATCCCTATATTCAAAAAACGAACTCCACTAGATTGCAGCAACTAGAGAACAGTAACCCTAATATCTCATGCAAGCAAGGTTCTACTTCATATAATACATAAAAGATTAAAAGCTTTTCTATTGCCTCAGATATCAGAAGAACAAGCGGGATTTGTCTCAGGCAAAAGGCACAAGAGAACACATCCTTAATGTCAGACAGCTAATCGAAAAAACTCGTGAATTCAATACTCCTATGCTTATGTGCTTTGTGGATTACAAATGGTAGCAGCTATGGACCATACTAGCGGAAATGGGAACACCCCACCACTTAATTCAACTAATTAGAAGTCTATATGAAAATAATAAGTGCACAGTAAAAATAAACAAGACCCATTCCGATCATTTCAGAACAGAGGCAGGTGTCAGGCAGGGATGCATAATCTCGCCAACTCTGTTTAATATCTACAGCGAACACATTATGCGAAAGGTACTAGACGGATGGAAAGGCGGAATATCAGTCAAAATTCAGGGGAGTTCATTAGGAGGTCAAAAAATCAATAACTTGAGATATGCTGATGACACTTTAATATTCGCGGTAAATCAGGAAGAAATGGAAGACCTAATGGGATGTTTGGAGGAAAAAAGCAAAACATATGGACTAAAGCTAAATACGAGTAAGACAAAGATCATGATAGTAGACAGAGCTTGGAATAATCTTCAACACATTAAAGAAATTGGGGCTTTGAAGTAGTAAATACTTTCATATACCTGGGGTCCCTAATAACAAATAACGGAGGGTGTGACAGAGAAATACGTAGAAGGTTGACTATTGCTAGAACAGCCATGATGAAACTGATAGCAATTCTAGCATAACAATACACACAAAACTAAATCCTAAAAAAACTGTGAAGGCCTGATGGTGTCGCCACATCCCAAAAGAGATTAAGACTGAGGAGGAGGATAATTTGATGTTTTTATCATATTCCAAATTGCTATTTTCTAATCGTCCTAAAATTTTTAATAAGTTATCAATACCTATTATAGGGAAAAAGTATTTAATTTAGATTTTTTAGGAATTGAAAAATGATTTTTTATGGAATGTAATTTATAAGCGAATCCTTCCGATTGCGATATGAGTAGCAAATAAATATTAACAATTTTTAATTCATAAGTCGATAGATCTTCTTTATTTCCATTAGTTTTAGTTGTGCGGCAATTAGTAATTAAACGACGTATCTATTCATGAAGTTATGCGTTGCAACTTAGATAATGCGAAGAGTCGTGGAAAAAGTTCACTGGGTTGAATATTATTTAGTAATACTATCTGAGTCAACTTATTTTTGGGTATACTGTCTGAGTCAACTTATTTTTGGGTATTTCTTTAACAGGATTGTTTAATCTTGGCCACTGATCTTGATTCTGTCCTAACCAAGATGGGGCCTTCCACCATAGAGTGTTATCAATAATATTCATTGACTTAATATCGCAGGATAGTAGATCTGCGGAATTGTCCTGGGTGGGAACATATCGCCACTGATTTGATTCAGTAAATTGTTAAACAACTGACATATGATTATCAACAAATATTGTTTAAGTATTAGATGGTAAAGAAATCCATACTAATACAATTGTGCTATGAGTCCAAAACTAGGATTGATCTATATGCATTAATACACCTTGGAGTGTAGTTTAACTCCCAAGACGACAACCCAATGCTCTACTAGCTTAGTAGTCTTATCGTCTTTATTGAAGCTACTCGAGTTATCGAAAATAACAAAGAAACTTTTGATTCATTATTAGCAAAGGATTAAATATAAATAGGTGCTCCGAAAACCTTTAATGGAGCGTCTGAAAAAATATGCAGTTTGATACGATTATAATTATAATTAGGCAGAATAGCATGTCATGGAATAACAATATGTGATAAGAATTTAAGTTGATATGCATTTAAGTTAATTTGCAATTGCCACAACGTTTGTATGAATATTTTACCTTAAATTATTATTGGGGATATTAATCCCGTGGGATCAAATATCTTTAATATATATATATATATATATATATATATATATATGCCGGTTTAGAACGTCCTTCTCCGTTGTCCGACACCTAACTTCCATCCTCTTCTATGGTGGCAATTTTCCGTTGATAGATTCCGTTCGCTCATTGACTTTTTTATGTTTTGCTGCCACTCTAGTTTGGGTCTTCCTCGCTTTCTATTTCCTATTGGGGTCCAGTTCAGTATTTTCTTGGGCCATCTAGTATTTTGCATTCGCTCTACGTGTCCGTACCAGGTAAGTTGTTTTACCGTACCATTGTCACGTATATATTAAATTTTCTCCTTTTTGTTATCTCCTTGCTCCACAAGATGCCATTCAGACATCCTATTAGCTTTTTAGCTGTAACTATTCGTTTTTCTATCTCTTTTACATCTGTTCCGGTATTGTCGAATGTGATAAGTAAATATTGATATTCTTGGCATTGCAGAATTTCTTGACCGTTGTCCAACTTCAAATTTTTACTCTGAGAGACTACACATAGATATTTCGTTTTATTTACGTTAACTGTCAAGCCCCATTCCCCATACTCTTCTATAAGCTTTCTAATCATATATTGCATGTCGTCTTTGTCATTGGCCACTATGACCTGATCATCTGCAAACTGAAGAGTAAACAGGTATCTGTCATCTATCTCTATACCCATTCCGTGTATTTTCCTTTTCCAGTTCTTAAGTGCCGCTGCTACATATATTTTGAATAGTGTACGAGAGATATGACATCCCTGACGTAGTCCCTTATTCACTATGAAGGCATCTGTAAATTTTTTACCTATCTTAATTCTTGATTGTGAATTTTTATATAGTTCTTTAAGTGCAGCTATATAGTTGTGATTGATGTTCCTTTGTTCTAATACCTTCCACAGTCTCGATACTGGGACTGTATCATATGCTTTTTGTATGTCCACAAATGTAAGATGGGTTTCCAGATGTCTAGCAGATCTCTTCTCTATAACTTGTTTTAGACAAAATACGTTGTCGGTACACGATCTACCTGCTCTAAAGCCGCTTTGATCTTCTTCTTCTTTCTCTTTATAGTCTTCTTCAATTAGCTCCCGCAGTATTCCACTGTATAGTTTGCTCAGTGTACTCGTGATTGATATGCCTCGATAGTTGATACAGTCCAGTTTATTTCCTTTCTTATGGATGGATAATATATAAGCTGTTTTCCAGTCTTCTGGAACAGGATGTCCATTTACGCATTTATTGATAATTATTGTTAGATTTCTAAACAGTTTTTCCGTTCCCCATCTTAACATTTCGGAGAAAATCCCTTCTGGTCCGCTAGCTTTCCCTAACTTAAGGTTCATAACTGTCTTTTTTACTGTTTCTTCGGATACCTCTACTTCTTCTCCATTTACTACAAAATGTTTTGGAGATTCTATCATGTATTTCTGTCTAATTTCTTGTAGTAGACCTTTGTAGTGTTGTATCCACTGCTCCGGTTTGATTATCTGGATATTTGCTCTGTGCTTTGCTGGGTCTTTGACATTTGATATAAATTTCCATACCTCCGAGCATTTCCAATATCTTTAATATGCATGCTAATAAAGTTCGTTTTGTAACGGGGTCACTAATGAAGTCTTTATCATTAATAACAAACTTAAAATTAACATCCATTGACAGCCAATAAATACCAATAAGTCTTTTTTGGTTTCATTTTCAGTTATATAATTGTTTATGTTAAATTATGATGTATATTCTAAAATTCGTTTATTATTAACCGCCAATTTTCTCATTATTTCCCAAAAAGTTGGGAAAAAATGTTCAGTAACTCAATATTAATTTTAAAATTTAACATCACAGAAACAGTCAATTGTTTATATGACTCTCTCTTTGATTTTGTTTGTTTCAGATTAAGCTTAAATTAATTTGCAGTTGCATTTTCCTAGTTACAATATCAGCAAGACCTGAATACGGAAACTTCCAGCAATGCCTAGGTTTGATAGAAAAAGGACCTTGTAGTAGAAATATTTACAAATGGGCCTTTGATCATGACAGACAAGAATGTGTCCCATTCGTTTGGGGTGGATGTGGAGGTAACGACAAAAACAGGTTCGAAAGTGAGAACCAGTGCTGGAAAGTATGTAAAGGACAAAATAGTAAGTTTGTTTTATTTTGTACTGGGAACATGCAATATATGGGAACATGCAAGTTTTGAAAAAAAAAATAAACAGGCAAAATAATTTAGTAGACAAAAGTATTGAAA
Source organism: Diabrotica balteata (assembly GCA_918026665.1). Classification (NCBI taxonomy): domain Eukaryota; kingdom Metazoa; phylum Arthropoda; class Insecta; order Coleoptera; family Chrysomelidae; genus Diabrotica; species Diabrotica balteata. The sequence goes on along the minus strand of OU898281.1, from coordinate 33,330,151 downwards.
TGTTATTCAAACTTAGATATTTATGGCCAATATTACATCATCATCATCATCAACCTGTATGCGTCCACTGCTGGACATAGGTCTTCCTTAGCTCCTTCCATCTATCTCTATCTTGTGCGGCTTGCATCTAGTTATTGCTAACACACTTCAGGTCATCAGTCCGTCTAGTTGGTGGGCGTCCTCTGCTCTGTATTGTTTCTTGCCTTGGTCTCCACTCTAAAATACGTTTTGTCCATCAGTTGTCTGATAATCTGGCGACGTGTCCTGCCCAGTTCCATTTTACCAAAGCAATTTTTTCGATTGTGTCCATTGTCCAATGGTTAAAGTGTCCATTTTCTTGAATTATTTTGCTTATTTCTCTTGTATTGCTTTCTCTTACCTCTTTTCGGATTGACCGGATATCTTTATTTAATTTTTTTATTGATGTGTAGTTGGAGCCGTATTTTTCCGTCAGCTGTCTTTTTTTACCTATTAACTCTTTGGTATTTTGGCCTAGTTTTTCTTTATGGGTCAGAATGGTCGAGCAGCACTCCCTTTCCATTTCTTTTAGAGCGTTCATTATGCTATCATTTGCTTGATTTATATCTTCTATCTTGACTTGCAAGTCTTGTATATGTCTGGTTAGCGTATCTTTATACACATTGTTGTTTTCTGGGGAATTCACTTCTTTTTTCTTGTTTTTAGGATCATCTTTGTTCGTTTCAATTCGTAGCGATGGATAACTATATTTTTATGTAGCCTGGTTTAATCTTCTATAGTCTACACAAAAGCGAGTAGATCTGTTTTTCTTTGTTACCAATGCAATCATAGAATGCTCAGAATATCATGGGTTCAACACATTTTAAACAGAGAAGTCTGAAACAGAGTAGGTCAAGGTGAAGGTGGCTTACTAAAGATGATAAAAAAGAGAAAATTCGAATATCTTGGGCATATAATGAGAGGAAGTAGATACAGGATAATGCAGTTGATACTCAACGGAAGATCGACGGAAGAAAAGGAATTGATAGAAAGAAATAGTCATGGCTCCGAAACCTTCGTCAATGGACTGGCTTATCAGCAGATGAATTATTACATGCCGCGCAAGATCCAGAACGATATCGGCAAATCGCCATGGAAGTCTACCCACGCCTAAAGCTTGGGCACGGTGCTCAAAGAAGAAGAAGCAACGCTTACTAGAATATTGGAATCATCTCATCTACATTCAAGACTATCAAAATTCCGTCACTAACGGGTACCTTACTTTCTACAACGCCAAAATGTAAACTTTCAGATTTTCGACTCCTCCAATACTTTCAGAATTTTGGGTAATTTCAGTATCCTTACTCCCTAAAACTCTTACTTAATGTTTTCATTCTTTCACATTTAGGACAACCTCTTTATTTTTAATAAGCAACATTTTATTTTGAAGATCTATGATAAATTTGTTTTGCCTAATATCCATCCCAAGAACGCATTCATCTTTAATAACGACCACAAAAAATGGTTGTTTTATCAAGGTGTTACCACACTGCATGGTTGCCGTTATCTCTCCATGAACTGGAATAGTGTGACCTGAAGCTGTTTCAAGAACTAAGTTCGTTTTAGTTGGCTGTAGTTTTTTATTTAGAAATTCGGTCCGAATAAAGGATCTGGTTGCACCGGTACCTAATAATGATAGAGGTGAATTTTTAATGCATAAGTAATAAATTCTATTTATTTGATTTAAGGTAAGTGCGAATTTCAGGGCTTTAATCTAGGCGAGCTTCTGACCTCATTCTTTGACTATTCTTTTCTTGCTTGGGATCGGCTTCTGCAATTACTTTCCAAAGGTCCCATTCTTCCGCAATTAAAACATCTTTATTTCTTGTTGAAGATTGTGCAGTATGCTTAAAATTTACTGGACGCTGGAAATGCGTTTCGCTGCTTTATGCTCCTGCGCTGAGATCAGTGTTCCATTTAGCGTTTGACAATGTTGTAATCGACGAAATTCCTGCATTTTAATATCCTGTATTTCTTGTAGGCTTTGATTTTGCTTTTGATATCGAACAGCTGACTTTCTAAAAAACCGCTTTAGATGCTGCTGGCCATATCTTGTTTCTAAAGCTCAAACGAGAGAGACATAACTGGGTGCATCTTGAGAAAGAAATTGTACGATGGTTGATGCTTGTCCTTGAAGCAACACTATCAATGAAGCTGTTATTTTTTTCTTACTCCAGTCATTTGCTTCGAATTGAAAATAATAGGTTTTCCATGCTGTTTGGCCATCGAATGTAGGTGGTTTTAAAATTTTGCTATAAAAAAAAGTTCTCAGTTTTTTAGTTCTCATTGTGCCTATTTTAACTATGGAACATGATAAAGCTTTTTGTTTAAATTCGACATTAGTTGGTAAAACAATATTAGGTAATTAAGTTTGGGTATTAATTTTTCGTTCTGACTCAACTATCTGTCGTTATTAATTAAGAATTTTTTTAAATCGTTTTGTCGTAATATTTGATTTTTATTTTATTTTCTAAATCGGTTTTTATATCATTTAATTGTTCTTATAATTTAACTATTTTACTAGTAATTTGACTAACCTTTCACCAATTAATGTTATGATAAACCATTTATAAGTTCTATCTTTTTTATACTTTTTTATACGTTTCTTTCTCTTCTTATCTACTCTCCTGCTTCGCTTCCCTACACTTATTCTTTTCTGTTTGACTAAATTTCTTCTCTTCTTGCTTACGCTTCTCCTTTTCTTCTTCCATTTTTAAAAATCGTAGTAAAGTCCAGACGTATCTATTTATTTATCAAAATCAGCAGATCTTGTATTGATCATTAACAATTACTAAATATTTCTTAGATCCCACCGCTGTCACCAATGTTACATACACTAAAGTAACTTTACTCAAACATCAACTTGTTTACAATATGTTAACATACTAATAACTATAAACGTCAAAACATAAATAGAATTTGAATAGATCTTCTTTTTCTTCAAGAAACTTCTTCTCGAACTCTTCAAGAACTTTCGTAACGATATAAATATTTATTTTTCGTTTAAAATCAAAACCTTTTTGATCTTCCAACACTATTTTTCTTATTAAACTAAATTTAATTTTATATAGGTATTAAGAGTTTTCTTTTACTCCGCTACGTAATTGTTGTACATTTATTTCTTAAATTTTCTTTTGTGTCAAAAATTTATATTTATGATTCTTTAATTTTACCTATGCGTTGAAATAATTTCTAGTGTATACATCGACATCTACAATACCACCACTGGAAGAAAATCAGGAACGGGGACCAGAACTTACGTTTCAAGAAACCGGAGATGAAACGACTTTTATGTTTGCTCAATCAAATACGTTTATCCAGATAGATGGTGATATTATTCAGACTTTTCAATTAAGGTATAACTATAGATTTTAATAATTTATCAACTCCATTTTAATATAACAATAACACACTGAAAACTGTGTTTTCAAAACTTCCACAAAATTTATCATATAATATCTTACCATTACAGCTGTTTCGGCAGAGTGTCTTTCACAAGTGATCTATTTTTGGTATGTGTTTACACTTTATAGTTTTAACTCAATAGGTTGAGGAGGGGAGAACTTTTTGTCGCAAGTTGGTCATTCAGAATTATGTCTGTATTTTTTAATTTGTTAAATTTCATACATTCTAATAAAGAAAGCTTAATGTCTTTATTTTGGATGTAAAGAATTTGAAATTCGTCATTAAAAGAATGATTATGATCTAAAAGGTGAAGTGCGTATGTAGACTCTGTTTTTTTAATATTAAAAGCCCTTTTATGTTCTGCTATACCAGTGGCGGCTTTTCTTTATGTGCTGCTGAGCTGCAGAACTACCAAACAACCATAGCAAATCTTAATTATTAAAGAATAATTAATATAGTTTTATTTCAAATCTGCCATATTATCATATTAAACATAAACTGTTAATAATAATTCACCAACAACGATGATTAATATTATTTTTTTTACGTATTTACTCCTCTAGTGAAACCGTATAATTTTTTTACGTATTTGGTGCTCCAGTGAAGCAATCTTTTTACGTATTTGCTGCTCCAGTGAAGCCGCGTCGATAACAACCGAAACACTGGCAGCGGTAAAATGCATTTATTAGGCAAACGGCGATCTTAGCCGATGTGCTTCGGCAATCGGCTGATTAACGGCCTCGGAAATGTGTTTGCGAGCTGCAATTCACGACAGTTATTCGTGACCGTTGCATCTGTGCCGTGTTTAGAAATTCTTAGGTTACAATTTTGTTTAATTTGTTTTGTTCGAGCGTGTTTAAAACAATGGAGTTTCAATTTAAATTAGGTGTAAATAAATTTCAAAAACTTCACTATCAACAACAGTTGATTATAAAAGAACGTGGCCGTCCTATGCCTGATCTTAATATTGAAGTGTCCGGTAAAAGCCGTGGAAAAACATATACGCGTAAATTTAATAAAGACATGTATCTACGAAATCAGTGGATTTGTGGATGTTCCGAAAAAAATGCTTTTTTCTGTTTTCCGTGTGCATTATTCGGCGCAGATAAAGAGGAAAAATTGTGGCGCGAGACAGGAGTGCGGGATCTAGTGCATTTAAGTGAAAAAATAAAGAAGCATGAAAACACGCAAACTCATATGAACAATGAAATGCGATTTGCATTATTTGGGAAACTTAATATACAGGCCCAACTTGACTCTGCTTATTGGATAAATATACAAAAACACAATGAAGAGGTGACGAAAAACAGGTATGTTTTGTCAAAAATAATTGACTGTATAAAATTCTGTGGGGCTTTTGAGCTCGCCTTACGAGGACACGATGAATCTGAAACATCAGATAACCCTGGAATTTTTCGTGGTTTAGTGAATTTTTCTGCTGAACTTGATAAAACACTTAGTGAACACCTTACAAATGCGACAATTTTCAAAGGTACCTCAAAAACAATACAAAATGATATTTTGGATTGCATGCTAGAAGTATACGCTGAGGAGATTTTAAACGAAATCAATGAAGCCCCATTTTTAGCAGTGATAGCTGATGAGACAACGGATGTTTCTATGAAATTTCAAATGGTCATTGTTTTTCGTTATGTAAAAAACGGTGCTCCAGTTGAAAGGTTTTGGACTTTTTTGCTTCCAGAAAAACATGATGCTGAAACCTTAGCTAACACAATTTTGAATGTTTTAGACCCAATATTAAAGAATAACAAAAATAAGCTCATTGCACAAAGTTATGACGGAGCAGCTGTTATGAGTGGGATACATGGCGGAGTGCAAACAATAATTAAGAGAAAATATGAAACTGCTCATTTTGTGCACTGTTACGCCCATCAATTGAATCTAATAATGTCAAGAGCATGTTCTATTAATTCCCAAGTACGCGTATTTTTTGGAGATTTACATGATATACCTGGATTTTTTAGTCATTCACCTCAAAGAATAGCTGTCTTAAATCAAATAGTTGGAAAAAATATTCCTCGTTCAATCCCTACACGCTGGAATTTCAATATTCGTACAGTAAATGTCGTTTACGAATATAGAGACTTTATTATTGAGTATATGGAGCAACTAGAAGAAGAGTCAAATGCTATTACTTCCAAGGAAGCAAGAGGACTTAGACGTATTCTGGAAGATCAAAATTTTACTTTCTGGCTGACTGTTTTTCATTATATTATGCCACATGTTGACGTTTTGTACAATAATCTTCAAAAAAAGAACATGGACCCAACCGAAGCACAGAAAGCTATACATGTTTTTGAGCAAAGTATTAACAATGTCCGAAATAAAATAGACCCTATCATACATCAAGCTTCAAATTTAAATGCGGCGCCTAGTGTCCAAAAAAGGAAACGCCCAAATAACAGCCAACAGGATCACCGTATTGCCTGTCTAGAAGTTTGTGATGTTATTATAAACAATGCAAAAGAACGGTTTGCATATACAAATCATCTAGTTGCCGCAACACTTTTATCTTCAGAACATTTCGAAAAATATAATAATAAGTTTCCTGAAAATGAATTGGATTTAACTTGTACAGCTTATAACTTCTTTGATAAAAACCGTTTGCGAACAGAACTGTCAGTTTTGTATTCCAATATCGAGTGTAGAACATTAAAAGGTGCAGTGCCTTTACTAAAATTTATAATTTCTAATAATTTAGAGGACACATTAACAGAAACCAAAAAGTTGATACAAATTCTGGTGACTACGCCAATGACCACAGCAGAAGCTGAACGTAGTTTTTCAACTTTAAAACGGATCAAAACATTTTTAAGAAATTCAATGTGCGAAGACAGATTAACAGCCCTTTCCACACTCTCGATAGAAAAAAAGTTCATCGCTTCAATACCGAACTTTAACGATAAAGTAATCGAAAAGTTTGCGACAAAAAAGGACCGGCGTATTAATTTCCAATTTAGAAAAATGCAATAAATGTAAGTTAATCAGATTTTTATAGCATGTCGTTATTAGTTACTATTAATTAGTATTAAAGCTAATTTTATTGTTTTTGTTTTCGTATGTTATTCTATTTCTATTATTTTATATTGACCGTGGTTCATGCAGCACACCCTATAGCAGATGTCACGAGCCGCCACTGTGCTATACGTTTATTAAAAGTTTTACCAGTTGGACCAATGTAAGTTTTTGGGCAATTGCCACATTTCAGTTTGTATACACCACTGTGTACTTTTTCTTTTGGCTTTTGTTGTTCTTAATATATTTGCCTAAGTTATTGTTTGTTCAGAAAGCTGGTGTTATTCCTTTCTTTTTTACGTGTTTGGCTATTTTTGTTGATATCTTACCGTATGAGTAATCGAACAGAAGGTACTGAGTTTTTTCTCTGGCGGTAGAAATACTAATTTCAGGCCTTTCTTATGTAGTTTTTGCTTTAAAATTTTATTAATCGTTTGTTCGTTGTACCCATTGTTTACTGCTATTTGCTTAATGATATTTAATTGTATTTTAAAGTTATATTTTCAAAATATAATTTCTGCAATGTCTAGGTATTTTTAAAGGAATGTTGGGAATAATTTTCGAGGTAAAAATCGAAACGTCATAAATATTTTTAATTAAAATTATTCCCAATATATTTGTGTTTATATATTATTATTGCATGTATACATTTTTTGTTTTATTACAGATTGTGTAGACAAATATCATTTCAATTTCGTACACGTTTACCACATGGTCTGTTAGTTTACCATAATGTAAAAGTTCCTGAAGGTATATCGCTCCAACCTTATGCTTTATACATAATTGTTCAACAAGGACAGTTAAAAGTTGTACATGTATTTGGTAAACACTCCACGGCTCTTACAGTTGGAAGAGGACTTAATAGGGATGAATGGCATTCAGTTACGGTAAGAATTATCTGATTAAAACACTTAACTGTTACAATTTTTTGCAACACGTCATTTCTTAATCGTCGTTTTGAAACTATTTTTTGTCGCAATTTTAGTGTTAACCGCTATATGTAATCCCCAGTTCTCGTTTTTATTAAATACAGTAGTTAATCTACTTTCTTTCTCGATTATTTTTGTTGATGTCATCGAAATGATTCCACAACAAATCCACATACTTTGGAATCCTCTGGGACCTGTTCTTTACCTGATATTTACAGCCGATCTAGCTACGAGCAACGATATCATCACAGCAACGTACGCAAATGACCAAGCAATTTAAGCTTCACACCCAAAGCTCAACGTATATGCGTCTAGCCACTATAGTCCAATCTTTAAAAATACAAATTTGACTGAGACAGTGGAGAATAAAAATAGAGAGCACGTCAATCCATATAACATTTACTAGTAGAAAAACACATGCCCACAAGTGTAATTAAATATCCAAGAGTTACATGGGTATGTAGCTCGACAGGCTCGATGTGGTTAGCATGGAAGAAGCATATATTTTTGAAAAAAAAAACAACTGGGCCTTAATCTCAGCAGACTGTAACGATGAGTCCAAGCCATCACCGTTAAACCAGCGTGCGCGCGAACCAACCCATGAAGTAGGAGTGTATCGACAGTAGAAAGGGCAAAACTTTGCTATATAAACCGCATTATTTCCTCATAGAGGCAGAATCGTCAGGTGTTGACTGAAGGTTCTCTTCTCCCCTACCCCGGCTTGTGGAGGTGTTGAGTTCACAAGTTGTTTCCGTTCCATACCGCCAGCCGGAGAGCGTGTTGAGCTCTCCATTACCCGTACTCCGAAGCAGTCGTGTTGAGACTGTCGAGGAGTGTCCTATTAACCCGAATCACTTGAGGGACGTGTTGAGTTTCTTTCTTTTCTTTGTACCTATCGTCCGCTGTTATTAAATCGACACATCGTTCACGTAAAATTCCGAAAACACACTTGATTGCCGATAACACTAATTTCATACGACAAGGTCAAACTTAATTTGAATAAATAGGCCAGGTACTGAGAAGACTAAACTAAATTGTAAATATGTACATAAGATTTTTGTCAATTTAATTTAAGGAAGACAATAAAGTTTTATTTTTATTTTGAACTCTGTCTCTGACTGTCCAAAAGCTACCCGGATAGTGACTCCTACGAGAGGACGTCACAGATGGCGCCCGAGCAGAAAAATTCGTTTTAAACAATAATACCGACCGAATTCCGAATTTTATTTTCATGAGACAGTACTGCATTTCAAACTTTATTCAAATACAGGGTGATTCACAGTTCAAAAATGACAGACGCTCCGGAAACGTCGAAGGTTAGTTGGGTGTACCTATTAAAGAAAGACGAACTTATAGCCGAATTAACAAACAGAGAACAGTCGACGGAAGGGAATTTCAGCGAGCTAAGAGCGAGATTAGTTGCGATCATCAAGGCACCAACTCAAAAAGGCCAAAACCCAGAGGAAATAGAAGAAAACCAGATGGAAGACAGACAAAGAAAGATGGAAATAGTACGCAAATGGGGGTTACATTTTGACGGTTCAAGAGACCCAATAGAATTCATAGAACGGTTGAAAGAACTCCAGACAGCTTACGGCCTACAAGACACCCACGTTTTACAAGCTCTACCAGAAACATTAAACGGGAAAGCATTACTATGGTACAGAAACAATAATAAATATTGGAACGAATTAAAAGACTTCGAACAAGATTTCCGCAATTTCTTCGTTTCCTCCGTTCTCACGCAATCTCTGGAAGCTCAAATCCGGAACCGACTCCAACGAAACAACGAAGGTGTAAAAGACTACATCATTGATATTCAAACAATGATCGGAAGACATGGTGAATTCAATCACCAAGAAGAACTAAACAGGATATACACCAATATGAACCCGAAATACAAGTTGTATATAAAGAGGCAAGACGTATCGTCAACACAGGACATCATCAGACTAGCGGAAGAATATGATATGGTCCAAAAAGAAATATATAACAGAAACAATACAAGGTGTGACTGGACACAGACAAATAGTCGTAATAACAAAATACAGAATTTCGACAGACAGACTTGTTGTTGGAGATGCGGCCGCAGAGGCCACAACAGAAGAAACTGCAGAGCTATCGCTGTACTCTTCTGCAGCCACTGCGGAACCCGAGGAACAACTTCCAATAACTGCCAATGTAGAAGCCGACCGGAAAACTCCAACAGGACTGGACAAGAAGGAGGCAACCCAGTCAGCATTTAGAGTCCTCCCTAACAACCTCCAGCTACGCACACTATACAGATCAACGACCCCACACAACGATAACGTTCAGCAACGGTAAAAAGTTAAAAGCACTAATAGACACAGGAGCCCAAAATTCGTTTATAGGACAAAAAGGTAAAAAAATATTGGAACAATGTGGAACAAAAAGCGACAGAAAAGCTTTAAAGATCACGCTGGCAGATGGAAAAACCAGCAACATAGAAATCTGTTTTACAGCAAAATGTTCCATAGACAACGTTTGGAGAAAAGCCAAGCTACATTTTTTACCAAACCTAGCTTCAGAAGTAGTACTGGGAATGCATGAAATAACAAGATGGGGCCTGGATTTATCAAACATCTTAAATAGAAATCGCGTAAGAAGGAGAGAACAATACCAAACCAGGACAGAACACAGATCCAGATCGTACAAGGCAGACAATAACCGAATACCGACCAATTCCAGGGTCAACGAAACACCAACCGCAAGATATCCGCTCCAACAGAGAAGCAAGATATATAACAAAACGACCTACCGACTACCGACCGATACCGCGGTCGAAGACCAGACCGAAAATATACCGACTACCGACCGATACCGCGGTCGACAACCAGACCGAAGATATACCGAACTACCGACCGATACCGCGGCCGACGACCAGACCGAAGATATTCCGTCATACATACCGGAATTCACGAACAGTCCGAAACGAGAGCAACTCGACATCAGTACTACACTAAACAATACCGAAAAAAAAACAATTACAGGAATTGTTACTAACAGAATTGGAGAAATTTAAACAAATTAAAGGAACAACACATCTAACCGAACATACAATAAAACTCAAACATAATACACCGATCAAACAAAGATACAGGCCCCGAAACCCGGCAATGCAGAAGATCATAAACGATGAGATAGATAAGATGCTAGAAGAGAACGTGATAGAAAAATCTAATAGCCCGTACAGTTCCCCCATCGTCCTAGTAAAAAAGAAGGATAACAACGGATACAGATTTTGCATCGATTTTAGGAAAATCAACGACATCTCAGAAAAAGATGCCTACCCATTACCGTACATCAATCATATCCTAGAAAAGTTAAAATCTGCAAAATATTTTACCACGTTGGATCTAAAAAATGGATATTGGCAAGTACCACTTTCCGAAGCAAGCAAAACCCTTGACCGCTTTCATAGCACCAGGAAAAGGACTATTCCAGTTCAAAGTACTTCCATTCGGATTACACGCCGCGCGCCGCCTCCGCTACTTTTCAACGATTACTAGATACAATAATCGGCCCAGAAATGGAACCACATGCATTCGCCTATTTAGACGACATAATAGTACTGGGGAAAACGTTCGAGGAACATATGGAAAACTTAAAAGAAGTACTTCACAGACTACAGCAGGCCAAACTACGAATTAATATAGACAAATGTAAATTCTGCAAAGAAGAGATAAATTATTTAGGCCATGTAGTAAACAAGACGGGAATAAAAGTGGACGAAAACAAGACAAAAGCCATAGTCGAATATCCCGCGCCAAAAACCGTTAAACAACTACGCCGATTTTTGGGCATCATCTCATGGTATAGGAGATTTATAAAAGATTTTTCACGAACTACAGCTCCTTTAACAAAGCTACTAAAGAAAAAACAACATTGGACTTGGGACAGAGACCAAGAGGAAGCATTCAACAAAATAAAATTACTACTGACACAAGCTCCAATACTGATCTGCCCGGACTTCCAGAAAAGATTTTTTTTACAATCGGACGCTTCGAACCACGGTTTAGGAGTAGCTTTAGTACAAACAAACGACGAAGGACAGGAACAAGTCATCGCTTACGCAAGTCGAAACCTAACAAAAGCCGAAAAAAATTACAGCGTGACAGAAAAAGAACTACTAGCGATCATCTTCGGTGTAGAAAAGATGAAACCCTACATCGAAGGATACCCATTTTCAATTATCACAGATCATCAAAGTCTACGATACTTACAAACAATGGAAAACCCTACAGGTAGAATAGCTAGATGGGCAATGCTGCTGCAACAATTTGACTTCGATGTCATTTACAGAAAGGGCTCCCAGAACGTCCTGGCCGACGCGCTCTCTAGAGAACCAGTAGATCTGGTTTGCATAATAAACGTAGAAGATGTAGAACCCGACGAATGGTACAATAAAGCTTTAAATAAAATCCAGACAAATCCGCAACTATTTCCAGACTACTCTATCAAAGATGGACTTCTCTATCGACACTTCTGGGACAAATACGATTTAAAAGAGACAGAGGTATCCAACCCCTGGAAACTATGCATCCCAAACCACAAGAGACAACAACTCCTGGCAGAAAACCACGAGCAACCGACCGCAGGACATCTAGGAATAGCTAAAACAATAACCCGCCTAGCTAGAAAATACTACTGGCCAGGGATGTTTAAAGACGCCGCAAAGTTCGTCAGGAACTGCAAGAATTGTCAGCAATTTAAGCCGCAACAAAGCTTAACTCCGGCCGCATGCAATCTACACAAATTCCCCCACATCCATGGCACACCGTTTCAACCGACATCATAGGACCCCTTCCAACATCCAGCAAAGGAAACAAATATATAATGACATTCCAGGACACCTTTTCAAAATGGGTCGAAGCCATACCGATCAGAACAGCAACGGCAAAATCAGTCTGTCAAAACTTAAAAGATAAAATCATTATGAGATTCGGATCACCCAAAGAGCTAATATCAGACAACGCAAGAACATACGATAACAGGGAAGTACGAAAGTTGCTAGATGAATTCCAGATTTCTAAAAGAAACATTCCGCCATATTCACCCCAGAGTAATCCAGTAGAAAGAACAAACAGAGTAATCAAAACAATGATAGCTCAGTTCTGCGATAATAACCATAAGAAATGGGACACGAGCCTTCCAGAACTACTATTCGCATATAATACAGCTAAACACGATTCAACGGGTTTCTCCCCAGCCTTCCTGAACTTTGGACACGAACTAGAAATTCCAAGTAAAGTCGTAAAAACCCCAAACGACACACAACATACCGATCAAAACATAAAATGGCATAAACTACAAGAAACATTCGAACTAGTACGTACAAACCTGGCAAAAGCTTTTACAACTCAAAGCCATTACTACAACTTACGACGAAGAGAGTGGAAACCGACAATAAACGACAAAGTCATGAAAAGGGAATACCAACTCTCAAATGCCGCCAAAAATTTTAACGCCAAATTAGCACCGAAATTTTCAGGCCCATATACTATAACAAAAGTGTGTTCTAATGTAATATTCAAATTAAAACACGACGATAAAAACCGTACAATAACAGCTCATATCAAAGACCTAAAACCCGCATTTACCGATTTCCCTACTCCTTAATCAGTCCAAGCACTTACAGTCAACACCAAGTAGTGACAGTATATTTTAATACAGTTTACCAGTAACCTTCAAGTATAATGTCAGACACGTTAGAAATATATTACAGTGACATAGAAATGGACGGCACAGTTACGCCGCCACCATACACCGTTCCAGAGTTAATATCACCATTGGGGAACACACACAAAACCTAACACCCCGGGCAAAGGCTGCGAGCCCCTGATAAAGGCTATTTCCAAATTTAAAAACCTTTTCGATGAACCAACCATGGGCATCACAAAAATTCAGAAAGTCCAGTCAATCCCAGTGTCAATCCCGCTGATCTCACTAATTCCGCCGCAGCATAAAGGAAAAAAATACAGACTGAGACTCCCGAACCAAGTGCTGAGGATAAAAACCAATAACTGAAGCCCCACGAAGGAAGACGTTTTTTTTAAGAGAGAGGAAGACGATTTTTTTTTAAGAAGACGATATTTATTTTTTTAGGGCGGACATTTTTTATTCCATGTATTGTAAATTTTTTTTTAGGGTAACCAAGTACCTGGCAAGGAATAAAAATAAAAAAATTTTGTTCCAAAATTTTTTTTTCCCAGGAAGAGGGGGTGTAACGATGAGTCCAAGCCATCACCGTTAAACCAGCGTGCGCGCGAACCAACCCATGAAGTAGGAGTGTATCGACAGTAGAAAGGGCAAAACTTTGCTATATAAACCGCATTATTTCCTCATAGAGGCAGAATCGTCAGGTGTTGACTGAAGGTTCTCTTCTCCCCTACCCCGGCTTGTGGACGTGTTGAGTTCACAAGTTGTTTCGTTTCATACCGCCAGCCGGAGAGCGTGTTGAGCTCTCCATTACCCGTACTCCGAAGCAGTCGTGTTGAGACTGTCGAGGAGTGTCCTATTAACCCGAATCACTTGAGGGACGTGTTGAGTTTCTTTCTTTCCTTTGTACCTATCGTCCGCTGTTATTAAATCGACACATCGTTCACGTAAAATTCCGAAAACACACTTGATTGCCGATAACACTAATTTCATACGACAAGGTCAAACTTAATTTGAATAAATAGGCCAGGTACTGAGAAGACTAAACTAAATTGTAAATATGTACATAAGATTTTTGTCAATTTAATTTAAGGAAGACAATAAAGTTTTATTTTTATTTTGAACTCTGTCTCTGACTGTCCAAAAGCTACCCGGATAGTGACTCCTACGAGAGGACGTCACAAGACTTTACTAGTTACTAGGTAAAAGAGCACAAATATTTCTACATAACAAGGTATTAGTTTATTTACCAGGCATAAAACCAGTATGGTGCTTAGGGGGTCAGCGTCCAGATCTAATGTAGATATCTTAGAGAGGTTTTAATTAAAAGTTTTACGTGTCATTACAAATTCACATTTGTATGCATCTAATCAATTCATTACTCATGTCCTTTAAGTCAAGACTCTATCTAAAGATGAGATCACAAATTGCTTCCAATAATATGTTCTGAGACTTAATAGGAAATTTTCATGGGACAAATTCTGGGTAAATAAATGGAAAGTTAAAAAAAATTAAGGAGGCAGTTACACTCAAAATGGAATCGGTGGAAAATATGGATTTACCCTTCTAATTTATTTCTTTTTTAGGTTTTTATACGTTTTACTTTTTCAGGCATAGTTTTTCAAGTCATAAGCAGGCATAGGTGACAACTTGCCAACTATTACTTTAATACTAATACAATATTATACTCTTTCTTGATACTTCTTAATTATTTTATTTGCTTTTTGCGTTGATTTGACTTACTACATGCTTTCTTATCTATAATTGTGCTTATTTTTAAGTGTTTGTTTAAATCATTTCTCGTTTTTACTCAATCTCATGTACCACAGATTCTTTAACTGATTAAAATATTTTATGATTTATGTAAATGAATTTGAGTCATGTATATTTTGCAAATGAATAATAAAATGATTATTTTTAGGTTAGAATAGACGTTCATGGAGCAAGACTGATGGCTACTGTAGATGATTTAAAGGAAGAGACAACTTTAAAAGGCCTTGACAAAGATAATAATTATGGAGTTTCCTCCAATGTTACATCTGTTATTCTAATTGGAGGTATATATCACCTATTACTTTTTTATATTCAAAATATGAAAAGATTTTTGATTGTGGTTAATTATAATAAATAAGACAGAGCTTTTTGAAGTAGTTAATCTCTTTTTTATAAATTAATCATTTTATAATTCCTTAAATATGACAGTTTGATCTGAGAGTTGGTGAAAATGTGCTTTTGATCGTATGTCAAATGAATGAATTGTTTAATTCCGTAAATATAGAAGAATCTTTAAAATTAAAATCTTTAAAATAACCTTTTGGTTCACAAAAATCTAAGGGTGGTATTTTTACCCTCGAAATATGAAATTCTAATCGTTTTGTGTGTTTTATTGTTGTATTTGTTTATATAATTGTGTTTACGTAGATTATATAGTTGTGTATTGTGTGTTGCATATGTATTATGTATAATCCGAGATGATGTCTGCTACTTCCTTTAATCCGCTATGGACTACCTAAGTCTGACGTCACAATAAGCTTAATGGGCTTAAAAATCTTTCCAAACATTTATACTTTATAGAATGTGTGAACTACTTTCTATGTATTTGTCCCATTTTTTAAGCTCTTTTCTCTATTCTCTCCTAATTCTCGCCATTCATCTCTATTGTTTGTAAGACGTTTCCACATTGACCCTGCAGTTCTTTTAATATCGTCGCTCCATCGCATTTGCGGTCTTTCTCGTGGTCTTTTGGCTTCATATGGCCGCCAGTTCCCGATTTCTTTGTTCCATCGGCCATCCGTAAGACGTTCGTTATGTCCAGCCCATTTCCATTTCAGTTTAGCTGCCTGTTAGACAGCATCTTTTACTTTTGTTCTATTACGAATGTCTTCATTGGTTTTATGGTCTTTGAGCGAGATACCCAGCATCTGTCATTCCATAGCGTGTCGTAAGCATAGGTAGAATACAGGAATTAAACATTTTGGTTCGCAGTCTTTGAGGTATATTTTTATTTTTAAGTACGTATGAGAGTCTTCCGAATGCCGCCCATCCCATTTTTACACGTCTGCTTATTTCGGTAGTCTGATTTTCTTTGCTTACGTTAACATTTTGACCCAGATATGTATATTCATCTACGTGTTCTATTTCTGTCCCTTCGATGTTTATCATAGGTTTGTCATCTTTGTTTGACATTAGTTTAGTTTTTCAGAAATTCATTTTCAGTCAAAAAGAGAAATCATACGATTTCTACCTGGCGAAATCGAATTCAAATATAGGCCGCCGTGCTCCCTAAGACTTGCGAAGCAAACAGCTTGATGAATGCATCGGCAAGGGAGTCTAAAAATTGCACTCCAAATGCCGTTCATCATGGCCTATATTCGTAGTGAATTCGATTTCTGGTACTCCAAATGAAGTAAATAAACAAAACAAATGACGGTATTATATTTTGATTTGATACAGAGCAGCAACAAGCCGCATATACGTATTTCGATCTCTTTAGATCTCCTCAGTACGGTATAGTTACTACTCCATATCAAACCAAAATATTTTCCCGTCGTAGATTATAGTTATTAAAAATAACTATTTACGGACGTAACTACGCCATCTAAGAACAAAAAGAGAAATCATACGATTTCTACCTGGCGAAATCGAATTCAAATATAGGCCGCCGTGCTCCCTAAGACTTGCGAAGCAAACAGCTTGATGAATGCATCGGCAAGGGAGTCTAAAAATTGCACTCCAAATGCCGTTCATCATGGCCTATATTCGTAGCGAATTCGATTTGTTCTTAGATGGCGTAGTTACGTCCGTAAATAGTTATTTTTAATAACTATAATCTACGACGGGAAAATATTTTGGTTTGATATGGAGTAGTAACTATATCGTGCTGAGGAGATCTAAAGAGATCGAAATACGTATATGCGGCTTGTTGCTGCTCTGTATCAAATCAAAATATAATACCGTCATTTGTTTCATTTTCAGTCCTTTTTTTAGGGATTTTGTGTGTAGCTCCTCAATCATCGTATTCAGTGCATTCCACGTGTCGGCTATTAGTACTGCATCATCTGCGAATCTAAGATAATTCAAGTATCTTCTGTTAATAGGGATTCCCTTATTTTCCCAGTCTATTGACTTAAAGATATCTTCTAGAGCAGCTGTAAAGAGCAGTCTCCTTGTCTTACTCCTTGGCTTATTTTTACTGGTCTTGTTTCGATTCCATTACTTAATGTCACTATCATTTCAGCTTGTTCGTAAATATTATGTATTAGTATTCTGTACCTGGAGTCGATCCGGTTGTTGACTAATGCTTCTTCTATTGCCCACAGTTCTACCCTATCAAAAGCTTTTTCATAATCTATAAAAGCCAGACATACTGGGAGATTGTATTCGTTAGTCTTTTCTATTAGGTGCTGTACCTTTTTCTAAATCCGGCTTGTTCTACTGGTTGATATCCGTCAAATTTAATTATTAACCTGTTTGTAATACTATTTGTAAAAGTTTTGTAAAGCTGTGAAAGAAGTGAATTTGTTCGATAATTTTTCAAGTCTGTGGTGACTCCATTTTTGTGTATTAGTATTGTTTTAGAAGGATTCCATTGTTCGGGTATGTTGCCTTGGAATAGACATTTATTAAATAATATTTTTAGATATGTGATGGCTTCTTCTCCGCCTTCCTTCAGCACTTCTGCTAGAATTCCATTGCTTCCAGGAGCTTTATTCCTTTTTATTTCTTTTACTGCTCTTTCTATTTCTTCGTGACGTATTTCATTCGCAACAGTTTTGAGTTGACATTTGTTATCTGCCTTTTCAAGTTTCGCTTTGAGGAGTTGAGGAGGGATCGTTTCTGGAACGGTACAGATCGGCGTAGAACTTTCCAATTGAGTTTGCAATATCAGATTTACTTTTTTCTAGTTGTACTTGTTCATTTGTCCGATAAGAAGTAGGAAACTTTATCTTTTTTTTTAATTGTTTGAAGAGTAAATAAGTACTTTTGGTTATGAACAATTATTCTGTGTAATTGGTATTATTTGTTGTTCGTGAATTTGTGAGATAATAATATTAAATTATTAAGATATTTACTCTTAATGTTCATTTTTAAAGGTTGTGTTATTGCTGATTAAAACTTTAATTATTTTGTTTACTCTATTTCAAGATACTTTGTTATTGTTTTTATCAGGGCTATTTCAAAATAAATTATTAAATCATTGAATTTATTTATGAAGTTGAAAAATATTTAATTTAATTTCTTATTCTTTTTTTTTCATTGCCAGTGATTTTATCCTGTAAAAGATTAAATATATTCGTTTTCCCGTAGTTTAAGTTGTAATATAACAATATTTGGAAACCTTTCTATCAAATTACCATAATAAGTGTTTAAAAAATTTTTTCAATGTAATAGTTTTTGAGTTTTGTTATTTTTTAGATCTGGACATATAATGATTAGTAAACATCTGTTGAAGATATCCAGTATTACTAAATTTTTCAGTAATGACAACAGAACTACTATTAACTATTTAAACGAATATATTTAGTCTTTTAGGGGATAAAATCACTAGCACTTAAAAAAGAATAAAACATTAATTTAAATATTTTTCAACTTCGTAATTCAATGATTTATTGATTATTTTTTAAATAAACCCTATAAAAACAATAACAAAGTATCTTGAAATACAATAAAAAATAATCAAAGTTTTAATCGAACAATAACATCAGATTAAAACATGAACATTGATAGTAAATATCTTCATACTTTAATATTCTTACCTTACAAATTTACGAACAACATATCATACCAATCACACAGAATGAATGTTTATATCCAAAAGTCCTTATTTATTCTTTAAATAATTCAAAAACACCAATATTTCTAACTTTTTATGGGACAAATACACACGAATTAGAAATGTTTGGAAAAGTTTTTAGAATCCCCATCCATTGTGACGTCTGAGCTTACGTAGTCCATTGTTTTTCTTTTTCATATCTTTTTTTTTTTTCATGATTATTGATACATCCTTCCATTGTACTTTGTGGCTTAACCACATATAAACATAATATTTATCTTGATAGGAATCGGATATTATTAAAATGTTTCCATGTTACAGGACTTAGTTCGGAAGAAAGATTGCATGGAGTGAAATACATAATTGAGTCGTTTGTTGGTTGCATCAAAAATGTCATTCTTAGTACAGGAAAGTCAGCCTCTGATCTTTTACCTATCACACCTCTTATTGCTACAAAACACGAGAACGTTCAAGAAGGATGCGCTGACAAATGCATATCCGAAGAAAACCTTTGTTTTCAAGGCTCCAAATGTATCAATCATTACAATATGTTTACTTGTGATTGTTTTGGAACTAAATATGAAGGGGAATATTGTGATATATACAGTAAGTATAGTTAAAATTATTTTATTAACTATAATTATTATTGTTTCTCTCTCTTATATACGCCGCAGTCCTAGCGCCCATCCTGTCATAAGCGCTTCATTAACGATTAAAAAACAATGTTTTAAAATTAAATAAGCCCAAAATACGTATCGAAAAATGATAAAATAAGGTTTGATCTTGAATCGGAAATACATGAGGCTTTCGCAATTAAACAACACTAAATCGGAATATTTTTCGACATTAGTAAAGCCTTCAACAATTCAAAGGATTTTACAAAATTTTGAAAATAATATGCTTAATCTTATGACTAGATTCTTTCACGATTCTGTATTAAGATCACATTACTTTTTTTTGTTTTAGCTGCAACAGTTCTTACTTTACGAGGGTCGTCATATGTATCGTACAGAGTCTACGATTGGAAAGATAGAGTTCATTCTGCAGTAACTCGATTTTCCATGTTATTTAAAACCAGATTTGACGATTCCGCTTTACTGTATGCAGCTGGAGGTGAGCAGAGTTTGGACCATTATATAGCAGCATCCATTTATAACAATTCCGTTTTTGTGGAAGTAAGTTTTGGTGAAGACCCACTGGTTAAGGTTTTGGGACAAACAACTGAATTTAAACTATACCAATGGAATAATTTAACAATATTTCACGAGTATGATAAAATACATTTAATTCTCAACGAAGAAAAGGTTACTATAAATATAACCGGGATTCCTGTACTTTATATCGATCCAGAGATTTATATTGGAGGAGGTCCTGAATTACAGAAAAAGCAGGGACTGAAGTCTACTAATAATTTTGTTGGTTCTTTAAAGTACGTCTTTTACAATGATATATCCATAATCTATGAATTACACAAAAATAATCCCAAGGTTCACTACATTGGTATCCTGCGACCTGAATTTTACGAAATTGATGTGACAGATATACCTATAACGTTTCCGTTTTCTTCATCGCATATATGGTGGCACAATAATTTTACTGACAACTTATCACTATCTTTCAGTTATAAAGCTAGTAGCAATTTAAGTGTGGTAGCTTCCAGTGAAGCTCAGACAGGTATTTACTGGGAAGTTCGCATAGTAAATGATGAGGTAAGGTTTGAAGTCTCTGATAATACCCGAAACGTTACTCACCTGATAAGTGTTAAGAAGACTCCCGGTATATGGCACTGGCTAAACTTGACGTATATAGGAGAACTAGAAGAAATCACACTAACTCTTGATAACAGAACGAAACAAGAAAAAATCGGAGATATGAAATTCGCAATTGGTGATAAGATTAAAGTAGCTGCCGGTTCAAGAACAAATGCAGGTCTCGTTGGGTGCATGATGGATATTATGGTCAACGGTGTGATACTGGAGCCGCGATCTATTTTGCAAAGTGAAAGAGTTGTAGGTGAGGTCACTCTGGATGACTGTAGGTTTATAGATGCATGTAAACGACCCAATACATGTGAGCATGGAGGAAAGTGTTCAGTAAAGGAAGACAAATTGACTTGCGATTGTGCTAACACTGGCTATATGGGAAAGAATTGCCATTTTGCTCAGTACAGGAAGACTTGTGAGGAACTAGCGCTTTTAGGTAAGAAAGAAAATTAATTTTTATTTTATTTTTCCTATATAAATCATTTGAGTAATATCTTTTATGTGTGATCAATTTTACGGCGGAATAGTGATCTCGTGTAATAGCCATCAGATTGGTAAAATTACAGAAAAACTTTATTCTGTGAGCAGCTAAGAGATTGTTGTGTCCCAACGTATAAAGAGGCATTAGAAGACATAAATGAAGGCATATTTATTAACTGAGCACTTCTGAATAATCTTAGATACGCAGGATAAGCATATTAGCAGAGAAGGATTACAGATCTTGGTTGATCGCATTATCCAATACTGCGAAAGATATGGAATGGCACTGAATACAAATAAAACAAAAATCATGGTGGTAAGCAAGAACAAGATTGAGGAAGACAGTGTTTATGCTAAAGGAAAACTCTTAGGCAGGGTGCACAGATATCAGTACTTAGGTTGCGAACTAAATGAAAAATGGGATAGAAGTGCGGAAATAAAACGGCGTATTGAGATAGGTAGAAGTGCTTTTAATAAGATGAAAGCAATATTATGCAATGTAAAACTCAACATTGAAATTAGAACTAGAGTATTGAGATGCTACGTGTTCTTTGTCGTGTTGTATGGAGTTAAGGCCTGGACAATTACACAGGCGACAGAGAAAAGACTCATTAACTTTAAAATGTGGTTTAATCGAAGAATATGGAAAATATCTTGGATACAACACATAACAAATGCGGAAACGCTGCGACGAATAAAAAGAGATAAATAAATACTCTATACATATAAATACACTATAAAGAAAATAAAAATGAACTACTTTGGTCACATACTAAGAAACGAGAAATACGAATTCATGCGGCTGGTCATACAAGGGAAGGTGGAAGGCAAAAGAGGACCAAGGAGAAGACGCACATCCTGATTGAAGAATCTGAGACAATGGAGTGGAAAAACGTCAATAGAACTTTTCAGAATGGCTGCAGATAGAGTAGAGTAGAGTAGAGTATTTATTTAACTACATAACATATACAAATATTGTTTGTAGCAAGTCAAAAAAAACATACATAGTATTAAATGATAAAACATTAAATAATACAAACATGAAAACATATTAAACAGATAAATAATACAAACATGAAAACATATTAAACAGAAAAATATTTATGGCAAAGTTACGGTAAGCAGTTCAGTGGATGTTCTGCAATGAGTCATATATTCTTCTGAGCAGTAAAAACAATGTTTTAAAAGATATTTTTTTATAACTTTATCGAAACTATTATAGCTTAGCTCTTTTATACTTTTTGGTAAAATATTGTAATAGTTATAATTAAGACTATTTTTTTCTGAAAGACTTAATCTATAGCGATTTGTTCGTAGGTAGTGACAGTTTCGCGTATTGTGAACATGGACATCAGACTGCTTTAGAGTCAAATAAGCCATGATGATCGCCAATGTCCTTAGGGATTATGCACGTTAAGAAGAACGTATTATTTTTGTAGGAATAATAATTATTCCTTTTAGTAAAATGGCTTCTATAAGACCTTTGCCCGTACTATAATTACAAAAGAAAGTTGAACGGATAATGGATAGAAGGGATAGCAATGTAGAACGTTATAGTGATAGTGGACGTGACTTAAGAAGATGATATTGTTCTGAAGCTATTTTCTTGTGGCATTGTAAATTAATTACTATTTAACTGGGAATAAGCCACAATTAAAGATAAAAAATACGTTTATTGACGTTTCAATTTCCACTTCGGAAATTGTTCTCAAAATACAAACAGTAAATTAAACAAATTTTGTTTTTTGTTACATAGTGAAAAATTCTTCTAATAATTTAATTTTATCTGACTCATTTGTATTGACAATTCAGACATACATTATGCATTTTAAAGTAGACGACTTTAAAATGATATTGCCAATATTGTTGAGTTGCGCTCCTGGAACGACTTTACTTATAAGATAGTTCATTCGATTACAACAAATCAACTTTAACTTGAGAATATCCGTTAGAAAAAAATCATAGCATGTAATTCGTCTTTAAAAAGACAAACACATGACATGATGACAGTAAAATTCTCCTATTAGTGATTTCATAGTAAATTATGAAGGAAAAATCAGGAAAAAACCTCATAATACTATCCCGACATTGTAAGTATTTGTTCGACAACTTCCTCTTTCAATATTGGTAACCAGATCCTACTATATTCTGCGAGGAATTTGCGACACAATTGGCTTCATTTAGCATAATTAGAGCCGCTTCTTTGATTTTGCCTATTTTTACCATCCATTTCTTTTAGGACTACATTTGAATTATTCCATTGAACCCTATGTTCATTATCCCATGCGTGTTTACATATTTGAGATCTATCAAATTCTCTATTTTTAATATAAGATTGATGTTCACTTATTCTAACATTTAATGGCCTTGATGATTCACCTAAATAAAACTGATCGCATTCACAAGGTATTTTATAAATGCAATTCTTTGTCCTTTCTTATTCATTGTTAGGTTTGGTTTTGGACAAAATAGTGTTTGTTGTTTTGAATGTTGTTGAAATGTTGAAATTATTTCCTATCTTTTTAAGTTTTTCTGATAATCCTTTTATGTACGGTATTGTTATTTTCCTATTATTCCTTGTGTATGCTGTAGGATCTCGTTCTAAGTTGTTCTGTTCTATTCGATCAATTGTTGAAAATTCCTTATTTATAAACGATAAAGGATAATCATTTTTTAATAAAACAGATGTTAACAAATGTTTCTCCTCCAAGAACGAATTTTCGTTCATTAAACAAGTAATTTTGGCTCTAAGGATTTAATTATTCCCTTTTTTACATTAGTATTGTGATTTGATTTGAAATTTAAATATCTATTGGTGTGTGTTGGTTTTCTATACACCTGAGTCTCATATCCAGTATCGTTCTTAGAGATTAAAACATCCAGGAAAGGTAGCGTGTTATTATATTTCTTTTCCATGGTAAATGTTATTGTCTCTTCTTTATCATTTATATCATTTAGGAATGTGTCCAACAACTCTGATCCATGAGGCCATATTGAGAATACATCATCTACATACGTCCACCATACTGTGGGTTTGAAATTTTGTTTAGAAATGATATTTGTTTCAAAATCTTCCATAAATATATCGGCTAAGAATGGAGATAAACTAGAGCCCATTGCTAGACCAAAATTTTGTTTATAGAATTCATTATTTAGTTGAAAATATGTATTATCAGTACATAATGTTAATAACTCCATTAAAGCCGATATGTTTAGTCTTGTTCTAGTTGCCAAAATCACTCTATAATTTTGTCTTGACTACACTTCTTCAAGTCTTATATAATTTAATAAGATTATAATATAATAATATTTTAAAATTTTTAATAAAATTTTTATTAAATATTTTAAAACCATTTACAAATAAAAATGACACATTCATAAAAAATACATAATATTTTTTAAATAAATTATCAAATATTGAATTTAATTCAAATAATACTTTGGTAAGTTTTGACATAAATAGTTTATTTACGAATGTGCCATTAAATAAGACTTTAAGTATAGTCAGTAATAGTATAATAACGAAACATAAAATCTGAATTTTTGTGTTTGTTGAGGGTAAACTAAATTCACGAACAAATACTTACAATGTCGAGATAGTAATATGAGGTTTTTTCCTGATTTTTCCCTCATAATTTACTATGAAATCACTAACAGGAGAATTTTACTGTCACCATGCCATGTGTTTGTCTTTTTAAAGACGAATTACATGCTATGATTTTTTTTTCTGACGGATATTCTCAAGTTAAAGTTGATTTCATGTAATCGAATGAACTATCTTATAAGTAAAGTCGTCGCAGGAGCGCAACTCAACAATATTGGCAATATCATTTTAAAGTCGTTTACTTTAAAATGCATAATGTATGTCTGAATTGTTAATATAAATGAGTCAGATAAAATTAAATTATTAGAAGAATTATTCACTATGTAACAAAAAACAAAATTTGTTTAATTTACTGTTTGTATCTTGAGAACGATTTCCGAAGTGGAAATTGAAACGTCAATAAACGTATTTTTTATTTTTAATTGTGGCTTATTCCCAGTTAAATAGTAATTAATTAAGAAGATGATAATTTGAAAATCGAGGAGCCTAATTAAGATGACGATGTTGACAGCAATTTAGACGAGGACGTCAGCACAACACATCATAATTTAGCAGTGTAACGCATAAAAGATATTACCCATTGTATTAGTATTACAATAATTATATAATATTATGATAATTATTTTAGGGT
Organism: Diabrotica balteata; assembly: GCA_918026665.1. Classification (NCBI taxonomy): domain Eukaryota; kingdom Metazoa; phylum Arthropoda; class Insecta; order Coleoptera; family Chrysomelidae; genus Diabrotica; species Diabrotica balteata. Next base: position 33,304,833 of record OU898281.1, on the reverse strand, counting down.
ATACAAAACCAGACGTATATCTTATAGACATAGACGGAAACGGTAAATTTCCTCCAGCCCACGTGCGATGTGAATTCCAAAGTCCCGAAGATTCCACAAAAACTATAGTAGAGCACAATCTACCCAGCCAGATAGACGTCAGGTCTCCGTCTGAAAAGGATTTTACTTTTACAATTAAGTATCGAGAATTTGACGCGGAAATGCTACAAGAGTTGGTATCGCATTCTTTAAATTGTAGCCAGTATATCAGATATGACTGTCAAAAAGCACCTTTGGAATTACACTCAGCCACTTGGTTTATAAGCTCTGCGAACGAAACCGTGGATTTTATAGGGGAGGTAAAAAGGTTGGTGTATTTCATTTGTAAGTAGCTTTAAAAAATATCGTGAACTAATTTTTCAATTAGGTATAGGTTATTATATAAATCTTATACTGTTAAAACCAGACGCATCACATATTTTTCGAAATTCTAATTAAAGCCTTGTTGCACTCATATTACAGTTTTATATGGTGTAGCATTTCGTTCGTATGTATTAAATCACCGAAAAATATTCTCAATCTTTTTGCGTCGCTGAGATTGATAATATAAACATTTTTAGTTTGTATATAACACAGGTGGGTATTTTTTTATGTTGATGCCGTTTTAGGATATTTTGCGTGTCAAATAAACAGGAATTTTTCCGTTTACACTTTGTTTATACCAGGTTGGGCGAATGATGTCACTCTACAATGGACCACGATAGGAATTGGGTCATTGTTTAATCCGGATTTTCTTTTTCAAATTCGTAATGGTTTTTTGTTATTCGTTTTTTTGTTATCGGGAATTCAGTAATATAAAGTGAAGTGTAGTTACAGTTAAAGCTTATATTTAGATTTGGGAGGAGATAGCATTCGGCGTGTAGTCTTCAAAAGCCGGCAATTTTTTTTTTTTAATTAAGAGGTGAGCTCAAGATGCTATTTGGCAGTTTTTGTTGATTTAATCACCGATTTGTTGTGCTGTGCCCTATGTGAGAGATTTGTAAGACGGTTGTAAGATGATTTGTAACCATTTGAGAGGTTCACATGATTTTAAGAAGGAATTGAGTGGCCGAGTTTTGAAGATTGCAGTTTATTGTCATCCAGGATAATCCGAAGCCCGAATAAGTGTCCAATTTCCCAAGAATTGTCCATTTTGTGTCCCATGGTCACCCCAGACTATTTATAGTTTGTGTGGGACAGAGTTGTGTATTTTTTTGTAGTGTTTTGATTCAATTCCAATTCCAAAAACTTTCTTAAAGGAAATACATCAGCCAGTGATACCAGGTACATTTTATTAAAATTATTCAAAGTAAAAATAAACAATTTTTCATTAATAAAAAATTTATTAATGAAAATTAATATCATCATATTGGATGATATTAATTATATTATTTGTTTTGGTATATCCTAAATTATTTTATTAGAGTTAATGACTTTTAAATTGTTTAGCCCATTGCCAAGTATCATATTTCTCCAATAATAGATAGATTTAGAGAGGTAGCCTTTTGGCCTCTTCCACTGCGACCTTTTCAGATATTTTGTGGTAGTGTAGTCGAAGATAACATTCTCTAGCCTGACCCTTTCTAAAAAATCTAATAGCTTCGAGATTGTACCTTTCATATAGTTATTTACCTGTGGATTTTCTTCTCCTAATGCAAAGAACCGCACATTTGCGACTGTCACAATGAAATAGAATATGTTCTGCTGTTTCTTTTTCGAGGTGACAGCATCTGCACAGGTCATCATCTGATAATCTCATCAGCTTACAGTGCCGTGTTAGAAGACCTACTATGGCTTTGACTGTTTTCCCTCCTTTACTTATTAGATCTGCCGTAAATTTTGGCGAATGTTCTCTAATGAACTGTTCCGCCTGTCTTTGTTCTGGTGAATTCCTTTACCGTTCAAGAGATTTGTGAGCTACCCACTTCCTTGTAGCCGTTCTTGTTGCTGTCTTTGCAAAAATGCAGAACGGCTCCGGTCCAATGAATGGCATTGATTGGCCTTGTTTGGCCATTTCATCTGCTTTTACATTGCCCTTATGACCCTCGTGCCCCATTACCCAGGCTACCGTAATCTTTCTGCGGTCTCCTAGTTTATTTAGGGCACGCACACAATCCTATACTAGCTTAGAATTGACCTCTACAGAATTGAGTACCTTAGGCGCTGCCTGACTATATGTGAAGATGACAACTGAACGGAACGTTCTTTCCTGGAAAACTGTCACATTCTTAGAGAGACTTACCGGGAAATGTATCCCTTAATTTGTCCCTACTATGCTGGCTCCCATCCCTCCGATGTTTTCCCAATAATGGTTTAATATTATTAATTCTATTTATTTTTAATGCATTCCAGGAGTAGTCTTTCTAGAAGTAGTCTTCTTAAAATAATTAGTTTTACAGGGGAACGTGTCCATGTTCAATTGGTAAAAAGTGTGAAAATAAATCCCAATGGTGTAACTGCGAAGACATAGATGATGACAAATGGTACACAGATGATGGCTATTATACTAGCGCCAAAAGTGTGGGTGTTACGGAAATGGTCTTTTTGCAGCAACCTGACCTACCAGATGATGCGCTTGGAAGAATAACTCTGGGACCTTTAGAATGTGTAGAAACGAGTAAGTAAAAAATAAATAAGCAGTATTTAAAAGTATATATCAAAAAGTAGGCCTCAGCAACTAAGCTGTCTGTCTACTCTACATCTATCGTACTACCAGTACAGCCAATTTTATTATTGTACATCTTGCAATAACTATTATAAAACTCCCTGTGCCTTCGGTAGATTTACTGTCTAATATAATTCTGAAGCTATTTTTTTGTGGCATTTTAATATCATTTATTACCTTTAATTGAAAAAGTATCTAATTAAGCACATGCTACCTTTAAATATAAAACAAAATATGTCGATTTCTTTTTTTTTTATTTGAAATGCTTTTTGATGCTAATATGTCTGAATTCAACATTTCTCAAATGCATCGAGTGAAGAGCACCCGAAATGTCCAATTTTTCATTACTCTGGTGCATAAAGCAGTCTGAATTTCATCGATGGCATGGGTTATGTTGACTCTCGAGGGTCGCTGTAGCTTGTATCTTATTAACATGGGTCTGCGATCTAATGAAATCCCACAAGAAAGAGTCTAATGGGTTCAAAGCTTACGATCTCGGTAGATAGTTCACATCACACCCACGTGAAATTACATTCATTAACTCGCTCGTCCACGATGTCCTGTTGAAATCACATATAATTGTTATCCAAATCATGCAATTCATGTCAAAAAAAGTTGATAATCATCGACCTACAGCGATTGCCATTGGCAATGATGACTTAGTCAACATCGGTCTCAAAGAAATATGGAACGATTACACCGCCAGCCCGTAATCCATACTAAACAGTGACTTTTCCCGAATGCATTGGACGCTCTTAGATTTTGACAATTGTGTTTCTTGGCCTACCTATTTCTCCAAAAATCGATGAAAATTCAGAGTTAGTTTCTAACTGCTCCAGAACCCATTCATCGAACATACTTTGTATATAGTCATGTACCTTCAACTTCTAGGTTAGCTGAATTTTGTACAGGTACATGCCCAAGTCACAAGTCAAAACTCCTCGTTGTGATCTGTTAAATGCAAAGTTCTTGTGGGCAACATGAAATCTACTGCCTTGGATTCTCCTACACACTTTTACGGACATTCGGGTGTTGGTTGATTGTGTACTGAACCAGTATTAAACAACTGCTAATGTCTTTCCGGTAGGACGATTATGGCAACTGTAAAATGGACGAAACCCGAACACATCTATTTTTCATTCATATATTGTAGCGTTTTATTTTTCTAGCTTTTAAAATTTTGGTTAACACTGTACATATTATAACATTGCGTAGACTGTTTTATTACCTCTAAGTATGCAGTACTTCAGTTCTCACGTCATTAATTTTGTCTGGGTGTGATTACATTAGATGTTTGTATTTTTTCCATGAAACAAACTGCAGATTATAGACGCAATCGACACGATTTTTTTGCTTTCCGAAAATCACAACGAACTACATGGTCCAGTAAAATATTATAAAAATGTTTTTATTGTTCTGAAGCTATTTTCTTGTGGCATTGTAAATTAATTACTATTAAACTGGGAATAAGCCACAATTAAAGATAAAAATACGTTTATTGACGTTTCAATTTCCACTTCGGAAATCGTTCTCAAAATACAAACAGTAAATTAAACAAATTTTGTTTTTTGTTACATAGTGAAAAATTCTTCTAATAATTTAATTTTATCTGACTCATTTATATTGACAATTCAGACATACATTATGCATTTTAAAGTAGATAACTTTAAAATGATATTGCCAATATTGTTGAGTTGGGCTCCTGGGAGGACTTTACTTATAAGATAGTTCATTCGATTACATGAAATCAACTTTAACTTGAGAATATTCGTCAGAAAAAAATCATAGCATGTAATTCGTCTTTAAAAAGACAAACACATGACATGATGACAGTAAAATTCCCCTGTTAGTGATTCCATAGTAAATTATGAGGGAAAAACCAGGAAAAAACCTCATAATACTATCCCGACATTGTAAGTATTTGTTCGTGAATTTAGTTTACCTTCAACAAACATCAAAATTCTGATTTTATATGTTACGTTATTTAAAAAACATAAATGATGTATCCTCTATATGTTACTGACTTACTAATACTGGTATTTTCTTATTAATAACTTCCTCTTTTAATATTGGTAACCAGATCCTACTACATTCTGCCGAGGAATTTGCGACACAATTGGCCTCATTTAGCATAATTAGAGCCGCTTCTTTGATATTTTCCGAAGTGGAAATTGAAACGTCAATAAACGTATTTTTATCTTTAATTGTGGCTTATTCCCAGTTTAATAGTAATTAAAAATGTTTTTATTCCAATTTTTTTTTTAAGTATTAACCATGTTTTTATCTAGCTTATTACCTCTAAACCAATAGTTATTATTTTTTTAGATACGCAGAGATATGTGGTTACTTTTACTACAAGTCAATCGTACATTGAGGTTCCTGGATGGCGAAAAGGTGATTTGGCGTTTTCTTTTCGTACTACCGGGAAAAAAGCCATTCTTTTGTATCAACCTCCAATAAGGCCAAACTACCCAAGTTTTATGGTTGCCCTAACAAGTGGTAAGTTTAACATTAATTTTAAAAATGCTTGATTTCGTTTTCATCCAAAGATTAATTCTGTTGTACTGTTATTTCAATTAATTTAATAAAAAATCCATTAAGTGTTTCATTATAAAAGGAAAACAAAAATGTTTGCTTTTTATGCACATCCCAGTAAATATTCACAGTACATAAACTACAAACCTCCTTGGTACTTATATATCCTAAGCAGTACCAATATTGTTGATATTTCCTGTCTAATTTAGATACAAGATCACAATGGCGGCGACAGCGTAGAGTAAGGTCTTCGGTTCGGCGTCAATGAAGGATGTGGCAGCTATACTTTCAAGCACAGCAAAAGAGCAAGTCAGAATAAGGCAGATAAAGCTCTCTAGTCGTAGAGAAGATAATCCGTCTAAAAAAAATAAAACTTTGAAATTACACCAAAGCTAGGGAGAAACCAATATTACTAGAGTAAGAACCTTTCCGCACTTGACCCACTATATTGAGGGTTCGAGCGCTATCTCATCAGAATGCGAAAGAAGCAAAAGTATTCGGTAATATTTCTAAGTACAAAATGGATATCACAGTACTAAGCGAAACCAAAAACAGGGAGTATTTGCACGCTGCTACGGTGAAAGCCGCAGAAATTTCTCTCCACGTGTAACATGTCCGAGATATTCCAATTTTTCGAGACGTCTAGGAAGGCAGCTGCACTGTAAGGCTTGTTTTCAAGGGTATCTCTAGATCTTCTGATGTAAATACTCTATGTATTTATCACAGATTTTTATTATTAACCAAATTGGTACTATTACCATTTAGTATGAAATACATTAAATAAACAAAATTAACCAAAAAATTTTAACGAAATAAAATAATATTTGAATATTAACAATATCTTAACTATAATAGACGAGCAATTTAATTTTTAATATAAAATTTTTCTGACATCTACCTGCCATAGGTATAACCAACGATTTTTTTTTAGATTTCCAACTTACTTTTAATTTTACCCTTAATACTGGAGTATCTAAAGAACTTGTTATAATTTCTGGCCGAAAATTAAATGGTGGTGAATGGCACAAAGTCTGGATTGATTACAATAAATATCATGTCAGGTTTATGATTAACGAAGATTTCCAAATGGTCAATTTAAAACCCGAGGAAGAGTTCGGTCCATTCGAGGGGTCCATGTTTATTGGAGGAACAATTAGGTAAACATTAAATTTATCATCACAGTCATTAACATCTTAGTAGATGTGTTGTGGTTCATAATTGGGCTTCAGCAGCTTGGACAGTTTGATTGATAATATTTCTCCACTGGTCGCGGTCATCAGTTATATGTATTGCCTCAGTATACTGTTTATTGAGAAGCTTTTTAGTAAGGTCCGCCCATCGCTGTGGAGATCTTCCGCGTTGGCGTTGAGTCTGAGGCCTTCCTTGGACCACCAACCGCTCCATTTTGTGATCACTTCGATGGATATGGCCAAAGAACTTTAAAATTCTAGAGTAAACGGTACTGGAGAGACGCTGATCCGGTTTACTTTCATCCAGAACCGAGATATTTGTACGGCGAGCCGTCCATGGAATTCGAAGCAGGCGTCTCCATGTCCACATTTCAAAGGCGTCTATACGTCGTCGATCTGATTCTTTGACTGTCCATGTCTCGCATGCATAGTAAAATATGGAAAAGACCAGAGTTGAAACGAGTCTCTTTTTGTTTGTCATAGTAATGTGACGATCACGCCAGACCCCGTTTAGTTTACTCATTGCTGCTCTTGCTAGTTGAATGCGTCTTCTAATTTCGGATTCACAACTGCCTGTGTTGTTAACTAGAGCTCCAAGATATATCATAGATGAGACTACCTCGCATCCCGCAATAGTTTGGGTTTCAGGAAACTGTTGTTGGCGATCAATAACCATGATTTTGGTTTTGTTGTAGTTAACCATGAGTCCAAATTTAGCACTTTCTACCTCGAGTTTTTTTAATAATTTAATAATTTCTTCTGGAGTAGAGGCTAGAAGTGTAGTGTCGTCTGCGAAACACAAGTTAGATATCTTAACACCACCTAGGTTTACTCCTCCCTTCCAACCATCCAAAACTCTGCGCATTATGAACTCCGAATAGATGTTAAATAATAAGGGAGATAAAACGCATCTTTGGCGTAACATTAAATTACTTAGTATATAACATCAGAATTTTTCTAAGGCAGTTAAGGTCGGCAGGATTGTTAAAATTAATAGATAGTTGCCTTCTAGCCAAGAAGCAATCTTCATTATACAGATTCTTTTGTAAATGTGTAAGGACTTTTCTTAATATTCCTATCGTCCATTGTATGTTAGCGATTATATGCACGAATCAGTCTTTCTTTAGCAGTTTATAAGTTCTATAGTTAAATAAGTTTATATTTTTTGCTAATATACCTAAAGTAACTTAATTTACACGTTTTTGAGATAAAAAATTGCTGGTAGTTAACATGACTATTATTGCTGATAAAAAAAGTATCCAATGGTCAAAAGTTCCTCTAATTTGATCCACCCAGCATGTGAGAGACCTTTCTCGCGGTCGTTTGCCATTGATTTTTGATCTTTTGTTCTTCGGTCTATGTGTCTAAGGTATCTGAGGTAGGACTGATTCATTGTTGTTAACAGTCTTGTATTGACCTTTAGTTGCTTTATTATTAAAATAGCGGTGCCATGTTCTGTGTATAATATTCGCAACATTTTCGTAAGTCCATATTTCGAAGGCATTTATTTTTCTTCGGTTGGACTCCTTTATTATCCATGTCTCACATGCATATGTGGTAATAGTAAAGGATAATGTGTTGAACCTATGATGAAGAACAACTTGAGACATTCAAAAAAAAGATAATAAGAAAAGTAGGGTGCTAGAGGAGGGCGGCACTTAGATAATCAGAAGAAATTACAAGATTAAAAATTGAATAAGGGGAACGATATTGTACGATTTGTAAGAAGTCAGAGGCTATCATGGCTGGGACATCAAGAAGATTTAAAAGCAACAAAGAAAATGTTACAATAGAAGCTGACAGGAACGCGAAAGAAAGGAAGAATCCGAACGGGACGGTTGTATGACGTAGAAGACGATCGGAATACTATGAATGTAAACACGGTACACTTTGGATGAACATCCCCGATGAATCATCTAAAGTAATTGCGACGATGAAAGTAATTATAGTATATATAGATCACCAAGACTGAATTAGTCTGTTCACTTACAAATCGCACCGACTGAAGTTGTACGTGCTGGAATTGACATTCTTCTTCTTAGGGTGCCTGTCCGTTCCGAACGTTGGTGATCATTCTGGCTATAATGACTTTGTGGTTGCTATACGAAATAGCTGTGTTGAGGTCTTTTTGTACCATGCTCTCAGGATAGCAAGCCAGGATATTCTTCTTTACACTTATACACTTATTATGTCAATTCAGGAATTGACATAATAAGTGAATATCTTTTAAATGAACTTGAAGACGTACTTGAACTTTTGACATGTACTTGAAAAACAGAAGATTAAAAAACGACGTTGGTGGGTAAGGCTGTGGATAAATTGAATGCTACAAAATGTGGGCGTGAACGTATTTGTTGAAAATACCATCTAATAATGTCTGAAGTGCAATTTGAAGAGCTACTTGGCAAAGTTCCATCGTTAATTCAATAGCAAAACGCAACCATGAGAGAATCTCTTCATCAAAGACTGAAATTACAAATTGTAATAAGATATCTTGCAGTATGTGGACTGTTGCCGCCATTCACTAGTCACTGCCGATGAATCACAGCAATAATTGCATGTTTCCATGTTCATGTTCATCTTACAAGTGAATACAAGTAGAACTCGGTTCAACTTCGTTCAATATTCAGTTTGAATTATCATTTTCGATAATTAACAGTTTACACGATTCACTTATTTTTCACTCTGGATGATTCATCCGGGATGGTAACCCAAAGTGTACCGTGAAAACTCGCCTTAAGACAATAGAAGAGAAGATCACAAGAGAGGTCTGATTGGGAGGATATAGCCAAACAGGTAAAAATCCATCTAGAGTTATAATGTCAAAAGAAGAAGAATAATGTGTTAAGCAATCATGTTAATTTAAATAGTATTTCAGATGATTAATATACACCAATATGTATGTAAAATACTGTGTTATTAACATGTACTAAATTCAATGTGGACATGCGACATCCAGTTGAGCCAGTAAAAGTAATTTAAACGTCGGGTTGTCCAGTGATTCCAAAATAACATGTCAAGAAGTATTATCAACGATCCTTGGCATTATAAAGTATCCTCCCTAGACAGTGTTAATAATACCTACCAGGAATCACGAGCAAAAACTTCTTTAGTACGTCAATGTTCATGTTCAGTCAAGGTCATCCATCTTGACAACATGGATTTGGATGAACTTAAAAGAAAAACGTCAAATGAAATCGTAGGCTTCCACAGCCAGAGTCAGAATTATAGTTTATTCGTCTTCCGGGTTTGGACTGTGTCATTTGTGAGTGACCCAAAAGTGGGTTCATCTCGACGTTTCGCTACAATTGTATGTAGCTTCTTCAGGAGAACAAAGAAAAAGAAATCAAAAGACAGGAAGATGGGTAGTTAGCAACGGTAACTCAGTTACTCAACGCAACCAGAGGCGAATACTAACTACCAAGATTGGCATTTGGTCACAGTAACTCAACTACTTAACGCAGCCAGAGGTGAAAACCAAATGCCAGGACAGGGATTCGCGTCCAACAGCTCAGAACACTAACGCGTCGAGAGGCGGGGATTCACAACCGGAAGACGAATAAACTATAAGAAAAACGTCATTTGTGTTGTTGATAAAGATTCTATTATTACAGCTTAAGGAAAACTAATGAGTTTGTCATTAGTTTCATATTTTTTAGTAGTAATTCAGATTAGAGAAATATTGCTATTGGCAATTATTTGTATCTATTTTTATCATTTTTATTTATTAATATTAATCATTCATGCGTGTTTTGTTATTTGGGAAATTTCAATGCTGTTCCATATGAATTGCCTACAATGTATACGTTTGACTACAATTTGATTCTACGCAAAAAATCTGTACTAAAATTATTACATTTCTACTTCCTGTTCTTAGCGATCTTCTTGATCCGAAATCATCTGTTCACCAAGGACTAATTGGATGCTTTCGAGGTCTAGTTGTAAATGAAGAAATATTAGATATCTATAGTTATATGAGTGTACATCTCAGTGAAATCATAAAAGACTGTAAACCATCATGTGATCCAAACCCGTGCCAAAACGGTGCGCAATGTAAAGAACTTTGGAGTAACTTTCAGTGTATTTGTCCAAACCCGTGGGCATACGGTGGCGAATTTTGCGAAACAAGTAAGTTTTCAGATTTTTACTTTCATAATAAATTTCGTATTCTTCTTCTTCCTTCTTTACCATACACTTATTCATTTATATTTCTTATTAGTTAATTAATGTTGTTACTCCTTTTTTTAAGCGTTCGCAGGGTGTCTCGTTGGTAATAATTCAAATGCCATAATTGGTTAGATTAAGTCTAACAAAACGTTATTGTTTTAATTTTAAAGTTTATTGTTTTTATATTACCGTAATTAAAATATAAAATTAATCTTTATTCTCACATTGGTGAAGCGTTATGACATTTAGAATTGTTCACGCCACAAACAGTAGATATTAAGTAGGCGCTCAGTGCGAGATCCGTTGGATGACGAATGCGCATCATGGGCGTGGTTATTTTCAGACTTTCAGCTATTTTTGGTGAACTGTACCTTTACTTTCGAAGCCTTCATAGTTTGCACCTCATTTACAACATGCATAACCTGATTACAAATTATGCACGTATGTACGCCTGAGCTCTCTTTTTGGAAAATATAACAAACCATATACGTAATAAGTAATCTCAACTGTTAAAGAATTTTCTTCCTTTCTTAGTGACGGCGCCGACGGTCCAGGGACATTGTCAGTGTGGTGATCCTTAGAGAAATGCCGCAAGAGAATATGTATAAATATATTTAAACATGTTGCAAATACAGTTCAGATCGACGTTTGACCCAGTCTTTTCTACTTTCGAGTTTTATATATATAAATATAATATATATATATATATATATATATATATATATATATATATAACTTTTATTCTTTATAAAATGATATGTGTTCAATGGAGAATTAAGTAACGAAAAACTCTGAAGGAAATGCACAAATTTATTGAGATGTTTACAGTTTAGGTTACAGAATTATACTAACTTAAGAAATACACACTATATCTACAAAAAACCTCTCATAGTTCTTGATAATACGTAAACACTTAGAGATTCTCGGCATGGGTGTTTATCATCTTCCAAAGGGTCTTGAATATTGAGATGAAACACACACACATGCAGTGGCGTGCTCGCCATAACACCTCCCTCCTGAAGACCGAAGCTGGGGTGTTCAAGAAGGGTTCTTTTACAGCTTCGAAGTTTTGGCGCCTCTCTAGATATACTCCGCACAGGGCAGGTAGGGCCACATGGAACAAAAAAACCAACCGGCAATAACTCATTCTACTGTTGTTGTTATGAGAAGGCCGTAGATGAAGTGTATCACAAGGTAATCGAATTATATGTTGCAGTTATTATTGATTAAAATCCCTTTATAATATGGATAATGAAAGGTCATATCTACTACTTGCCGTGTTACACTTCAACTTCGTTTAGTTAATAGCATCATAAAATGGTTTTACATTATTAAAATGAAATTTTCGAATAACCTTGTTATCTAACTTAATTTTTAGAGTTTTATTGGTTTCATTGACTTCAAGAACAACATATGGTCCTGTATTTAATACCGATTTTGGTGTATTTGGATTTCTTGGTCTTTTTAAGAGAATTTTATCTCCAACTTTATACTTTACTTTCAAGTTGCTCGTTCTTAAGTTATCAAAGCGTTTCTTTTGCTTTTTCCTTTGATCGCATTGTTTTTCCCTTATATTTTCTAACTGATTATTATACGAAATTTCAAATTCTCTATCATTTTTATATGGAAATACTAAACTATAGGGTGTAGTGGATGTTGAATGATATTTACTAGAATTATATGAGTGTATAGCGACTAAAAGTGCATCTTCTAAGTCGCACTGGTTATGTTCTAAAAGATAACTTCGCAAATTATCTGTTATGTTAGCATGGAAGCACTCAATTATACCGTTAGAGGCATGGTACTCAGACGAAGTAAGGTGCCATTCGATATTCAATGAATTAATAAAACTTTGCACCTTTTTATGATTAAATTCACCCCCGTGATCTGACATAATCATCTTAGGAAGGCCGAAAAGCGAAAAATAATTTTTTAATTTACTAATTATCGTTTCTGGGTTTTTATCAGTTAAAATATACGCTTGTGCAAATTTTGTTAGATTATCTATAACGGTGAGCATTTTTTGTTTATCAAAAAAGAACAGGTCTACAGATAAAGCCTCAAATGGTTTCTCCGGAGAATGCCTTACATTTAAACCTTGAGTACGATTCCTACGATCAAATTTTGAGAGTTGACAAGTAGGGCATAAAGTAATAAACTCGGTTATTTCTCGATACATATTTTTCCATTTATAAAATTGTCGAATTTTGTCTGCAGAATCATTAATTCCTTTGTGATAATTACCCGGGTCGTTATGATATTCGAAAATTATCCTTTGCCTTTCTTCTACAGGCGGCATAGTAACGATATTTTTACAAATTATAAAGTTCACGTCTGGGTAAAGGAAACTGAGCATTTTATAATAAATATTACTTTCAAAATAAGGTATGCAATAAGTTTTATTTCTAACTAATACTAGTTTTTTCAAAGTATTAAAATTCTCAAGGCAATGGTGTGGCTTAATTTTAACTATAGTAATCTCTCTACTACGATTTTCGTTATATAACTTTAATATTTTTTCAAAATCCGAGTCACCAACAGTGGGAAAATTATCATTGATTATTTCGAAATGATTTACATTTCTGTCATTCTCATCGTATAAATATAAAATAGTCTTATTGTTAACGTCTAAGATTTGCTCATTAGAGTAGGTAAAGTTATTTAAATTTACGTTAGTTTTAATATTCTCAAATTCCGTATATTCATTTTGTTTTTGATAGACATGGTTTAATCGAATTCTTGGCAGAGCGTATAATTTTTGTTTACTTACAGTAGTATCGATTTTTTCACTTAAGTCGATAACATTATTACTTCTAACTTGATGTTCGTGTATATTATTTAGACTCAATATATTATGTTCCCGATCAGATGAAAACAAAGGGATTTCCTCATGATTAGCAAATAAAGTATTTAAACCAAAGTCAATAACACATTTATTCTTTTCTAAAAAATCATAACCAAGTATTCCATCAAAAGGAGAATTTATGTCTACTATATAGAATTTCTGAACACTCGAAAATAACTTAAAATTTACGCTCTTTGTAACTTGAATTGGTTCGTTATTAATACCAAATATTTTAAAATCTTCATGATTAAAGTGATAAGAATCTAAAATTTTACCAGGTTTCAATATTGATATAGCTGCTCCTGAATCAATTAATAATTTTATATTCAAATTTTTAATATGCGCGTAAAGAAGCGGTTTATTTGCTACTTGGTAAACTGTAACGTTGTCAGCGGCACTTGCTCTAAAAAAATCATGATCAACTTCGATTTCTATTTCTTTTTCTGAACTATCATTGTCGCAATAGGTATTATGAACAACATTGTGAGATTGTGGTTTACGATAACATTTTTCTGCTTTATGTCCATATTTATGACAAACAGTGCACTTTGGAATAGTTAATTTAATCGGTGGATTTATCGATTGATTTGTTGAACCGGGATCAGAAAATGTTTTTTGAGTACCTGCAGTACTTGACGAAATTTTATTGTCATCATTTATATTTAATTTAGAAAACTTGTCATTTGTTTGTTTGAAATATTGTTGGTTTTCATAATCGTTTAAAATTTGCTTAATTTGAATTAACGAACAAGGATTTAAAGAGCGAAGCATTTGGCACAAAGGTTCTTTTATGCCCGTAATAGCGGTCAGAATTGCAGTCTTACTGTGAAAATTATTTAAACATTTTTTCTCAACATCGTTCAAATTTGAATCGTATTTGATAACTTTATTGATTCTAATTAATTGTTTTTCAATTCTATCAACAAAATTTGTAGGTTTTTCATTAGAACTTTGCTTAAAGTGACATAACTCAAAATTTAGACACTGCAAATCCAAATTTTCACCAAACTGAGAAAGGAGAGCCTTTTTTATTTCGTGCCATGTCGAAAATTCTTTCGAGCCAATGAAATCAAGAGCTTTTCCCTCTAACCTGCTTTTTACAATAAAAGGAAAAATTTGCAATTCCGCTGGGTCAAATTTTGCAAAAATAAAATCAACAGAATCTATAAAATAATGTAATTTTGAAGAAGACCCATCAAAAACATTTATAAGCTTGATAGCTTTGTCACAATTAATATAATTATTAGAGGTGGTAGCGGAAATTATTGGCGTAGTTGCTGTTACGTCGTTAGTTGCCATTGTATTAACAAAAATAAATTAAACAAATAAAAAATGCAAATACTAGATATGATAGCTTAAAAGTTTGAAAATTGCGAAACAGAGTAAATAAAAAAATGAAAACAAATAAAAAATGAATATAATTCGACTAACCTCAAGTACTTCCGTGAGAACGTGTCGAAAACGTTGCAGCAAACGTCTCAGATCAAGTGGATTTACACTGGAACGGGTAGAGAACGGGTGGAGAACGTTGTATCTTCTGGATCAACTGGGTTTTCACTGGAACTGGTTGAAATTCTAAACTGTAGAGATGTTGTTGCTTCTTCTGTGGAAATGCTTCACCGTTTCCAGGGTCGAGTGGCTTTTCACTGAAGCTGGTTGAGAAGATTTCACGAAGTTGCTAGTTGCGCCTCCCCAGAACTTCCGAATTACTTTGTGGCTTTACACAACAAGTGGCCTTACACTTGGAATTCTTCTAAGTTGCTTACGGGTTCCTTCAGTTTTCCTTCCTCGTGGCCTTACACTCGGAACTCAAATAATAAGTCACTAATTCTCCAATTTTCCAATTAACGATTAAAATCGATTAAAAAAAGGCTGTACTTTTTCTAATTGGAAATTCTACTGACTGCGCTACTTTTATTCTTTATAAAATGATATGTGTTCGATGGAGAATTAAGTAACGAAAAACTCTGAAGGAAATGCCAAATTTATTGAGATGTTTACAGTTTAGGTTACAGAATTATACTAACTTAAGAAATACACACTATATCTACAAAAAACCTCTCATAGTTCTTGATAATACGTAAACACTTAGAGATTCTCGGCATGGGTGTTTATCATCTTCCAAAGGGTCTTGAATATTGAGATGAAACACACACACATGCAGTGGCGTGCTCGCCATAACATATATATATATATATATATATATATATATATATATATATATATATATATATATATATATATATATAATATCCAATAAAATATATAGAATATTGATTTGATGCTTGAAATGTTTTAGATATCAATCAAAATGCAATAACATTTACTTTGCCAAGTTCGTATTTGAGGAGGAACTATTTAATAAACGACACCAGTGAAGAGAAAGCCGTACTCTCGAAAATGTTTAGAGAACAGATTTTAGTGAATCTTAGAACATACGAAAATCGTGCTTTAATTTTTTATGTGAATGATCATTTAAACAATTTTGCTCAATTGTATATCGACAACGATACTCAAGTGATATTTTTGTTTAACTACGGAAACAAGATTCACAACGTTACTGTTAATTATGCAAATTTAAATACTAGTAAGTCTGTTCAGATTGCTATAGAAAGAAGAAAAAACTTAACGAGAATGCATGTTAATGACCAAAATAAAACTATACCGTTTGGGGTTAAGCTGTTAGAAGAATATTCGAATAAACCATGGATTAATCCAGATATGGGTAAGTTAGGTACTATACCTACATATAGCGAGCACTTATTTTTATGTCTAGAAAGGCTCTCGAAACTTTGGACATTCTTATAATTACGATATAAATACCTCCTCCTCCTCCTCCTCAATCATAATCCCTTTTGGGATGTGGTGACACCATCAGGCCTTAACAGATTTTCTACGATTTTCCTCCATCCTTCCCTATCTTGGGCTAGTTGTTCGGCTTCATGTAACCCTTGTTTATTTAATATTTTTGTTTGATCTACGCAACGGCTTGGAGATCTTCCCCTAGGTCTCATTCCTTCAACTCTACCCTCGACTATCAGTTTTTCCATCGTACCTGTTCTTATAGCAATATATCCAAAATACTGCAAATATCTATGTTGTATTTGTTTAAGCAATATATACTTTACTTTAAGTTGTTCTAATAAACATACGTTAGTGCGCTGATCAATCCAGGATATTCTCAACATGCGGCGGTATACTCACATTTCAAACGCGTCCAGTTTATTTTTATCCGCTTTCTTTAAGGTCCACGTTTCGGATGCATATGTGGCTATGGGAAAATGAGCCCTTACCAGCCTTAGTTTTGTGTGTATTGTTATGCTAGAATTTTTCCAAATTGTTACCAGTTTCATCATAGCTGTTCTACCAATCGTCAACCTTCTACGTATCTCTATGTCACACCCTCCGTCATTTGTGATTAGGGACACCAGGTATATGAAACTATTTACTACATACTTCAAAGCCCCCAAGTTCTTTAAGGTGTTTAAGATTATTCCGAGCTCTGCTCACTATCGAGATCTTTATTATACTCCTATTAAGCTTTAGTCCATATGTTTTGCTTTTTTCCTCCAAACATCTCATTATGTCTTCCATTTCTTTCTGATTTGCCGCGATTATTAAAGAAAAATCAGTATATCTCAAGTTATTGATTTTTTGACCTACTATTGATATTCCGCCCTAAGCACTCCACATAAGCATAGGAGTATTGAATTCACGGGTTTTTTCGATTAGCTGTCTAATAGTAAGGATGTGTTCTCTTGTGCCTTTTCCTGGGACAAATCCCGCTTGTTCTTCTGATATCTGAGGCAATAGAATAGCTTTTAGTCTTTCATGTATCACATGAAGAAGAACTTTTCTTGCATGGGGTATTAGGGTTACCGTTCTGTAGTTACTGCAATCTAGCGGTGTTCCTTTTTTGAATATAGGGATGAAAGTGGATGTTCTCCAGTCGTTGGGCCACTCTCCGGTTTCCCAAATCTTTTTGCAGATCATATGCCTAACATTTACTCCAACATCTCTAGTCTCTTTTAAAACTTCTGCGGTTATCTGGTCTACGCCAGGAGATTTTCTTTTTTTACTTTTGATTGCTTTTTCTACCTCTGACTTTAGAATGCTTGGTTCTCTCTCTGCAGTGAACTCATCGTGATTTGCATTTTGGGGATCATCTGTATATAAACTTTGACAATATTTTCTCCATACCTCCATAATCCTTTTCTTGTCATTTATAATATGTTGGTTTTGATCCATTATTGTTTGTATGATTGGTTTAAATTCCCTGGATAGATATGGGACTTAGTTATATATCTCATGGGATTCATACTGGTTTGCACGTGTCTCTAGTTCTTCGCATTCTTCATTTATATGTTTATTTTTATTATCCCTACATGCTCTATTTAACCTTGCTAATTCGTTTTGTTGCTGTCGTTTTGATATATGAGATATTTAATTCTCTTTCGCTATTCGAGAAATTGCAGCATTCTGTCTGTCATCCAGTGTTTTCTTTTGATGATCTTTTTTCGTTTCTGGTTCTTTCTACAGAGGTTTCTTTGGCATTTCTGAAACCTTTCTACATTTCTTCTGGGTTGTCTTGTGTGTTCGACATATTAGTTTCCTTTAAAGCATCTCTAAATGTTTTCGGATTTGAAATCTCTAGCCTGTTTTAATTTTGGTGCAGGATTGTTCTTTTTATCTTTATCTTGAAGCAAGCCCATAACAATTTGTGATCGAATCCACATTCAGCTCTTGGTCTAGTTTTTACGTTTGTATAACATATCTTTAGATGTTATCATTTCTTGTTTCTCCCACCTTACCGTTAAAATCGCCCGTGATTATGAGTGATTCTTTAGATGAAATATTTCTTATTGTGTCTTCAATAACGGAGTATACGTCTTCCACTTCATTGTCTAACGTGTCTGAGGTTGGTATATAGACCCGAAGAATGTGCATTTTGTTTGGTGATGCTAGTAAGGTTATTTTTATAAGTCTACCATTTATAATATAAATATTTAATATAAATACATTCTATATTATTTAAATTCCTATTCTTTAAGTCTTCATGTTCCTATTTTGCACTGTTTTTTCTCCTTAGGATTTTGTAAAATAAAGTTTTACTCCATTTTTTTCTTCCTGGAATTTTTAATAGGAAATATGTCATATAACGATAAAATATTAAACTGGAATATATGAAGTTTTCTCAAATCTACGAATAATATTTTTCTCCAAAATTAACATATAAATTTTGCTTTTTAGAAGTACTTGCCCCTCAAAGACCACCTGCGCCACCAACTGAATATTTTCAATTAAATTTAGGCGGTTATGATTCAGAAACACTATTAAAAGTTTCTGATTATCCTCCCAAACTCGAAGGTTATGTAGGTTGCTTAAGAGGGCTACAAATTGGAAATAGTTTAATAGATTTACCTTCTAAAGTAAGCATCACTGATGTAGGTAAGTAATTTTTTCCTCATACATGACGTCTCATTCTACATTCACTACATTGAAATAATAATAAACACGTTTAAATAAGTCCAATATGACTTTATCATGACCTTAATTTGCCTTATTGTTTCTTTAAAAATTTGTTTTTGCCGGAAATGCGTAAATAAGCTAGCATAACTCCAATTTGCAAAAAGAAAAAATCAATAAAATAACACAATAAAATGCATCTGGGTCAAAACTAATACCGTGTGTATACTCTTCTACTTCGTATGACTGCATTTATGCGTCGACGCATGCTTGATATCAAATGTTCAACAAAAGCTTGTGAAATATTCTCCCATTCTTCAATAACGGCCTCAATGAGTTGGTTGTGATTGGCAATAGGGGGTCTACGACTTCAAATCTTTTTTTTTAGATAGTTCCATAGATACTCTATAGGATTCATGTTCGGACTGTTAGGTGGCCACTCTAATAATGGCATAACAACATCATTTAGGTAGCCAATAACCTGTCGAGCCATACGAAGACGAGCGTTGTCTTGCATGAATAAAAAATTAGGTCCAAGAAACGGAGCATAAGGCATTACATGGTCGACAATAATGTTGTCTAAGTAATAATGGGCAATCATAGACCTCATACGTATGTGGAGCAACTCCGTACGAGCTTCAAAACAAATTCCCCCCAAAATATTTTAGAGCCACCACCAAAAGGTACTTTAGGAGAGATATTGTAGCTAACAAACCTTTCTCCTCGCCAGACACGCTCACGACCATCTGGAGCTTTAAGGTTTACTCTAGTCTCATCGGAGAAAAGAACTCGTTTCCAATCATCGATGGTCCAATTTTGATGCAATTTTGTCAAATGTAATTTCTGAACCCTGTATTCTCTGGTATGCAAGGGTTTTTGGTCGGTTTCCTGTTGCTCAATTCTGGTTTATGTAAAGATTCCTAACTGTTCAAGATGATGTCGCGACATTTCGAACATCTGCTAGTTCATTGTTTAGCAGTTTACTGGTAACTCTCCTATCTCTGAGAGCACGTTGTCTCAAAAAACGATCATCAATTTGATTAATGCAACGTTTTTGCCCTTACCCTGATCTTCGATGGTACGACTCTATTTCATATCGCTTCACCTTGCGACTGATGCTGAAATGATGTATTCCTAACAAACCTATTTTTACTTGATTTTTATGCAAATGAACTTTCAAACATGCATGTGATGAAAAATATCACAATAAAAAGCTTGTTTCTCACAAGCACTTTGCTTTAATCGGCACTTTTTATGAAAAGTTTATACTCACTTTTAGTCTAAAACGAAGTTTAATGCAAATTATTGTTAAAACAAGACTATTATCAGCTTACATAATATATGTCACTGTCAAACAAGGTCTATAGGCAACTTGTCGTACAGTAAATTATCAAT
Source organism: Diabrotica balteata (assembly GCA_918026665.1). Lineage (NCBI taxonomy): Eukaryota > Metazoa > Arthropoda > Insecta > Coleoptera > Chrysomelidae > Diabrotica > Diabrotica balteata. The sequence continues at coordinate 33,284,552 of OU898281.1, read as the reverse complement.
AAATAAAGATCACTGAGAAAAATATGAGTGATGCGTTAATTTTGTCCAGGAGTTTATATAAATATCGACTGGCCCCAACGTTTTGTATATTTTTTTAAAACAAGGCAAAAATTATTTTATTTCTACATAACTCATATCGTAGAGTAAAATAAAACTTACCGTCACCTAACAAAGCGACGCTACTAAAGTTATACGATACCTGATAAGTCACGTCCGAACCTTTTTAGTTACTATTTTTTTGGTCCTTTTGCTTCGTACCATTTTTCTTTTGCTTTTACCTATTTTTTTAATTTTTCTTTTCCATGTGTGTTGGTCTATCTTTCCTTTTTTGCCCTCGGAGCTTCTAATCTACCAATTGCAATAGTAGTTAAATTTGTCATTGTAAATAAAAAACTGATCACTCGGATCACTTCTTAGTCATCTCAAAGATAACCTTATTACCAACATGGAAGAAACAAACAAAAAATATGACGAACCCAAATGACGAGTTATTTAAAGTTTATCTCCTGCAAGAATGTAGTATAAGACATTTAGGTTTAGGTTTAGGTTTAGGTTAGGTTTTAAATTAGATATACACCCTGTAAATGGCAACACTGCGCGCCGTCGACTTTCTACGGCTTGAATCTGCTTGAAATACTTTGTCACCGTATAGTGGTTTAACTGCGTAGATCTTTAATTTATTTTTGTTAACATGTTCTGTTTATACGCCCGCAGGAAAAGTTCAAATAATAAAATGGTTTTATGGTGGTAATTCTGGACAACAGTGTGCAGATTTATTTTCTATGGTTTTGAGGAGAGACCAATTTGTTGCGTACAGTAAATTCATATATATATATATATATATATATATATATATATTATATTATAATATATATATATATATATCTAATAGCACTACGAGCCTAGTAGGCCCATGGCTTGAGCTGTTATTGTTTTCCATTTCTTCTATTATTAGCCTTGTCCTTCCATCTTTCTATTCCCAGTGTTTCTAGGTCTTTCTCTACTTCTTGCTTCCATCTACTTCTCGGCCTTCCTCTTCTTTTTTTTGTACCCATTGTATGCATCAGAATCATTTTTGGTACTCGAGAATTTGTCATTCTTTCTATGTGCCCTAGCCACCTGAGTCTCTGAGCCTTTACTACTCCCACTATACTAGGATTCTTATACATATCTTCTAATTCTTTATTTGTTCTTCTTTTCCATGTATTGTCTACTATCTTGCCTCCAAATATCTTTCTCAAAACCTTTCTTTCCCATATTTCGAGCATACCTGTTTCGCCTTTGTTCAGTGTCCACACTTCACTGGCGTAGGTTACCACTGGTTGTATAACTGTTTTGTAAATCCTTATTTTGGCATTCCTAGATATCTGTTTACTTTTTAATAGCCTGTTTAAGGAGTACACGCATCGGTTTCCTGCCATTATTCTTGATTGGAGCTCCTCTCTAATATTTGGTTTGCATGTGAACATCGACCCCAGGTATGTAAATCTTTCCACTGCTTCAAATATATATGCTTTTTCACCCTCTACTTCTATTTTTAGATTTCCTCCTTTTTGTTCACTGTCATCTATCCATTCCATGTATTTTGTCTTACTTTCGTTGATGGCTAAGCCTATTTTCTTTGCCTCTCTATCTAGCCTCTTTACTACTTCTTGTAGCTCCCATTTGCTTCGAGCCAGTATTACTACATCGTCTGTAAAGGCTAGACATTGGTGCTTTCTTTGGTATAACAATCCCTCTCTGTTGACATTTGCATCTCGTATGACCTTCTCCAAACACAAGCTGAATAGTATCGATGATAGGGGATCTCCTTGCCTTACTCCTTCAGTGACTTCAAATTTTTCCGACATTATATTATTTATTTTAACTCTGCTCTCAGTCTTGGACAACGTTATTTGTATCATTCTTATAAGTTTTCTACTGATACCCAATTCTTCTAGTGCTTTGCTCATTTGGTTCCGTTTTATTCTATCGTACGCTTGTTTGAAATCAATGAAGAGGACCCTTGTCGGCAGATTGTGTTGATAACTTTCCGCTTGCAATTCTCTGAGCGTAAATATCTGATCTGTTGTACTTCTATCAGGTCTGAAGCCACATTGGTACTCGCCGACAATGTTTTCTATCACTCCTGCCAATTTGTCCTTTATACACGCTGCAAGAATTTTGTATGCAGTATTCAATAGTGATATCCCTCTGTAATTTTGACAATCTGTCCTATCGCCTTTCTTATAAAGTGGGCATATAATTGCATCTGTCCATTCTTGTGGTAGTTGTTCTTTAATCCAAATCTCCTTTATTAATTTGAACATTTGCTCCTCTAGCGTTTTCCCTCCATATTTGAACATCTCTGCAGTTATATTATCACTTCCTGGACTCTTGTTATTTTTTAATTTCTTTATTATTTCCTTTATCTCGTTTCTGGTAGGGGGTGTTTCTTCTGTCTCATTTATTTGGTTCCTATGTTTCTCCGTTCTTATAGGCTGTTGCTGTTCTATCCTGTTTTCGTCATTTAGCAATTCATCGAAGTATTCTTTCCATCTAGCGGCTATTTCATTTTCTCCACTAATGGCGTTTCCCTCTTTATCTTTGTAAAATATTGTTTTTTGTTGGTATCCTCTTTTTTCATTTTTTACTCCCTGGTATAAATTTCTAATTTCTCGATTTTTGTAATTTTCTTCTATTTCTTTCAGCTGATTTTCCATGTACTTTCTCTTTTTCATTCTCAAAACTTTTTTTACGATTTTTCTTTGTTTTTCATATCTGTTTCTTGTTTCTTCCGTATCACTTTTGATCATATCCATCCTTAGTTTACTTCTTTCTTCAATTTCCTTCTGGCATTCTTCGTCAAACCAATCCTTTTTCTTTTTAGTTATATTTTTATTGCATTCTTTAGCTGTGTTACTGATAATCTGCTGAATTTTGTCCCAGTCCTTGTCTATGTGCCCTTCTAGGTGTATTTCATTTAATTTTCTATCGATACCTTTTCTATACATTTCTTGTTCTTCTTGCGTTACAAGCCGCACTGGTTTATTTGTGTTCTTATTTTTTTCTTTTGCGATTTTTTTCTTCCGGTATCAGTTGAGCCATTTTAATTCCTAACATGAAGTGATCCGAGTCAGCGTCTGGTCCTCTGTATGTTCGCACGTTCTTTATACATTTTCGGTCTTCTCTCTCTATTAGTACATGGTCAATTTGATTTAATGTTTTTCCATCTGGGGATCGCTATGTTGCTTTGTAGATGCTTTTTCTCTCGAAATATGTACTCATTATTAGCATATTTTTTTCTTTGGCAAAATCTATCAAAAACTGCCCGTTCTCATTAGTTTCCTCGTGTTCGCTAAATTTTCCTATAGTTGTTCTATATATTTCTTCTTTTCCTATCTTTGCATTTGCGTCCCCCAGTACTACTTTAATGTCATATCTTGGAATACTTTCAACTACCCTATTAACTTCACAGTAGAAATCCTCTTTTACTTCAATATCTTTTACAGTAAATTCATAATAAGTTAAAAAATTTAAGAGTTGTTATTACCCCAAAGATTGTAGAAAATGTCAAGCTCAAGAAATACCACCGGAAAGAGTTGAGGAAAGAGAATACCGGGATACACAGATTTGTGTAACAATCGAGTAGTTGCTAGAGAGTTCGATGGTAGGAATGTTACTGAAATGAAAGTATTGAAAAAGCACGGTTACAAGAATTTTAAATATTCGAAAACGCAGCAGCTTTATCCAGACGATTTCTTTCAAAGAATGGAGTTTTGTGAAACTCTAATAACGAAGGCAATGGTAAGCCAAATTTTATTAAAAACATTTTATTCGCTGATGAATCTGCTCTTTCGTTAGCAGGGAGACACAATCCTTCCATTACGAGGTATAGGCGCGGGAAAACCAGTACAGAAGTGTTGTTAAGCGAACCCAACGTCCTCAAAAAGTTAACGTTTGGACTGGCATTTTAGGAGACCACATCATAGGTAAATTTTTTATTATGAGGCAACTTGAATAATAGCGTATATCTCGATTTGTTTCAAAATCGTATTCTTCCCGCTATTCTCAATCTTCCTGATGTTAATCTGGAGAATGTTTGGTTTTATCAAGACGCCCGTTCAGTTCACAACGCCAATGCTCGAATTATAAGGGGGTATTTAAACAATACGTTCCCGAATCGAGTTATCAGTGGAACGGGAGATATTAAGTGACTTCGCGATCTCCAGATCTTACACCCATGGACTTCTCTTTTTGAGGACATTTAAAAAGCATCATCTACGATCATCCTGAGGCTAAAGCCCAACATTTAGATGAATTAAAAAATCGAATAAGAGAAGTCTCCCATTATGTTACAGCAGAAACTCTTTCATCTGTCCGCAGAAGTTTTTATGACAGATTGGGATACTATTCAGCCGTAGAAGGTCAAAGATTTAAATCATTTCTGTAGGGCATAAAGAATTATTTCTTATTTTATTAGGAATTATTTTTTATTTTCAATAAGAGTATATTTTTGTTTTATCTTTTTAAAAAATGCGCTTTTTTTTTAATTCAACCACAAAAAATTGTTGATATTATTAAAAACCGATACAAATGCACCGCTTTATAAGAATCAGTGTACTTTTATCGAGTTTATGTACTCTACGACATGAACCGGGTATACGTAATAAAAACAAACATCGAATTTGAATGACGGAGATGTAAATCTCACCAGTGGTTATGTTCTACTAAATGATTTTCTATCGTGGTGTCGGAGGAAATCAGGAATTACAATTACTTCGTACGAGGCAATGTTGCCGATTTTAGCACTTAATTTAGTATGCAATATAATCTAAAACTTAATGTATTGTATAACTAAAAATAATATAAATTTGGAATGGTCCAACGTAAAATATTTCAATAAAAAAGCAGCGATTAAAACAATGGGGAGAAATAAATAGGTATAAAAGAAAAGTGGCTTAAGGATATAAAATACAGAAAAAAAAATTTCAATAAAAGAAAAACAACAGGCATATTTAAATACTTTCCAAAACAACACACAAGAAACAAGACTAAAATATGTAGAAAAACACAATAAAGCCTATCATAAGAAAAGTATATCAAGAATCGGAATTGGAATAAGCTAGAAATCAGAGCTTGTGTTATGATCTGTATTTCCGAAAAATCTACGTGAATTTATCATGTTAAGTTGTACCAATATCAGTAATCTTCGTAGACATTCACCTAACAGAAACACGCCAATAAGTAACTTTTCTATTACATATATGGATAAATCCGAGTGTGACCTTTAAACCTAACCTAACCTTAACCTCGACCAAATTAATTTATGCTCTTTTATCTAATTTTTATTTTCTTGTCAATCTAATTAAATTTTTAGGAGTCATCGCCCATTGCAATATGAAATGTGATGAAGTACCATGCAAACATGACGGCATCTGCATCGAAGATTTTCGAAACCAGAGACACACATGCGATTGTGAACATACTAGTTACTATGGGGAGTTTTGTTCTGAAGAGGTTGGAGCTGAATTTAACGGAGAGTCGATTTTGTGGAGGGAATACATTCTAAATGGTTCAGTAGACCACGTGAAGTTCCAATTAGCTTTTTCCAGCGTCGATATCAGTCAAAAAAGTACAGTTTTGCTGCTTTTGCAAACTGAAAATAGGTATAAATGCAATATTAATCAAAAGTATTAAATCATTTACTAAACTTACCAACATACTAATATAACATTTATCATCTAATTAACAGGGAATATTGAGTAAATGTGGACGTACTTGATTAAAGAAATAGTATAAATAGAAATATAGTAAAGATGTTTTTAATTATGTCATATTAATTGCTTTTAAAGATGTAAAGCTGTACATTTTCTCGGTAAATTTATGACTATTCCACAGCAGTTACTAACATACCAATGAACATTCACGGTACTCCTTGAATACAAATTTGTTTTATATGTTTAGCACAATAAAACCTCTATAGGCATGTATTTTGAAACTTACAGTAGATCTGCTGCATCTTTGCCCATTGTCGTCATTTATATTAAAGGAAATAAACAAAATCAAGTGAGCCAAACTTACGTCGATTATAAGAATTAGAAAATGGATAATATTACAATGGAAGTTTCTATATTTCTCTTTTATCATTTATTATATTTTGAAAACTTTTATGAACGTACGAATTTTTGGAAACCTACAGGTTGTCCAATAACATCTACTAACTTAGCAAAAGGTTAATTTTGAATCTAAAAATTGGTATGCTTACTGTTTGGGCATCATAGAAATATTCTATAACAACAAAAAAATATGCCATCTACATGTCAAAAATTTGGATTGTATACCAAAGTTTACATCGACAAATACACCGAAAAATAGGTAGGTTTGTATAGCGTATCATACATTTGATAATGTATTTACCACAAAACTTTAGGTTGAATGAAGATAACATTGTCACATAATATTTAGAATGTATTTTTCAATGTACTTTACAACTAAATTAAATGTTCAAAATGACCACTATTTATTTTTGACAATACCCGAGGCGATTTTGGAATTCTCGTACAACATTTTGTACGACTCCGTGAGTTATTTTGTTATGTCACTACTTGTGAAGAAGTAATCGAGAGGAGTCAAATCGGGGATCTAGCCGGCCATTCGATAGTTCAACATCTTCCCATCCACCTATTGGGAAACACATCGTTTAAATAATTTCTAATTATAAGTACAAAATGCGGTAGAACTCCACCTTGTTGCTAGTAAAAAGGTCCATCTATCTAATTTGGATGATTAACATTAGGAAAAAATGTTCGTAATGTAGGCACTAAAAAGTTAATCAAAAAATCTAGAAAAACGTCATCATCAACTTCGCCCTTAAAAAAATAAGGACCAATAATTTTATTTTTAATAATACCAGCCCAATCGTTAATTTTTTACACTCAGTAAGGATTTTCTCTGCTCCAATATCTACAGTTCGGTTTGTTAACCGTTCCGTTTAAATGAAACGTCGCTTAATCAGAAAAAAAACTATTTTGTTTATGAACTGCAAATCTGCGTTCATTCTGTCCATCATCATTTCACAGAATTCTTGCGTTCTATCAGGATCATCTTCATTTAACTCCTGAAACCAGCTGAACTCTGTAAGGGTGGTATTTTTCTTTATGTAAAACTCTCAAAATAGATTATTTACTTACATCATTGATGGCGGCAATTTCTCGAGTTGTCTTATGCGGATTTTCCTCAATTTCTAGAAGTACATCTTACTTTTTTTCATCAATAAATTTATTATTTCTACCGGGTTTTCCAATATTTTTTACATGTCGAGTATAACGAAAGTTCTCTGAAATTGTGCTAACTGTAGACTACGAAACTTGTTGACCAGGGTATTCATTATAACATTTCATAAACCTCCTTTTGAGCTCTTGTTTTATTACCACAACCAATCATAGTTAAAATGTCTATTCTGTTAGTCTCGGACAAATGAGCCATAATTAAATCTAATACGCGCACAAGTATTATACTCACGTCTTTTAGTAACCTTAAATACCAAATTGACAGCAGCCTACTACATTCATATCAATTGTTTATTTGACTTTTTGACTAATATTTTATTATCTTTTCCCTAATGTTTAGCAGAACAGATACGAAAATACCTGATTTTTTTTAAAGTATATTTTAATAGATCAGGCAATATTGCTTATATAAAAGTTAGGATAACGGAAGAAATTAACAAAATAACCCCCGAGGTCATACAAAATGTTGTATGAGAATTCCAAAATCGCCTCGGTTATTGTCAAGAAATGAATAATAGTGGTCAAGTTGAACATTTAATTTAATATTGTAAAAATTAATTTTGTATGTTATAATTGCACAAACTCAAAAAACTTTACATTGATGAACAGAGGACTCGAATCCCTTTCTAACAAGGTGCTACACGATCCCCTTTACTATTTAAAATTTTTGAGGGAGTGCTTATAATTCAAAGGGGGTGCTGGAGGAGGATATTATTTTCATACTGTAAACTGTCAATTTAAGAATAAAAATCGACATGTTTCAGGTTTTTTTCACATAGTACATAATAACGCTAAAAATGAATTTATTCCATACATATGGACCACATGGTATACTCAGCGTTTTGTTTATTCTAACTTATGCGATGAAAGTTAATTTCATCTTTCATCACTCTCGTTGCAGCCGCGATCAAGAGCGGTTCAGCGTTATGTCCAAATTTGTAAAGTTTTCTGTTTTTGCCCCTTTTCATAGAAAATGTGTAGCAGTGTGAAGTTAATGGTTCAGTTAATGTTTTGAGTGAAGATTGGAAGAATCGTCGTTTTCCATCCTCGTTTTGTTTGTCCCTGGTTATCATCCAAGGCTTTTGGCAGTATGGAGATTGATTTGTTTCTTGTGTTCGTTGCACAGGGAGTGAAGTCCAGGTCTACCCCCAGTTATAATTCCAGAAATACCAGTGACGTCCAGTTACAGAAAATTCAAAGTGCAATTTTTTAGTGAAAAATCCAGGTAACTTTTATTTCAAATTTTAAAGTAAAGACAGATAATTTTTTTTTAATAATTGCTTTCGTTAAAATTTAAAAATTGTAACATTTAAAATTGTAAATTTTAGGTTTTGAGTTTAGCTGTCATTTTAAATTTTTCTGCTTTAGATTTAATGTTAACATAAGGCTATGCTGACAAATGTGGCAGTCCTTGAAAGAGCAAATGCTGCTCGCGAGCTGCTTGATAACATTAAATGTAGAAAGATGGCCTATTTTGGACACGTCGTAAGGGGAGACCGATATAATATTATTCTTCAACTTATTATGATGGGTAAAATCGAAGGACGCAGAGGAATTGATAGAAAGCAGGCCTCTTGGTTGAAGAATATCAGGGAATGGACAGGAATAAAGAAAGCTGAGCAACTATTTAGAATAGCTCGAGACAGAGACAGTTTCGCCATGTTAATCGCCAACGTCAAGGGGACTTGATAGGGCCCGTTAAGAAGAAGAAGTTAACATAAGACAGCTCGCTTTATTATTTTCGATATTTATTTGTTTTGTTTGTTTTAAAAAAGGGTTAACCTCTGTGCGGTAACATTTGTAAGTTTTTGTAGTATCTCCAACTTCTAGAGTTTGTAAATAGATGACATGTAAGTTTTTTTTGTATTTTTGTATTTTGCGGCTATTAATATATTTTTGCATTGTGTTATTTTTCTAACTGTTTGTGGTAAGACACAATAAATGTTAAATTTTTTTGTCTTAACATTTTGTTTATTTTTTTAACTAAACCCTTTTTGAGTCTCGTTTGAAAAAGATATGTTTTGCTTTTCTAATAATTATTTCCCTAGTTACAACTATCTGTTGTAATGGTTATAATTAGGCACCTCGAAGTGGCGTCCTTTTTAAATTACTAGAGGTGTTTCCTGTTTTTTTTTTGTTTTGTTTGTCCCAAGAGATTGTGACCTTTTGTTTCATTTTTTTGTAGTTGCCCCAATCCACCCCCTTGCCATTTACTTATCCACGACTCCAGCTCTCCTAACAAACCCTGAAGGCCGTTCGCATATGTTTCGATTATTTTGCTCGCTTTATCTCTACCCCAATAGTTTTGTGCCCCCAACTTTCAGCCCCATAGTAATACCCCATGTGGTAGGCAAAATACATTCATTACAATACATTATATCAAACTAAATTGGAACATAATTAACACAACAAATACACTTCTGCTGAGCTAAGTAAAAAAACAATTTATTTTTAATATTTATTTAAGCATCGTAAACAATCATAAATTTAAATTTTCTTCAGTGTCAGAATCTGAGCTACTCATATTACCAATTTTTATTATGATTGGTTGAATGTTAATGTCAACCATATATATCTCTCGGATATACCACTTTTTAATAATTCGCACATTTTCCCCAAATTTCTGTGTTACATTGGTTTAGTGCTTGTTTCCTTTTATAACAGCACTATTAAAATGTTTATCTTTCCCAATATATTTGTAATATAACTTGCAGTTTATTCAAATTAACTCAATAGCGTTGAATTCGTAGTGATACGCAGGCAGTCTCAACACTTCATGGTCATGTTCTCTACTAGCTCATTAATTATATGCACATTTTTTTCTCTGCTCATTTTTGCAATTTGCAATACGTTAGGTTTTATAAGTTTTGTGAGTTTTGCGCCATACTTGATCTTATTTGTTGTCAACCAGGTAATAATTTTCATTCTAGTTGAAACAGTAGAAGTTTGCTTTTTTTTAAATATGATATGGAGCATTATCCATCACATTTAATGATGTCTACTCTTCTTCTTCACATCGATTTAGTGAAAATTTCATTATTCGTTTTCCCATGATAATTAGCTACTTAAGATTTTGAGCAAAATAATAAACTTGCTTAAGTAACTAATCCTCTAAAAGAACCAGCGTGAACCATTATAAAACATTTACCATCATACTCTTCTTGTGTTTCGTATACTTTTAACACTGTTGTCTTGCCAAGAAATTGTTTTATTTTCCTTTGAATAAATTCACACTTCGTCCAAAAAAACAACGTCTCTGGGATGTAGACTATTAAGATTTTCATTATATTTACGAAGGAACTTGGCTCTTAATGCAGTAATACTGGTGCGCTAGATTAATGCTCTTCGATTATAATCCCAATTTTTTTAACAAAGTGCTAACAAATATTTTGCGGATAAATACAACTTCTTTATCACTTAATTTATTACTTATACTTTGCAGAGTAGCATGTTCCTCTAAAAAAAAATAAGTACAGAATAAATAAGTACTTTTTTTGTTGGTACATGTCATATTCTGTACTCCCCACTGCAATTTTTAATCCCTAAGATCGGTTGTCTTGTTTTTTAGACTAGGTCTTCTTTTGCTGGGCTTTAAAAGAATATGATTATTTTCTTTCCTTTTTATAATTGTACAATCTGTCCGCCGTGATAGTTTTAATGCAGCAGCTACTCTGTTAAATAAAGAATTGTTCAATGATATGTATTTTGCTAAACTGATCCAGTTGAACAGATAAAAATGGCTCCAAAGGCCCTCCAAATAAATTTTTTCTAATTAGAAATATTCTACACATTTAACACAGAACTGTTGTCCTTGAGAATTCAATGGTTTGCCAGACATACTCTCAAAATAAAAATCCTTAAAATATTCCATATCACTTAGTTCACGTGGTTTTAGCCATATTTAAAGAACTTAATGTCGATTTATAGAATAGAATAAATATTATATTATTCGTTATTAGCTAATAAATATATTCTTACCCTAATAAATCAAACACGAAGGTAACGGTTAATCGTTATAACAAGTATTTGTTAAAAAAATCTATATATTCAAGGTACGAAGGATTGAATATTTAAATGACACTAAAATAATTTATAAACACACTACGAACGCTGTCAAAACAAAACTTACAATATTGCTATAGGTCAAGCAGTCACCAACCATCGTCGTATGGCTGTCTTTGTTCGATATATGCGGTTGTGTATGGACAGGCAGCTTAAGTTTATCGATTTATTATCTGTGAGTGGGAAAAAGACAACATTAAAAAATAATTCATGAATATCATAATTGTGCAAAGATCTAGCGGATGGACTGTATCTCGCTTCCACACTATTCCATCTATTTTAAGAGTTTAATAGTCAGTTACTTAAAATGTCTTCTTCCCTAGCACTACATTTATGTATAATAACAGTTGAGTTATATTTTTTAGTCGCAGTTACTACCTTGTTGTTGGATTAAGTACGGAAGGATATTTAACGGTACAGGAAGATCGAGAGGGGGCCGTATTTTCAGCTACTGTTAACACCAAAAACTTTATCAATGGAGCTAGACATTCAATTTATTATAGAAGAGATTATAATGACTCAGAACTATATATAGACAGAGAACTGACATCTATGAAAACAATACCTGCGCAAACATTTACTAATATACCCGAAAAAGGTGGAAATGAGGTACAAATTGGAGGTCATGATACAAATGATCCAAGATTTGCCACGTATAAAAGATATAGTGGGTGTTTGTCAAGTTAGTATAGTTTTTAAATATTTTTATTGTTTTATATATTTAATTTTTATATTTTACAATATTAATATATTTATACACTGTACATAGGACTGTATCAGTAATTTGTTTAGTACTAATTATTTAACACGAAATATAAATGGTCTATTTTAGATATATTTATTGAAGTAAATGAACATGTTATGAAACCTTTAGATGAATATATGTTGTTTACCAAAACTGGTACAGAAAAAGTAAACGTGTCAAACCAACATGGTGTCAGAAGTGCTCAATGTAGTTCCGATTTCGACAAAATTCACGAAAAAATTCCTGCAGTTATAAACTTAAATATAAGTCAGGTAATAATAAAATAAAAACATTAATATATAGATTTATTTCAGCAGTAAACATTAAGTTAATAATCCAATTTATTATTTCGAAGGGGGCAGATAAAACTTGGGTCCAAGATGCCCCTCAAAGAGTGTTCTACACATCTATATACTCAACCGATGCTGAAGAAGAAGATAGTGCAGAGCAGATGATAGTTATAGTTTTATCCTCATTTTTCTTATTGGTAATAGTTTGCTGTACATACCACCTGATTATCACGGATAAAAGGTATAGACAACAAAAGGAATATGAAACGGATGCCAATATTTTATTGTCCAAACAGCAGGCTGCCTATTTGCAGGAAAACAAAAAATCGGTGAGTATTGACATGTAATTAAGATGCTCTCTAGCTTATGCCAGATAATATATACATATTTGTTTTATATACACTGGGAAGAAGTTGAATGCTACATTCTTAAGTAGACAAAGGGCATATTTTACCTCGGCAACAGCTCTTCGGTACAATTTTCTATCAATTCCCTTCTGCAGTTAAAATTTTCGAGTTAAAATGCTTATGTAAAGAGTCTCTTTTATCAAAAGTTATCATTCCAGTTTTTGAATACTCGCTAGTTCTGCGTATTAATTTAAAAACAGAGCTATTCCTTTTAGACTCAGAATTAACATTATAAAAAACTTATAAAGAATTAAAAACTTTGATCAAGTCGGACTATCATGAGTGAAACATCTTAATAGTAATTTAAACTAGCCACGTATATAGGTATAATAATCATTAGATTACATGATAAATATATTAAAGCTTAAAAATGTGATGACACAAGGTCGATGTTATAGGATTTCACTTGAGGAAGTATACAGATCCTCGCTCAAAAAAAAGGACATTAGAGTCCCAACCATCAGTTAGCCAATATCTTTTGAAATAAAATTCGGTTATTGTTCAATAATCACTATCCCTTTCTTGAAGCTAAAAGTGATTTTATTGCAAATAGTTTTTCAAGGAATATTGAATGTCACATGTTACCTTAGCATTTTCGTTAAATACCATTCTCTCTCCTGTTGCCGACAAGAATGTAGAGCGTAGAATAATTTTTAAATATTTTTAAACTGTTTGTCCTCGTTTTAGTCTGGTGTTATGTTCAATTTCATGTTTATTACATTCTGCGCTTGCTGGATAGCCTAAATTTGACGAAATGCCCCTAATGATGCTATAGAAAGCGAAAGTACTTGGGCAAGATTTGATTATTAAAATTGTGCTCGATATTTGCCTTTAATTTTTCAAAGTTTATTTAATATTAGTCAAAATGTTCACAGATTAGTTGTTTCTAGAATGGAATGATCCCAATTTTTGCGCCCGTACAAAGTAGGTTTGAGTTCAACGGCACCCTCTGTGGCCACGCCTATGACTCTAATATGTTTCATTAGAGTACAAAAATCTGTTCATTTTATAGTAATAAAAATATTATTTTGTATATTTTAATTTTACCAATTTTTAGGTAGATGAGTCATCAATCAAATTTAACGGTAAAATACCCTCAGATAAAAGTGGTAACGTATCACCAACCGAGGAAAAAGAAATAATTATACCAGAAATTAAAGAAGATTTAATCAAACCTCTCAAAAGAGCGGATAGTAAACGAGAAAAACAATCAAGAGTTTCATTTCGAGGTAAAAAAATAAAAACCTGAGTATCTGATTGTATTTGTGAGTTTTCCATTAATTTTTACACATATTCCAAGTTATGTAGAGCTTGTTTAAGGATTCAAAATATAGAATAAACAATAGTGGGGACAGTATACAATCTTGTTTCCTGTTAGGAGACCTACGATGATTCTAAGATTATTCCTATTCATATCTAAGAAATCTCTGGGTCTCTGCTTCGAAGGTTCATGTAAAAGCCATCGAATGTTTAAGACCCCCTTGTTCGTACCAGTAGTTACGTTTCATCCATTCCACCCAGTCCAATATTGTTCTTTTGACTGTGCTTCTTGCTATGGCAACAACAGGTTCTGGGCCTATGAATGTTTCTTTTGCCTCTGCCCTGGTAAGTAGGTTCGCCTTTTCGTTTCCTTTAATACCAGTATGCCCAAGCACCCAGATTAAACTTACTTTCTTACCTTTTCCGATCCGAATCAGATTCTGAAGACAGTTCCAAACTAACTTAGAGCCAATCCCATTCGATTTCAATGTCTTTAATAGCGCCTGGCTAACAGATATAATTTTTATAGATCTGTCCCTGTAGTTCCTCTTTATTAGTTCCTGCAGGCACATCTCTAGAGCATAAAGCTTCGCTCAGAAGATATCAGAATTATTACCTATGCTTTAATTAAGGATAGTAAAATTAGAATCTACAAGACTTGCATACGTCCGATCATGACATATGGCATACAAGTGCGCGAAGATACCAACAAAACGAAACAGATGCTAAGAGTTGCCGAAATGAAAACCCTAAGAACAATAGTGGCCAAAACAAGAAGAGACAGGGTGAGAAATACAACTGTTAGAGAGCAGTGTAAAATTCAAGATATTGTAAGATGGGGAAGGCAGCGTAAGAGGATGTGGTACAATCATGTAAGACGAATGGATGAGAATAGACTCCAAAAATTGCCCTAGAAAACAACCCGCCCAGTTCAAGACCTCCCGGAAGACCACCTAAAAGATGGAGGGATAGTTGGCAATCTACCTCCCAGGAAATTAACCAGATGCAGCTTCAGAATTAAACAGATCGAAAGATCTCCAAGAAGTAGAAGAAGAAGCTTTAATTAAGGCTTAGTCTTGGTTTCCCTCTGTATACGCCAGCTCCAACTTCTTCGTCAGTTTTAGAGCAGTCTTCATTGATCTACTAGTATAAGATTCGTTTTCTTTGACTCCCACTCGTCCCTACCTGGAAAGAGAGCGGTAAACGGCTTTTCGAAATTATATTTAGGTTGCATTGCATCTGGTATCATTTTCAACTCTGGATTAATTTTAATTATCTTTTCAAATTTGATCCCGACGTCCTCTTGCCCTGCTTCCTGGCGTCTTATCCGCCTTCCTAATGCTCCTACCTTCACCTCATCCATCCATATATGTAATCAAGCATGACCACCATGGAGGCTGTTGGGGTAGTCAGCAATATTAATATTAGTTAAAATAGGGATATTACTTTCTAAAAATTGTTTGGCATATCATCTACTGATGTCATCGGTGCCGTACCGAGAATACGATACGGGATTCGACCATCCATTTGATAAATAAAAACTGTCGGTTGCTTCTAGACACAATCTTGTAATTTTTGCCAACTGTATTTCCATTCATTTTAGGTAATAACGCTGAAATTATTATCGAAGATACCTCTGAAACATTAAGCCCCATGCCTGAAGAAGATGAAGAAGAGGAGGAAGAGGTTGACGAAAATATTGAAAACGAAGAGATATCAAATGATGAAAACACGACAGCATTTCTACACGAAAATATAGAAAACGACAAACATATGGTCAACGAAAATGAAAAAGCGATTCCGGTGATATAAAAAAAATAAGATATGTGTTGTAAATATTGAGTTCATTTAGAAATCATTTTAATTTTTTGTATAAAACAAAATTGTTTTGTAGAAAACAATTAGTTTATCATTCTTTGTCTAAGATATTCACATTTTATAGTATTACGAAATAAAAACTGTAATAGCATATTTCAATTTTTTTTTGATAATCCGAATCCTATTGAAATAGGACATCAAATTAGATTACGTCATTTCTCTACTGTCTACGTAATACTCATGAGTCTTAAAGAAAGCGTTTAAAAAAGTAACACTTAAAGATGGCATATATTTATTATATGAGCAAGAAGGAATTTTAGATCTGAAAAAACAACAAATACAAATATATTTTAGCGTTGGTGGAATTTTTCAACCAATTATTGTTTCCGAAACAAGTCTATGACATGGAAACTTCTTAAATTACTACTATTTTTTTCTGAAATATGTTACACTTATAGTAAAATAAATATAGATATTAGTTATCAATCAAAGTGGAGGTATGTGTCAAATGTAAGTCCTCAATTACTTTAAGTTGATCATATCCTCTAATTTTATTAGTGAGTTCCTGAGATAATCGAAAAAAAAAACATTTAGGATACTGACCTAAAAATTAATTGTAACTTTTTTCTTTTCTAAATATGATGTATTAATGGTCTAGTCTAGGTTTATGATTCTTGCTTTGGGTATGTGAAATCCTAGATAGAAATCCCATGGGAGCTATCTTATTTTATTCCATTAATGGAATATTTTAATAGTAGAAATTAGAAATGGAATTAAACTTGATAAAATCAAAAAAGTAATGTTAAAATTAATTAATAAAAGTTAAACAATCATTAAAAAATTATTTTTTGTATAGGCAAATCGTCACATTTTCTTCGACGTTACCTCCTATCCTAATGGAATATCATCATTCCATCTTTTCTGCGGATGCGTTTCCTTTTTCTTTAACTTATTGTCTACTAATCCCGGACTATTCTAAGTACTGTATTTTCTGCCATTCGACGAATATAGCTGTTCCATTCTCTTTTTATTCCTTGCACCCATTCATTAATGCATAGATCTTGTGTATAGATCTCTAATCTCATTACCCCTTGTTCTTGTGTTTTCCAGTTATTTTGCTTAGGATTCTCATTCCATTTGTCTTCAAATATCTTCTTGTCTCGTGTGCTTACGTCTGGTCTTGTTTTTGCAGTATAAGTCATGATTGGTCAGATTACAGACGTGTATATTCGCGCTTTTGTTTCAATTTCTCCATATTGTGTCATTAAGGTATCCCACTTCTCTGCTTGCTTTTGCTACTTGTATCTTTACTTCCTCTTCAATATTATTGTCGACCGATAAGTTTATTCCCAGATATTTAAATTGCATTACTTGTATCATTTGGTTTTCAATCTCAAGTTTGCACCTTACTGATTCCTTTTAATATTTACTATAGTTCCTTACAAGCTTTTCCACGGGGCTTGTACTCATCCGGCTACTGGCATGGAGTGTAGTGGAAAGGCGGAGCTGAACGAGCTGTATTGTTTACCATAGATGAACGCTTGAAACTCAGCGATTTCCGGTAAATTGGAAGTTTGCCTGCTGTAGTGTATAGGTAAATTATACGAGAGGCTTCTAAGATGGTAACACAGTAATTAAAGAATTAGGTGGGCGTTGTCACCCAGGCAGTACGGTTCCAGAAAGAAGTCTTCCTGGAATGCTTTTAACACATTAAAATGGAAAGAGGGAATAAAGGCTTTACGAAAAAGAAGGTGTTCGAGTTACTTGATGGGATAGGGAGGAGGAAGTATGTTTGTACCTACACATCTACATAAAAAGTTCAGCTTCTATAAAAAAGTGTTGGTACAAGCAACTTCTGGTTTAACATGATTCCACGTTCATCTATATACAAAATAGTTAATAATAAAGTAGTAAATAATTTTCTACAAACTTGCTAATTAGGTACTACAAGTGACCTATAATTACAAATTTTCAAGACCTATAGATGCTTCACTTGTAAAGCTATCGAAACCCGCAATATACGATTGCTACAGAAGCAATGAAATACCTACAATAGAAATAAGAAATTGGAACACCGGTTGGACATAACTGCATGATCTCAAAATTGAATAAAGAAAACGGGCTTATTAACTAGAACAATAAATAAACGTCAAGCAGTTATGGAAAGCCAAAGAATAGTCAACATACGTAATATATAGCATGTTTTTAAACCAGGAGCACTGTCTTCATCGTGGTCCACGCTTGCGCACAATCTTACTCTCGCTTATAAGCTTTAGAAAATCGTATCTGTTGTTTCTCATTACATGTCCGAAATTTGGCTTTCTTTTTATTTCAATAAGCTTTCATTCTCTTCACATTTATTGTTGGTGTGGAAAGTCGAAGGTATTCGTAACATTGGTCTATATACCCAGGCTTAAAGTCTGTTCAACTTAGGCTAACATCTCCCTCATCGACTTTATATGTGTGGTATATAAATATGTAGTAATTCACAAAATGTACCTGTCTATCGCTGATATATGATGATTCTATAGCTGACCTATCGCAGCATTATAACTGTCATCGGCATATCTTAACGTTATTTAATAATTTACCATTCACTTTTATGCCATTTTCTGACCCTAAAAGTTCGTTTTGGAATACAATCTTAGATTACATGTTTAATAGCATAGGGCTCAGTACGCAGTCCTGTCTACCTCCACCAGCTTTTGTTAGTGTGTTTTAAAACTGTACTGCTGTTGCTACCTGGTGTAGGTCCATACAGGTACCTTCTAAATGATTTTTAGGTCTTGGGTGTCTAAATATTTTCTTTCTAGAGTACCACCATATTTTTTTAATTCCACCCTTATATCATCTTATACATTTCAGATTTTTTAATTTCTTTTTGAACTTTTTTTGTGAATCTTTTGGTTTGTCATTGTACTGGATATTTTATCGTTCATGTCTGTATTTGCATTCTTTATTGGTGTATTGAACTTCCATAACATGTTTTCCATATTCTATTAATCTCTGTAAGATCTGCTTCTGTTTCTCCTTAGGATCTTTAGTTCTCTTGTTATAATGCATAGTCTAGTACTAGTCTAGCTTTACTTTTTTGCTCTCTACTACTTACTTGTTACTGCTTTAATACATTTGGGATAAAATAAAAAAATTAAGCTCTCAAATCAAATTATTATCTATTCAGTTCCATTCATACATTGAAAAAGAGATCTTAGGATACAATCGACAATATAAAAAAGTATGTAGATTATTATTATTAAATACATTTGTTAATTAAAGAAAAATTCCCTGTGTTTATTATAATTTTAAATATTATTTAATAGCACTCTAGTGCTAAAGAAACACAGTTAAATATATTACAGGTTTGTTCGATGAGTCAATCCAGAATTAGTCAGAAACATTTGGTACTCCAAAAACTCTATTCTTGATAAGGCATATCTTTAGTGAGAATATAGACACGCAAAATTCATTCTTTCATTTTGAAGTATGTTAGGAACAACTCACAGACTACTTTACAATATTTTGTTGGAATAAGCGTATTAAAAGCGTATAATTTATTACCCAAAACTGAAAAGAAGAACGCTGATTCAGTACATAAAACAAATGCTAGATATAGTCCATAGGAAAATGTTGTTCAAAAATTTACAAACAACGAAGTCAACTACGGCAAATCTCTTGCCAGAGCCAAACCCTGACATGTAGCATGAATGATTGAAAATGATTTTGTGTGATTTGTAATATTATAATCATATATATACTCTTAAAAAACTAATTTAATAATAAAAATAAAATTACACTTCGCTTTTATTTATCAAAAGTACAAAAAAATACATTTTAATAAAAAACATAGCATTACTCAAGTTTGAATCACTTTTTATAATAATTTACAGTATTTTTATTGAAAACTGGATTTTTAACACAAAATAGTGCAAGTAACTTTAATATGGTACTTGGTGAGTTTTATTTATTGTCCGATTTACTAAAATTCATAGACTAATCTGATCAGCTAAGAATCTGCCATGGTCTTCTATGAAATACGCCCCTAAAGTAAATATACCGACATTTTCATATTGTAAACTCGGAAAACAATGTGCACATGTAGATCTGTGACAGACATGCTCAACAAACAAACCTTGTAAATAAACGACGTGTTAAAACGACGAAACAGCAAACATTAAAATGAATTATTGATTTCTACTTAAAAAAATATTGTTTGTCACTAAGAAAAATATATACAAAAGTCACATACTGTATAAACATCAAATACAAACTGTACACAGTTAGAAGTCACTATAAAAATGTTTTAAACTCCAATAATGTATTGGAATTATATAATTAAATTAGTACGATGTCATGGAGTTGGTCCCAACAGCTTTTTTGTTTCATCGGGACTGGACTTCATGATTCCTTCTTCACCTAAAAAAATCCAATTTAGTATATTAATATAAATTTTCTATTATATAAAATAATATAAAGGTGATATCTGCCAATACTAGATATTCAGAAAAATATGCACATTCTAACTAAGCTATTATACTAATAAAATATTTGAATGAATGAAGGAATAACTTAGCGTCAATAGAATGTCTATTAATGATAAATTAAATAAGCAAAATTTGAGTAAACATAACTGTGAAAAGTGTTGAAAAGTTGCAGTACGTTTTGGTCAAATTCATCTCTGACATCGCGCCTAGCGCATTCATGTAAGTATTGTCATGTGCCAGCAAACGCCTAGCGCGCGGTACAAAAATGAACTGGCACATAGAATAACACACAATTTATTCCTAGTTAAACATGCATTTGAATTTTTTTTTGTTCAAAAAAGAAGTAATTCAGACATGATAGGTGTCTAGATTTATATGGTCCTAAGTAACTAGAAAAACAGAGTTTGTAGTTATTTCATTTCGACTTTTAATGGTTATTACGTAGAAAACTATACAACGGATCACGGGGTTTAGAAGAGAATCTGCAGTTTTTAGACAGTGGTGGCATTGCCATCGCGTATGTCGTTATTCCTGATAGATGGCAGCACAAATTTAGTGAATTACACGACGATGATTGTTTGATACGAATAGTTCGGCGACTGGTGGTAGGAGGTCTGTAGTAGTACATTTTGGTGGTTAGTTATCTCTAAAGTGGCTGTGAGTACTAGTGTAAGTAAAAAATGGATGTAAATATGCGCCTTCGACGTCTAAAAGAGGACATAAGCGTAAACTGGACATAATACATTAGCGTAAACTGACCACTGCTGAATTACAATAATTATTAGAAGCATCTGACGATGATGATGTAATGAATAGTGGAAGTGATTGTGAGTGACAAGATAATAGCGATATTACTGAAAGCGATGTTGAACGAGATTTACGAATCAAATTGAGCAGCAATCAATGAACAAAAAAAGCAAGTAGCTCAAATTATACCGTCTCCAGAAGTACGACAGCATCGTTAAATATCATTTACTGTTATAGCCGGATGTTAAGTGAATCCAAGTGAAAATGATCCTATAGTCCGCAAGATATAAAAATAAATATATGAAGAGCCAGGGAGAAAAACGATATAAGTCCATTTTGCAATTTTTTTTAGGAGAGCGAAAACAAAGTTTTTCTCTCTAAATCTTTAAAATTAATAACATATATCGCGCAAACTTAAAGTTATATCAAATTTTAGATTGTTAACTATAATTTTGTTTATATACCTAAAAAAAATATTTTCGTGTAAGACAGATTCGGCCTCCCCTCTTCACCACCACTGGCACTGGAACTAGATGGTACCATACTTTGGCTTTATGCCGTTAAAATGCGTCGCTGTCGCTGTCTGTTTACATTACAGTTACACAGCCAATTCGCATTCCAGAGATGTCAGTCGGCATTGTTAGTAAGTTAGTTAGTTCATTGCTAGTGCGGTCCCTGACCGTGTTGAAACGTGTGATTTTGGGCAACATTTTAAAGCTTTGTTTTTCACGGAAAGTAACATTACGCGTACGTTATGGACCGTTGGTTAAAATGTGGAACGTTAAAACGACAGTTTTATAGACCTACAGACGAAGAGGGAGAAAATGCATTTAATGTTAAAGTTAAAAAGTCAATGACTCTCAAACCGAACTTGTCAGTGTCTCTTGAACCCAACTCGTCGGCGTCTCTTAAACGTAATTCGACCAAGATCAGTGCTGCAAAAATTTGAAAATACAACTCTGATTACTTGGAAATGGATTTCACGTTCACTGGCCCTGAGCAGCAGCCTAAACCTCAATGTGTAATTTGCTACGAAAGCCTTTCGAATGAGTGTATGAAGCCAGCAAAACTCCGTCGGCATCTTGAGACAAAACATCCAGAGTACAAGAGTAAGTCATTCGATTTTTGTTTAAAAACAAACTAGGACAGCTTAAAAGATCTCGTAAAAACATTACTAAACACTATGGTGCAAATGTAAATGAAAATGCAACCTTGCATCTTATGAGGTATCTCAGCTTGTCGATAAATGTGGAAAAAAAAACCATACAATTGCTGAAGAACTTATACTACCATCAGCAATAATTTCTATGCAAGAGAATGTTGGGTGATGCGGCTGTTAAGATAATAAGTACTGTTCTGCTCTCTAACAACACTGTCCAAAGACGAATTTCAGATATGGCCAATAACATTGAAGATACATTGCTGGTCAGACTTAGCATGAGCGACATGTTTCCTCTTCAATTGGACGAAAGCACCGACATATCAAAAAAAACAATAGTTTTGTTCGATTTTTGTGGGAGGACCAGATATTGGAAGATTTTCTTTTTTCATGCGAACTACTTCACACAACAGCAGCAGATATTTTTACTGCATGGAATGAGTTTTTCATTAAACATGACGTCACATGGACAAAATATGTGGGCTTGTCTACGGATGGAGCAAAATCAATGGCTGGCCACAAAAGCAGGACTTCAAGCTCGTGTCAAAGCAGTAGCTCCTGAGGTGAAATGCACACACATGCCAAAACATTGCCTGAACCTTTGCAGAAGATACTTAACGAAGTAGTTCAAATCGTTAACTACATTAAAACTCGACCTCTGCAATCCAGATTATTTTCTTTGTTGCGCAAAGAGATTGGCAGTGAGCATGAACACCTTCTTATTCATACGGAAGTAAGGTGGCTCTCTCGAGGAAGGATATTGACAAGATTTTTTGAACTTAGAGATGAAGTTCGTGTTTTTCTTCTTGACACCAAGTACGCAGTTCTCACTGACTTTTCTTGGCTTTGCTCAACTGCCTACTTAGCTGACGTGTTTGAACACTTGAATGTATTAAACTTAAGTTTGCAAGGGAAAAATGTAGACATGTTCAAAGTTGAAGATAACAACAGTGCTATGGTAAAAAAGTGCCAGCTGTGGGCTGCAAGGATTGAAAACAAGTCGTTCACTAACTTTCCTAATTTGAAACAGTTCTTGGAGTCTGTAGAGCAGAGTTTACCTGACCGGATAAAGATCAACGCAGCCGAGCACCTACGCAGCCTAGCCACGACTTTTAGGATATACTCCCTGAAACTGACCCTGACGATGGTTAACTTCGAAATCCTTTCAGCTGTCAAGCAATTGAACAAATCCAAGGCCTCACAGAAGAAGAACAAGATAAGCTTGTGGATTTGTCTAGTTGTGGTACGATGAAGGACATTTTTAATGGCGAGAAAATAGCAGACTTCTGGGCAACAGCACGCAAGAATTACAAAGAACTTTGAGACAAGGCCATGAAAAAAAATCCTTCCGTTTGCAACAACCTATCGGTGTGAGCAGGCATTTTCTTCCATGTGATTCATGAAAAACAAATATAGGAATCGGCTTGATATGCGGTCGGATTTCAGAGTGCAAGTTTCAAGTTTGGAACCTAACATTACAGAAATAATGGATTCTAAGGTTAAATTCAACGTATCCCATTAATTGAGGAGTGAAAATTAAAACTAATAATGTACTTGTGTACGTACTCTGTATTTTCACAAATAAATCCTAAATAGCATTAGTTTGATTTATGTTTTCACATATTTTGGCTCTTTTCAGGTAACTTTAGGTTTGTTTAGGTCTTTAGGAAATAGTAGGGGTCCTCGTCATTGTAGTACCTTGATGAAGGAGTCCTTGGAAAAATTTAGTTGGGAACCCCTGCTATAGACTATTTTAACCTGATAGCCAATAACGAATTTTATGAACTGATTATTTCAAATACAAATTTATATGCTGTCGAAATACTTGCACAAAGTCATTCAGAAATGTCTAGGATTACCTTTTGGAAAGAGAACACACAAGTCAAATTTAAAATTTTACTTTTTCAAAGTATAAGAGTCGCAATAGATTTATTTTAGTTTTCAATACTATAAAATAGAAAAAAATGTTAAAAGCATTGACATAATGTCGAATAGGCCTCTGCTACACAACATATTGCAACATATCTACCAAAATGACACGGCAGTCGTAAGACTATCTGAACAAGAAACAAATAAATTCTGTATACAGATTTAGATCATACTTGTAATAAGGCAGATGTGAACGCGTATAATATCAAGATAAATAGAGAATCTGTCATTTGAGATTCGCAGATGACATCGTCTTTATAGCCTATTGTATGGGTGATGCAATAGTAATGTCGGAAAAATTATATCACGCTTCCTTGGAAGTCAAACTAACATGAGCAAGACACAAATAATGACATCTGAAACTAAATGGTAATATTGGTGTTGGCGGAAAGGACATTGAGCAGACTGTCATATAAATACTTAGAGTATTAAATACGGTTGTAGCATTTTCAATTTCATTGATTCTTTTAAGTATATTGAAGTCCCCTCTTATACGAAATATTAAAATCACCTTATATATTTTTGATATATCTAAAAAATATTTCGTACGTATTTAAACCCAAATATCTTTTCATTTCTTTCTTAGGTCGGCCAAGTTGAAATAAACCATTTTAGAGTTGTTTATTTATTTTAACTTCCTCGGCAAATTCTTGTTTTATTTGAAGTCGCAATTTTAATGCGGCGCAAAAGGATATGTACGTCGTTTCGTGGTGTCTTGTTATGTCAGCGTTTGTATGTATGCGTTCAATTTTAATAGAATTTCTTCATTCTCGTTGGAGCAGCTTTCAAGAGTGGTTCAGCGTTATGTCCAAATTCACGTCGAATTTGTAAAGTATTCTGTTTTCGTCCTTTGTTATGAAGAAAATGTAGCAGTTTGTTATCTGTTTTGTGGCAGTAAATGCTTCAATTATTAATGTTTTGAGTGAGGATTGGAGGACATCCTCGTTTTGTTTTTTTTTTGTTCCCGCTTTTATCCAAGGCTTTTGGCAGTTTGGAGATGGAGGTTTTCGTGATGCAGAGAGAGTGGAGCCTTCAGTTCCCGTTATGGTTTCAGAAACTTAAGTGTGATCATGTGAATTAAGGTAACATTTTGTTCAAATTTTAAACTAAAGACAGACATTTTTTTTTAAATAATAATTGTGTTTAGTTTTTTTTGAAATTTAATGTTAATTTATGACAGCTCGTTTTAGTATTTTTGATGTTGATTTGAATTTTTTTTTTTTTTTAAAGGTTAACCTCCATGCAATTTTGTAAGTTTTGTAGCAATGGAGTTTGTTAATGGATGACACATGTAAGTTTTTGAATTTTGTATTTCTCCATGTAACTGTTTGTGGTGACACATAAATAAATGTTAAATTTTGTTGTCTTAACTTTTTATTTATTTTTTTGAGCCAAACCTTTTTTTATTCTTATTTGAAAAAGATATGTTTTTTATGTTTTGATTTTGTTTTCTAATTATTTCCCTAGTTACAACTAGTGGTTGTAATAGGCATAATTAGGCACCTCAAGTGGCGCCCTATATTAAATTCCTTGAGGTGTTTCTTGTTTATTTTTATTTTATTTATCCCAAGAGCCCTTTATTTCATTTTTTTGTAGTTGCCCTATTCCAATGCCCTTATCTTTTACTTATCCACGACCCCAGCTCTCCTACCAAACCCTGAGTGCCGTTCGCATCAGTAGCGATTATTTTGCTTGCCCTATCTCCACCCCCAATAGTTTCTTCCTCCAATTTTCTATCCCCTGTGTTAATGCCCCCTGTGGTAGGCAAAATACTATCGTTACACGGTTGAGCAGAGGTAACTAGACATCTGACTTCCCATGTCGCATAGAATTAATCTGGGCAGCATTTGGTAAATTAAACTATGTATTTAAATCGGACCTACCCGTATGCCAAAAAAGGAAAATCTTTAACCAGTGTATGTAATATGTACTCACTTCTGGAGCGGAAACAATAAAACTCATAAAAAAGGTAATAAACAAATCCATAGCCCTGTGATTCGTGTGAACCAGAGGGCTAAGAAACGCCAGAATTCACTCTAAAAGACCAAATCTCCCAAGCGTGTTGGATGCAAGCCGCACAAGACTGGGAAAGAGTTGAGGGAGATCTGCCAGCAGCATATGCGAACATGGATGCATACATGTTGATGGTAATGATGTTATAATCTCAGCTTTAGGTTGATTATATATATATATATATATATATATATATATATATATATATATATATATATATATATACTATTTATTATGCTATTGTAAACAGTGTACAAGTGAAGTTATCTGAGGATTCAGTAGACTGACACCCCGTAAGCCAGAAACCATGATATTTGACATTAATTTAAATAAATTAGATTTAGGTTTAATTGCACTAATCGCGGCAGCAGTTCTGCACCTTTTCATTACTTTGACAAAAAAAAATTGTGAAAAACTTTAAAAGTGAGTCAAAGTCACCTATTTTATGGTGTCTCAAATATTTTTTATACCTGTTTCTAAGGACTTATTGAACAACCCTCATAACATGGTCTTGCATAGGCTACATCAACTGGTACTTTAAATTTCGTAGGAAATAATACCACAATAACGTTTTATTTAAGGTATTATTTTCTTTAAGGCAAAGATCAGGAGATCAAGATGTCATCGAAAGAACCACGACGCTTAAGTGGAACTGGGCAAAGCACTTAACCAGAACACAAGATGGACGGTGGACAAGACGTATTATGGAATAGAGGCCAGACACTATAAAAGAATTAATTGCTATTTAACTGGGAATAAGCCACAATTAAAGATAAAAATACGTTTATTGACGTTTCAATTTCCACTTCGGAAATCGTTCTCAAAATACAAACAGTAAATTACTGTTTAATCAATTTACTGTTTGTATTTTGAGAACGATTTCCGAAGTGGAAATTGAAACGTCAATAAACGTATTTTTATCTTTAATTGTGGCTTATTCCCAGTTAAATAGCAATTAATTTAAAATGCCACAAGAAAATAGCTTCAGAACAATACTATAAAAGAAGCTGAGGACGACCACCGACTAGATGGATCGATGATATAAAACGTGTAGCGGGAAACTGGCTACAAGCGACCCAGTGTAGATAACACTGGAATGAACTGAGGAAGGCATATGTCCAGTAGTGGACGCGATTGGCTGATTGATGATGATGATTATTTTCCTAATCTGTTTTTACTTTAATATTAGTGTGTAAAAGAAAATTGCCAAAGGTAAACAGCCTTTGAATACCTTCTGTTTTAACGGGTTGGATACATCCTAGTCTACAGGTACTCATCCAGGGCTGCAGAGATATGAACAAAGACGTGTTCATATGCTTTATAGACTACCCAAAAGCATTCGATAACGTAAAGCACGAAAAGATAATTGAAGTTCTCCATAAGATCGGAGTCGACTACAGAGACATTCGAACAATAGCGAGTCTCTATTGGGGTCAAACAGCTAAAGTGAAAGTAGGATCTACATGGAGCAATAAAATTGAGATCAAGAAAGGGGTACGACAGGGCTGTATCTTGTCTCCTTTTCTCTTTAATATATACTTAGAAGAAGTATTTAAGACAGCGATGGAGGAAAGTACAGAAGGCATAAAGATAAATGAAGAAATAATTAATAACATAAGGTATGCTGATGACACTGTGATTCTAGCAAGTAGCATGGGGGAAATGAGTTGCCTAATGAGTAAGATACAAAAAACAAGTACACAATACGGACTCAGATTAAATATCACAAAAACCAAATGGATGTTAGTAAGCAAAACCCAACAACCACCACAGCAACTGATATTAGACAATGAAAGAATTGAACACGTGGGTTCGTACATCTACTTGGGAATAACAGTTAACTCAAATTGGGATCAAGCGAAGGAAATACGTATAAGAGTAGAAAAGGCAAGAGCATCGTTCACTAGCATGAAGCAAATTTTCACCTCTAAAAGCCTCACCCTACCTCTCAAAATTCGACTTCTGAAATGTTATGTATTCCCGGTTTTGTTGTATGGAATGGAGGCGTGGACAATGACCGCAACATTGATGAAAAAACTAGAGGCCTTCGAAATGTGGGCTTACCGACGTATATTACGTATATCCTGGACTGAGCACGTGACCAACGAAGAGGTACTACGCCGGATAGGTAAAGAGAGAGAGGTAGGAATAAGTATAAAGAAAAGAAAGTTGGAATACTTGGGTCACGTTATGAGACATAATATCGAGTACTACAGCTGATCGTTCAAGGGAAAATAGACAGCAGAAGGAGTCTAGGGAGGAGAGGACACTCGTGGCTTCAAAACTTGCGGCAATGGTTCGGATTGTCATCTGCTGAACTATTCACATCTGCCGTAAACAAAGTCAGAATAGCCATGTTGATTGACAACGTTCGGAACGGACAAGGCACATGAAGAAGAAGGATACATCCTTTATAAACCAGAGGCGTATAGTAATGAACAGATCTTGTCCAGACATTTAAATATTCCGAAAAAAAAAAACATAAAAACTTAATGAGTGCAATTGAAATTCAAGTAGAATACTGAAAAAGAATAAACAAATCAGTTTTTTAAATAAAAATTTCTAGAATCTTATTTAATTTGGAATTGATTGACTAAACACTTCAACAAGAAATATTTTAACAATATACTTAACCAAGATATGAATTGTTGTTCAAATATAAAATGCCAATATCTAAAAAACTTGCTAAATATCACTTCTTAGAATGTACAAAATGTTTTTTAATACACTATGAATAAAAATATGGAATATTACTTAATATAATTATGAAATTTCTTGCTAAACACTGATATCAGGTATTGAGTATAACAATATTAGGGAATACCAAAGTTCTGAGGGATAATGAGAGAGCAAAAATTTCCAAAGGCCATACAGATAGAGCTAACACAGACAAAGGATTATAACAACGTAGACTCTGCTTGGAAAGATATGGAATTAACTTTGACAAGCGTATAAGATGAAATACTAGGATACAAAATAGAACAGCAAAAAAATGGTTGGATGACGATTATCTAAAATCCATAAAAGAAAGAAACACGGCTAGAAGGGACATGCTACAAAATTACTCGCACAACAACAGTGAAATGTATAAACAGACAAGAACAGCAACAATAAATCAAATAAAAAGAAAAAGTAGTACCAGGAACAAATAATCAGAGATATAAAAGAAAAACGAAGATATAAAACAATCAAGTAAGATAATTCTTTAAAGGAGTTTCGGAGATCAAGGCTGGGTACCAAGCAA
The DNA here is from genome assembly GCA_918026665.1 of Diabrotica balteata. Classification (NCBI taxonomy): domain Eukaryota; kingdom Metazoa; phylum Arthropoda; class Insecta; order Coleoptera; family Chrysomelidae; genus Diabrotica; species Diabrotica balteata. The sequence continues at coordinate 33,255,126 of OU898281.1, read as the reverse complement.
GAACAATAAACTTCCTTCAAAACGACAGCAGATAGCTTATTACGGAGGACCAGGAAATCCTAAAAACCTGGAAAGCATACTTCTATCAACTGTTTGGGAAGGAATACGTCTATCAACTTCTATTAACGACCAATCTAGTAGAAATACATCACACTGGAAATGCATACAGCTGAAATAGACGACCAATACCCGACATACGAAGAAGTAACCAAGCAACCAAGACAATTAAAAAACTTAAAAACAATAAGGCACCAGGCAGCGATGGTATACCCACAGAGTGCTTAAAACACGGAGGAGAAGCGTTGTACAGATCTTTATACAAGCTAATTCAAGGCATTTTGCGAGAAGAAATAATGCCAGATGAACGGAAAAACGGGGATATTGTACCAATCCATAAAAAAGGAAACAAAAAGCATTGTATTAACTACCGGGGAATAACGCTCCTAAATACAATCTACAAAGTCCTTGCAAACATTTGCTGTATCAAAGTTTTAAAAAGGTATCGCGAAATAGGATATAACGGAAAAAGACTGGGTCAGAAAAGAAAACGGTGTACAAGTGCCACAGACAACAGGTTAAATAAGGTTTACATGAGTCGAGGAGCTGTTTTAAGTTACCTGAGGAAGTAACTAGAATCGAGTAGACAAATATTCAAGCGCTTGATCAAGAACTTGAACTATCAGCCAATCAAGTCAAGTAAATTGAGAGCAATCCCTCCCACCAAGGGAAGACCGTCCAAAGACGGCGCCTCCCACCCCGGGAAGCAGTGATGGTAAGACCAAACTTGAACGGCCTACCTCATACTTACTTCATGTAAACAGTCGTTCAAATGAGTATGTATTTGCTGTCAAGAATTGCTCGGGTGAAGTCGATTTTTAAGTATTTGAACTTTATTTAACGAAATTGAAGTGGAATGAAGAGAAAACATTGAAATTTGTGGAGTTGTATGAAGAATAATTATTTAGGTATATAATAATTATAATGGAATATATTTAATAGTCAGTATAGAAATAAGCAAATAAGAGATTCTCCTTTAATAAAATAGAATAAGAAATGAAAATAGATGCTTTTGGTCCTCACGATGTGGGGCTTTAATGTTAGTACTAAAACAGTTAAACGAAGGTTAAAAGATGCAAATCTAAAACCAAGACGACCTGCCAAAGTTTCACGGTTCTCACAAAACGATAAAAGGTGTCACTTAGAATATGCCAGACAAATATTAATTAGACTATCGAGCAGTGGAAAAATGTTTTGGACACCAAAATTCAACTATCAAAGCTAGATGTACAAAACTTCTACATCTACAGAAGAGTTGTCAAACAGTATGCAATTCTAACCTCATATACAGTGTTAGTTTTTGTGGTGGTGGCATAATGCTATGGGGTGGTATTGTTTGGGAAGGACATACCAAACTTGTGGAGGTGATTGGGCGAATGACAGCTGGCATGTAAGTTGAAATCATTTTAGTCCTCATGTCACTAGAAAAGTGAAAGCTGACCTTGATGAGGTTCAATTTGAAAGATTATATTGGCCACCATATAGCCAGGATTTAAATCTGATTGAGCATTTGTCGGATACTTTAAAAACGTCTCATTCTAAAAAAATCCTGTTCCCATGGCACTGGAGAGCTAAGGATTGGAACAAAAGGAGACGAATGCAATTCCTCAAGGATATACTTCAAGATTTAATTAAGAGGATTCCTAGAGAGTTACAGGCACTAGTCAACCCCTTGATGCAGGAACACTCGCAATTAATTTGATTGTTTTTTTTTTAACAAAACCTTAAAATATAACATCTTAAGCAATACTTAAGACTGTTTGAAGATAGTTTTTGTTTCCATTCCAAAATTGCAATGTTTAATTTTTTTTTAATTACTTAGTTAAATTGCGTTTGATTTTTTTAATTATTCATTTAAATCGTGATAAATCTTTGTTAATATGAAATCATATTGAATGTATTTATTGATAATTTCAAAATGTTCCATATTTTTGTCCTTGAGTGTAGATTTAATAAAAAGAATATAATACAAACCTTTTTCGGCCTTTATTTCATCTTTAATCTTATCTTCTTCTTTGTTTTCTCCCCCTTTATCTAACCGTGGACGTTTTCTACCTTTGTAACTTCTATTGTCTCGTCTATCTCCTTCTCCCTCATCTTCACTGTCAGAAAATTCGTTTTCAGGAACAATTCTTTTATCCAAATCTTTCTGTGGCAATCGTTCATCTTTATCAACTTTATCCTCATTGTCAGATTCTTCGTTAATTGCATCTTCTGGAATAGCCTGTACTTGTACTCCAGGGAAGCATGAGGTAACATTCTCAAATTTTCAAAAAGTCTTGTTTTAATTTTCTCTAAATATTCAGGGGTGTTTTGATTGGCCATATTGCTTGGGCTGATATGAAGTTTAAAGTCAGGTCCAAAGTATTCAAAGTAGTCATTATATGGAAGTTCATTTGCAATTTCTACACCAAGAGCTACTGATGTTTCATAAGTCCAAGCTCTAGAAACATTTCTGATCGTGTATCCACCCCCTCCTACCATCATGAATGGTAAGTTATATTTTTTTACAAATTCAACACATTTGCCATGTCCTTTCACTGTCAGATTAAAGCAACCTAGACGATCTCCTGTTAAAGAGTCTGCCCCACATTGTAAAACTACTGCACTAGGTTGAAAAGTTTCCATAACTTTACTTATAATTGGTACAAATATACTTTCATATGCCTCATCATCCATTCCATCTCTTAGAGGGATATTGACTGCATAGTATTTACCCTTTCCTGCACCAATGTCTCGTAAATCGCCTGTACCTGGGAAATATTCTCCATATTTGTGGAATGAAACAGTCATGACTCTATCAGTAGTATAAAAGGCTTCTTCAACGCCATCTCCATGATGGACATCAATATCAATATACAAAACACGTTGATGATACTTTAAAAGTTCTAATATACCTAGTACAATATCATTGACATAACAAAACCCTGAAGCTTCTGACTTTTTGGCATGATGAAGTCCACCTCCCCAATTAATGCATATTTCTGAGGCTTGTTTGTTAAGTTTTACTGCAGCTGCCACTGATCCCCCAGCAGATAGTTGACAAAATTCATATAAGCCATCAAATACAGGACAGTCTTCTCCAACATTAAATCTCTGCATTTGTTTGTTGTATTCTGACATATTGTCTGGACGAATTGATCTTAAAAATCTAATATAATCATCTGAATGAAATTTGGTCATCTCTTCTGCAGTAGCTTTATGGGGTCTCTGCAAAAAAATGTATGTAAATTTTAAATTAAAAAGTTAAATTTTAAACTATATGAAAATTAGTATAGCTATTAACTCCTTAACCCATTAGTTCCCAATGTTGCGTAAACGCAACATTTTTAATTGTATTTTTTTTTATGTATCATTACTCAAATATAATTTCTATTGCTACATTTTATTTAAAACAGGACATAAAATACGAATCTAATAAAATAATTAAAACGGTATATATTTTCTAATTTAGTGAATATTGAAAAAATCAAAAATTCTTTTTTCATATTTTTGTCGCTGTAATTTCAGTACTAAACATAAAATTATATTTCTGAAATTATCAATTTCTATTGATATATCTATCAGTAGAAAAGATAGTGTGTCGTATTTCAAAAATCTTTTTTGGTTTTTGCATACCTAATCGATTTAATAATGTTGCGTTTACGGGACGTTGGGATTTCCTGTAATTGGGCCGCTAAGTTGACAGACTAACGGATTTAGATAATAAAATTTAGATTTTGCATTTTTGTTTGTATAATTCTAATTTGATTGGAAAAATGAAAAGAACATGCAGTTTGAAGTACTTTCTCATAATCTATCCATAGATGAGGAAATGGTGCCATATTTTGGAAGAACATATAGTTGTAAGATGTACATAAAAGGAAAACCAATTAGGTTTGGGTTGAAACTATGGTGTTTATGTAGTTCAAATGGCTATTTATTTAAATTTTTACCTTATGGTGGAAAAACAAATGCTTATGAAAACGAGTTGGGTCTAGGAGCACACGTTGTGCGGAATTTGTTGTCAGTGATTGAACGGAAATCTAATCATCATATATTTTTTGATAACTTCATCCTACAAGCTATTCGGTTTGCTAAAAGAAAAGGATTTTACGCTACTGGGATGATCCGCGAAAACCGTACTTGTAATAGTACAATGGAAAGTGTAAAATATATTAAAAAACAAGATCATGTACTTACGATTTTCTTACAATTCTGAACAGAGTGTTAGATGGAATGACAATTCTGTAGTGACAGTTGCAACAAATAATTGTACAATGAACTTCTCGCAGGTGCAAAAAGATATGACAGGAAAGAAAAGAAAATCCAACTAATTCCTCAGCCAAATTGATAGCTGAGTATAATCAACATATTGGTGTTGTTGATTTGCATGATAACGGCATATCAAATTACAGATTAGAGGTAAAAGGAAAGAAATGGTGGTGGCCCCTTTTTATAAATGTGATTGATAGTGTTATTGTTAATGTGCGTAAAATATATAACGTGGCAAATAAAACCAATATATCACAATAAGATTTTAAGTCTTATCCTTATGAAAATGGAAGTACTGCTCATCGAAGGTAACATTCAAGGAGGGGGTATATCAGTTTAATCAACAATCCTACAAGATCCAATGTGTGTTGTGTGCGAAGTGTAAAATACATCTACATTCAAATTGCTTTGAATCATTTCACAGTAAATAACAATTAAATAAAAAATTTTTTGTTCTGGCCAATCCCATCGTTGCATATACTCAACATTTTGTTATTATAAAAACTGAAAACTTTTATTTTTTTTTTACTTGATAAATAAGTATTTAGATATAATTTTAGCAATACAATGCAATATAAAAAAACATAATTTGTTTTTCTTCTACTCTTGGTAACTAATTTGTTACCTTTTCACTGCAAGAATCGGATATAGGGTATGAGAACATAGGTATGGGTTGCCATAGAAGAGATTTGTTATGTTAAAATTTACAATACATTAAAAAATTGTATGCTTCACTGCGGAAGCCATACAAATCCACACCGGCACACACTCTCACGGATTTACTAGTAAAACCTTATGATTCCCCTTCGCCATATTTATGTATGATAGTTTTTACTCTATAAAGCAAGTTACAACTGAATGGAATCATGAAACTTAATTAAATTTGTGAAGGAAATGCTCTCATAATTAGATACATAAAGCTGGATTAGTTTTATAAGGTACGATTACTGATAACAATCTAAAAGTGTACTCATAGTTTAAAAAATATATATTTTCATGTAGGCAAGAAGCCACTATTAACAGCAAAATAAAATGAAGTCAGGCTTATTTAGGCAAAATCTAAACTTTCTTGTCAGGTAGAAGATTGGTCCCGAGTAATTTTTAGTGACAAATCAAAATTTGATGTATGTGTTGGTGACTTTTCACAAGAATTGTTTGAAACAGACCATAAAATTTCTTAAAGAGGCGATGATTTGGGGTTGTGTGACAGTTTGAGGGTAATGGTGTTTTTGATAATTTACTGAGGGGTACGTAAATGCTGTGAAATATCAACAAATATTTCAAAACAGCCTAATACAAGCCTTGTGAATTATGTGTTGGCAAAAATTATATTTTTCAGCAGTACATAGTCGTCTGTCATCTGTCAGACAGCTAGAACCACAAAAAACTGGTTTGGAAACGACAAAATAAACATCCTTCTTGGCCTTCTAACAGTGCTGGCCTAAATGTCAATGAAATAGAATTTACCCCTGAAGAGTGTGGGTCGTTCGTCAAGTCGATGCCCAACTGAATGTCTAAAGGCAATGCTACTACACTGATAAATATTCATTCTATGAATGTAACTTATGCAGATGATACTTTAAGAATAGCCTACTTACAATGAGAACTTCTTTCAATAATGTTAAAATTTTTTCAAGGCATTAAGAATATTACCTTACTGTAAATAACAATAAGACACAGGTTGTAGTTTTTGGTAGTAATTTTGAAATCACTAGAGAAGTGGCTGAGGCAGCGCCGGTTTAAGGGGTCTTTTTATGGTAAAATAAAATTGGCATACAAATCCACATAATATCGAATTTTAAATATCCAGGTGAGGGCAAAATCCATCTTATCCATCAAACGATATATGTAACGATTTACTGACTATTTTGTCCAATCGAGTCATTGATGAAATTGTTAAAACACCATGACCAACTTAGTGATTTTGAGATATTGTAACAATAAGTAGAATCCTGTGGAAAGATTGGTGGGGTTTTATAAAAACACTGGGCATAGCTCACAAGAACTTGAGGAAACAGTTATTGGTATGTTAAAAGTCTTTTAAAATTAGATATTAAGAACTGTAGAGGCCAGTCTTTATGACAATGCCAGTAATATAAGTGGTAAATATTCTGGTTTGCAAGCACATATTAAAGTTTACAATAATTTAGCTCTCTTTGTGCCATGTGCTGCTCACTCTTTAAATATGATTGTCCAAAATGTAGCAAATTGTTGTTTGGAAGCAACATCTTTTTTTATGTTGGTACAAGCTATCTACAATTTTTTATCAGTGTCTACAACACAGGGTAGAGTTATTGTCTCATACAATAAAGGTTTTGACTGAGTTGGGCAGACACTGTTTTTGAGCCTAGGAAAAACTGTATCAGCAATAGTTAATATAGTAGAAATCAGTTTTATTGGGTTATTATGTTCCACTACACTGATTTTCCCTTTTTATTTACATATAGATTTTAAAGCAACTAAAAAAGCTCAAATGGCCTTATATTCTTGCTTGTATACCTACCTTAAACTCTAAAATAGTAGTTTACAGCAGATTATATAGAGAAATATACAGTATATACTAGGGGATGAAAAACTTGCAAGCCAGACTACCAGAATCTGATTAAAATATAAGTCAAACCCAAATTGAGTTATTTTTTTAGGGAGAAAAAAGATATACTTTTATAAAATAAATTCAGCCGCCATAAAATACGTTAAATAAAAAAAATAAAGTGAATTTATTTTCAAACAAGAGGTCAAAGTTCAAAAGTTTAATTAGTTTTATTTGAAATAGTTCTGTTCTTTTTCACATACCTACATAATAAGTTCCCTCCATTTTAATCTGTGATACAAAATTAAGGGGTAAAATCTAATATACAATTTTATGTATATAATTTTATATATTTAATTGTGATGTAAAATTTAGATATTAAATAATTTCAAACTAATATCTTTTACCAAACCATGCTCCCAAGATACCTACATAAATTTCCATTTTCCTATAGAGTCCATAATTAAGAAGCAAATTGTGAGTCATACGTATGCGATGTGGTTTCATTGGATGTCCTTGTCCATAGTAATAATTTCCAATATCGCCTGTAAATTTAATAAATATTATCAATGATAAAATTAATAATCTTTGAAGAAAATCACGACAGACTAATCAAATAGTATCGGTAAACAGTAAAAATGAGCATCATGCATACGTCATGTCAGTAGGCGACCAATAGAAAATCGTCTTTTCTACGGTTGCATTAGTCTGTCGATGATTTCTTGACTTATACTTTCGAATTTCGTACAATGTGGAAAACACAACATTTTCAAAAAAGCAATGAACAAAATATATAGCATACTCTCAAAATTATTTTATACTTACTGTCATAATAGTAGCACACACGTTTTCTACTGTGTGGTTGAGTCGACATTTTAATAAACTACACAATTTCTCGGTTTTATTATTATATGACTTTTTAGTTACCGTGCAATTAAATACTGCAACAGATCAAAATGGTTTAATGTTAAGATTTTTGTAACTTTGTTTTGATTTTTGCGCGAGCACTAAAAACAAATGAATACGATGCAAAATTACCAATAAAAAGACTGTCTCAAGTCAGTACCTGACCGCCGGTGTTGGTCACGATAATCTGGGATTTTATTTTTTGACATTTGACTGATGTCACTTTGTTGTAGAAATAGATATTGCCAAGTTGAATATAAAATCTGTCAATCTATTATAAGTGCTGATTTAGTATCTGAAATAAATTGTTTACGTACAATTATCTAAAATTTTATTATAAAGAAAAGATTTTTATAATAGGAGATTTTTTCGTTTATTTGTAATTACAGAAGATGCAGCATGACTTCATTGTTCTTTGTTAAATTGTTAAAAAAAATAAATACACAAAATCATACACTCAATATCATTTTTTGGAAATAATAAATTTTAAACTAAAGAAAATCAATAAAAGAATAATATAGCTAATATTTGTAAGAAAACAAGTATAAACAACAAGAAAACAAGTTTAGACAAACAACATTTTTGTACAGAAGTATAAAAAATCTGTAAATCACATTTAATATAACAATCGGCAACATCGTCTATCCATTTTGGATCGAAGTTAATAATCGATTTATAATCCCCATCGATTTTTGCTACACCTGCGTAAACATTTTTGTTTTCTAAAATTGTAAAAAACTCTATAAAAGTAGACTTTATGTTACAATTATTTGTTGGTGTGAATTTTTTTAAAATTTTATACTATATTTTTTGCGAATTCTTCTACTTGATGTCCCTATCCATTACGAATGTTGGCGATCATCATGGCAATATTTATCTTATCTGCAGCAGCGTGGAAAAGCTGCACAGCATTGAACCAGATTCTGAGGTTCTTTAACCAAGATGTCCTTCTTCTTCCTGGACCTCGCTTTCCAAATATTTCCATCCTTGCAGGATAGCTTGAAGGAGAGCATATCTGGATTCATTTCGCATATGTCCGAAGAATTTTTCGAGATTTGATGGTGGTCAGTACCTCTCTGTTCTTATTCATTCTTCTGAGGACCTCCTCATTTGTGACTCGGTCAGTCCACGGGATCTTAAGTATTCTCCGATATAGAGATATTTTGCGAATAAACGACAATATGTAATTCTAAAAAATTACACATTTTGGTGATTGAACTTGGTCAAAAAATCGTTTTCAACAAGACTTACCTATCGATTATATCAATAACGATTATTTCGATTATATAAGAATATAAGCTATGAATATTGTTTTTCTTTCAATTGGCGGTAAAAAATATCTATAAATTATAATGATATAATTTGTATTAAAAAAGGTTTATATTATTTAATACTTTAAGTCGAAATGTATCAAAAATTATATAATTCTAATTACAACGGTTGTGATTTATTCACAAAAAAATATATTACCAAATTATACCACTGATTAACCGTTACATTTCGGTACAAAATACAAGAAAACTATCGTGCTTTCTACATATTAATATCATAAGACGCTTTATATGAATTGTGTCTTTTCTTTAAGATTTTTCTACTAGTTATGCTAATAACGAAATTGTAATATAGTCAGTTTGTTTCTCGTTCACATTTATTGCTAATTAATATTTTCTTACTCCAACATACTTAATTTAAAATATTATTTTATTATATTGTTTTTAGTGGAATAAAAAATATGTTTTAGTGAAATTTTCGCATTTTATTCAATGAGAACAATAATACAACAAATAAAAAAGTAACACACATTAAAATAATTAAGAACATAAATCACAATAAAATATTTTACATTTTTTATCGACCCCAGCGCATTCAGAGTGACACCAGGATTGGCACTCATGACATTTAATCCAGCATTCTTTCGACTTCGAGAGGGAATATAGACCATTACAATACAAGCAAGCGACGTCGGGATCATTATCTTCAAAATTTTCGTTATCGCTCGCGGATTCCTGTTCCTTCTCATCATTTCTATCTATCCCTTCTTTTGTCATTCGGTATAATGTTCGTTTTTCAGAAAAAGTGTCATCCACAGATTTCCGTTCTAATCCACTGTTGTACGTAGCTTTTCCTTTAGGTTCTATCTTCTATTATATTTGTCGTTTAACTTTGTTTGCCAGTTTTCTTCTTTCTACATTTTCTTTTTCAACAACCTTATCTTTCAATTCTTGAATTTCAGGGGTTGAATTTATTACCCCTTTTTTTTCGCTTCTTTTGTTTTTGTGTGTTTGATATGTGAAGAGTATCCTGTTGAGTATTTTATAGAAGGACCCGTTGGCATTCTTTAGGTGGGTGATTTTGTCCACTTTCTAGGTTTTCTTCTAGATTATAATCTGGATTGTTTAGATGGATGTTTTGAGTTCGATCTTGATTGCTCTCTATAGGTTTATCTGTAACCAATGATGGAGTGAACATCCATTCCTCAGAAATATCAGGATTAAAAGGTTGAACCCTTGTTTTGGCAAAAGCATTTATGGCATTAGCAGGAGTAGCACTTTTAAGGTAAGCTGTTTTAAACAACCCAGCAACTTGAAAGTGCGCAACGAGTCTTCCAGGATTTTGTTTTGTGCGTTATAATAGTTCAACACTCAACAAATCACACTTTTCGTTACAGACTTACCTGTGGAACTAATAAGTGTTTGTAACTTTACCGTTGCAAATAAACACTGTCTATTCGCATGCCTATGCAGCCGATATCGTTTGACAGGAAACGATTTACAAATTACACGTGGTATGCCATCATAGGCCTATTTCCCCTATCTAAGATATTCATGCAGCTGTCAAGTATGAATAGTAAAGCTCTCCAGTAATCAACTCAGAACAGGCAGATTAGAAGGGAAAGTTCTTATTTCAACACTGTTAATCTCCGTCTTCTATGTGGTTAGCATCAGTTCTCTCTCCTAACTAGTTCAAGGGTTGTATTTGTCCCATCCATTATGGGCCTATTCTCAGAGTGTTCCACTAGTATGACCTGGTCGTCTGGGTGTAAGTAATTGCTTGTATTTCCTCTCCTAGGTTTATCTTCAATATGTCATTATAGAGTACATTCCAGATCCAGAGCAACATACCTAGGACCGAGCCCTATGGCACTCCCGCAGATGTTTTCATTGTGTCATCTTTTAGTTATATTAATGCTCCTGTCTGTGAAACAATCCCTGACCAAGTTCTGCAGATATTGGGATATTTCCATTTCTTCTAATAGTCTGATGATTTTTCTCCAGCTCGCGTTGTTAAATGTGTTCTCGATGTCCAGGAAGAGTGCCACCATCCACCGACATACTTCTTTCTCGCTTACTAACCTCTTTATGGCATGTACGGCAGATCTGCCTTTTCCGAGCCTCTACTGAAGTCCCGACAGGCCCCCTTTTCTTCTCTATTTTTTTTTGAGCCTTGACTTTATAGGGATTTTTCAATTTTTTCGATCCAGACAATTCTCATGGTGGTGTTGCAAGAATAGTTCTTCTACCCTATGGTTGGTGTTAAAGTCACGTGAAACCGACTTGATAACTGGATTTGCCTTCTAGCACTTTACCAGATAGCTATTAAATACCTTTCTTCATATCAAATGAGCACTATTATCTGTAGTCAGGGTCGAGATAATATTCCATTTTTGTTTAACTTTTTCAAAAATTAAAGTATATTTAGTTGCTTTGAACAAATGACAAATAAATACTTGCGCTATAGGAGAGGCTACAAAGATATGGCTAGAATTTCTGGAAGCATTCGAGACTGAAGATGCAAATGGCAAATTTTTGGTGATTTGAATAAATTCAAGGAGCGTAAATTTTCTTGATCATTGCTTTAGTGGAAATAAACTTAGTTAAGAGCAAATAGAAATTGGCATGGAATAGCCAATAGAAATTTATCCAGAAAGTGTGTACCATTTATACCATGGTTTTTCTAAATATCTAATTGAGAATGAAATTCTCTTAGTAGACGAAAAGAATATCCCTAAAAAGATGCTTTGAAACGGAATGTACTGACTAAAAATTTTGTTTTACATTTTTACTACACCAAGCAGTTTTTACTTGCATTACCAAGCAAATTCTGTACCTTTTATACCATGTTTTTTCTAAAGATCTAATTGAGAATGAAATACCATTGACATGGTGGCATTCTATGAAAAATATAAATATGAAGCAATGAAACTTACCCAAAAGCTTTACACAACTATTGTGTCATCAGCGAACATAGAAAGATTCTTCTCATCATACAGTTTAGTCTTTAGTCCATTAGAAACTAAGTAATTAGCTAGGCAATGTCATAGCAGCTAAGTTGGTTTAAATTTTTAAAGAGCTTAATTTCTACTACTATGAGAATGAAATTGTTTGAGAAATTTATTAACTCTTGTATGCAAAATTTAGTGTTCCAATTTTTGATTTGTTTCTATTATTAATAATTAAATAATATGTATGTTAAACAGTTTGTATAATGTATTTTAGATTTTTTCTGTTTATTTATTATATTATTAAAGAAAATGAAAAAAAAACGCTTGTTTAATTTAAGTAAGACAAAAACTATTTTAAACTGACACAAACTGGAACTTTATAATAATAGAGCATATACAGAGACAGGGCTTATCTTCATATATTAAAAGAGTAATAATTGAAGTATTTTAAAAATGATGCTAGATAGCTTCAAAAATAATAAAACTCATAAAATTTCTTATAGTTGAATATCTACAATACTTCATTTATAATCTAAAATATTTTTATTTTTTATGTGACTCAATAAAAATTTATATATTTATAATATATGTACACAGCTGTCTTCAAGGCTGGCTGCTATTATTTCCCACAGATTGTTCTTATTTACATCCCTATAATGATTAGGTGCTGGGTTATAGAGCTCTGGCCCCTCAGAAATGAGCTGTATAAGTCTAGCATTGTTAACTTGCTTTTTTAAAATAAAAAAAATATAAATTCAACAAGTATGTGGAAATAGAAGTATGTACTATTGGAAAGGGATTATGACTTCAATATACATAGAAAGGTAAAAAAATTGGATGGCATCTGAAAAACAAATCACAGTACTATCTTATTAGAAGAAAATGGTAAAATTATCCTCAACAAAAAGAAAATAGAAAGATGCAAACAATACATACAGGAATTATTTAAATATGAGAGGCAAATAGGAAACATAGAACCAAAGAATATAGACACGTGGGTATAGATCTATATTCTTTGATAGAACTATGCATACACAATAGTAAAAAACTGGGACCAGTATAACAAAAGAAGAGTATAATTCACTTTATTAATATCAAGCATTAGCATATATTTTAGACATTATATACACATTATTTAAAAATAAAATATTTTTTACATTGTCAATGAGATAAGAATTAAAATTTCTTTTTCTTTGGTACAACAGCTGTTGCAGTTTTTATAAGAACTTGTTCCACTGAATTTGGAGTGTTTTCGTCACCAGCACCAGAAAATTGCCGAGTTTCTGGTAATTCAACCTTTTGAGATGGAAAATCGGATTTTGTGGGTCTTATGTTACTATTATTAGTAAATTGGGACATTCTTTGTCGCTCCTCCATACGAAAGTTCTTTTTCTTAGCCGCAGATGCAACATCCAGGTGTCTGATCACTTCTTTGCTTAGGCAATTTTTCTGAGGATTATATGTTGGGACGTTTTCATCATCCCAATTTTCATCAGAAGGGACATAGGTATTTCTAACTGGATATCTGTTGAGATCGGTTTTTTCATCAACATAAAAGGCTGTGTCAATTTTTTTTCTATCTGGACAATTCTCATGATGATGTTGCAAGCATGGTTCTTCTACCCTATGGTTAGCATTGAAGTCACAAGGAACCAATTTTATATCTGGATTTGCCTTTTCGCACTTCACCAGATGTGTATTAAATACCTTTCTTCGTATCAAATGTGCACTGTTATAAGGACACATTATCTGCTCCTCAGGGTCGAGATAATGTTCCATTGTTATTTAACTTTTTCTACAAAAACAGAACTTGATAAAATGTACTATACAATCTTAGTCACTTTCACTTCCAACTCTACACACTGCAGAGACCTAGTAGGAATGTCCTGTGGCTGTGATTGTAATGTTGATTGTGAAATATTTTTCAATCAAGGAATAAGGACAGTAAAAGTAATCTAGGAAATTGTTTAAATTAAAAAACCAAACTGAAAAAAACCCACAGAATCGAATGTCAGTGAAACTGTCAATGTCAAGTGACAATTGTCGAGCAGAGAAAACGAGTTGAAAAAGAAGTTTATGCACATGTTATGCATGCAGTAAAATCAATGACGTAAAATAAATATTAAACGTCATAGTAAGTAGATCTAGAATCTAGAGAAAATTCGCAAAAGAGTCTAAGATATCTATTATATCTTGAATAAATAGATATCTATAGATTTTTTTATATTTAATAAATCTACTGGTCCTGGCGAGATACAAGCAGAAGTTATTAAATTAATCGCAGAAGATCAAATAGATATACTGTGACAGAATAAATACCAATCGGAAATTTACAGCCATATACATAATATACAATATTTTATCTCGTATTTTAGTTTAAAAGCAGATTATTTGTTATTTATTCTGTGGTTCGGTAGTCGCAGCATTCTCTAGCACAAAATAATAAACAATCCTAATGCCCACACTGCTTGAAAAAATAAGTACTCGTATCTCGTTCGCGCAGACGGAATCAGCCATGTTTTAAACGGAACCAGTGCTGTTCAGTAAACATTTTATCCGGTGTGCATAGAAAAATTAACCCGGTTTAATTTATTTACGGCAACTATATACGTAATATGCACTATTTGTATATTTTATTCGTACTTTTAGTTGAAGAATAGATTAAATTATTTCAAATGTACTAAATTATTAATCTCTAAAAATTTAAATTGCAGTTCTGTCGTAGCTTGTTATAAATTTCTCGATTCGAGTCTGTTTCCGTTTAAAATATGGCGATCGTGTGCTGACAAATTTCAAAGGCGGAATCTGGGGCTGGACATTCTGATTGTTATTTATTCTGTGTCCCTAGCGTTAGCTTTTATCAATAAAGTTAAGAACGTCGATTATTTGGAATGACGCCTGTATTATATATATGGTGTTGTACAAGTCCTTAGTATATCTATTTGATCTTCTTGGACGTATCTTTTTTTCTTCTATCTGACTTTTTCTTATCATACCTTTTTCTCTACTTGACATTGACAGCTTCACTGGCATATCCGATTCTGTGCTGTGGTAATCACAGAAATACAGAATACATCACCAAACCAAACTTCGTTTGTTTGTAATCATTTTGTAATATGTAATTCATATTCATAATAATTCTTTGTTTTTATCAGTTTGGTTTTAAACCATTTTCAAAGTAATTATTTACTAAGCCGGAACGCCTTAAAAATGCCAAATTTTTTGTGGACTTAGCCGAAAAAGTGAAAAAAAAACCTCAAATTTTAATGTTTACTTTATTTTACACTATTAAAAGTGCCCAAATAATCAAAAAAATCAGAAAAAATACCAAAAAAAAGTATTATGAACCAAAAAAAATTACATAAAAAGCAAAGAAAAGTATATATACATGTCATAATAAAAAAAACGTAACTAAAACATATTAAATATCACTATTTTTACTGTAAAATTATGAGAAAATGCGTAAAATTGTTTAAATAATCAAGATTTTTAATATTTCAAAACAATATGGCGGCCATGCGCAAGAAGTTAAATTTTATGTACATTTGACATTGTTGCCAGTTTTAATTTCATATTTTTCT
Organism: Diabrotica balteata; assembly: GCA_918026665.1. Lineage (NCBI taxonomy): Eukaryota > Metazoa > Arthropoda > Insecta > Coleoptera > Chrysomelidae > Diabrotica > Diabrotica balteata. Next base: position 33,239,576 of record OU898281.1, on the reverse strand, counting down.
TTACATTTTATTATTAAAAATGCAAGCCAATAAACCAAATCTAACCCAATAAGAAAACATGTAAATAAAACTAAACCAACCTAACCTAACCTAACGCTCGTAAAAAAGCAGTAATAAGAATCAAATTTTGTAATAAAATTAAAAATCAAATTTTTGATTTTTCATAAGAAAATATGATAATAAACGTAAAGAAACGTAACCAAACCTAACCTGACCCTTGTAAAAAAGCTATAATTTTCAGTTAAAAGTAGGTAATAATAAAATGTTATTGTAATGTCTAATTTGAAATTCATTAAAAAACATAATTTTGAATAACTATGGCAACACTGGTTAGAGTTACCATTTTTGACCATAAGAAACAGTTGTCATTCCTGTCATTTCTTGTTGTTTCATGGTAAATAATGGCGGTGGCTTTTAAAAATCGGGCATATTTTAAATGGAAATTACATAAAAAATAACGTCTTGCACCGCATAAAAGTCATTGCAGAATCATTAGTAAGTGAAGCAGAATTCATTAATATAAATTTCATCTCCGTAAACATGGTTCCAGCTTATTACACTAGTACCCCAATGGTAAATCTCTGCAGTGTGTACAGTTGGAAGTGAAAGTGGGTTCTAGTGACCAAGAGAGTATATAGTACTTTTATCAAGTTTTCTTTTTGCAGAAAAAGTTAAATAACAATGGAACATTATCTCGACCCTGAGGAGCAGATAATGTGTCCTTATAACAGTGCACATTTGATACGAAGAAAGGTATTTAATACACATCTGGTGAAGTGCGAAAAGGCAAATCCAGATATAAAATTGGTTCCTTGTGACTTCAATGCTAACCATAGGGTAGAAGAACCATGCTTGCAACATCATCATGAGAATTGTCCAGATAGAAAAAAAATTGACACAGCCTTTTATGTTGATGAAAAAACCGATCTCAACAGATATCCAGTTAGAAATACCTATGTCCCTTCTGATGAAAATTGGGATGATGAAAACGTCCCAACATATAATCCTCAGAAAAATTGCCTAAGCAAAGAAGTGATCAGACACCTGGATGTTGCATCTGCGGCTAAGAAAAAGAACTTTCGTATGGAGGAGCGACAAAGAATGTCCCAATTTACTAATAATAGTAACATAAGACCCACAAAATCCGATTTTCCATCTCAAAAGGTTGAATTACCAGAAACTCGGCAATTTTCTGGTGCTGGTGACGAAAACACTCCAAATTCAGTGGAACAAGTTCTTATAAAAACTGCAACAGCTGTTGTACCAAAGAAAAAGAAATTTTAATTCTTATCTCATTGACAATGTAAAAAATATTTTAGTTTCAAATAATGTGTAAAATATATGCTAGTGCTTGATATTAATAAAGTGAAGTATACTCTTCTTTTGTTAACTGGTCTCAGTTTTTATAGTATTGCATAGTTCTATGTTTCCTATTTGCCTCTCATCTTTACATAATTCCTGTATGTATTGTTTCCATCTTTCTATTTCCTTGTTATCAAGGATAATTTTACCTTTTTCATCTAAGATAGTACTGTGTGGTTTGTTTTTCAAATGCCATCCAATTTTTTTACCTTCCTATGTAGATTGAAGTCATAATGCCTTTCCAATAGTACTTATATTTCCACATACTTGTTGAATTTATATTTTTTTATTTTAATAATACAAGCTAACAACAATGCTAGACTCATACAACTAATTTCTGAGAGGCCAGTGCTCTAGAATCCTGCACCTAATCATTATAGGGACATAAATAAGAGGAAAATGTGTGGGAAATAAGCAGGCAGCTGTGTACATAAATTATAAATATACAAATCTTTATTGAGCCAAATAAAAATATTAATTTTAAAAACATTGTAGATTGTAAATAAACTATTGTAGATATTCAACTCTCCTCGCAAATTTCACGAGTTTTATTATTTTTGAAGTTATCTAGCATCATTTTTAAAATGCTCTCCTCCAATTCCTGCTCTTTTAATATATGAGGATAAACCTTCTCTCTGTAGATGCTCTATTATTATAAAGTTTCAGTGTTGTTTCTGTTTAAAATAGTTTTTATTTAAAACACTTAAATTAAACAAGTGTTTTTTTTTCATTTTCTTTAATAATATAATATATAAACATGAGAAAAATTCTCAAATACATTATACAAACTGTTTAACATATATATTATTTATTTATTAATAATAGAAACACGTTAAAAATTGGAATACTTAAAAGATTTTCCATACAAGAATTAATAAAATTCTCAAAAAATTTCGGTCTCATAGTAGTGGAATTAAGCTATTTAAAAATTTAAACCAACTTAGCAGCTATGACATTGCCTAGCTGATTACTTAGTTTGGAATGGACTAAACTGTATGATGAGAAGAGTCTTTTTATGTTAAATGATCATGCAATAGCTGTGTGAAGCTTTTGAGTAAGTTCCAATGCTGTCATATTTATATTTTTCATATAACACCACCATGTCAATGGTATTTTATTCTCAATTAGATTTTTAGAAAAACCATGGTTTAAAGGGTACACAATTTGCTTGATTATTAATAATAATTGGCAATGCTTCTGAATGATAAGTTTCTAAATATTCCATGCTAGTTTCTATTTGCTCTTGACTAAGTTTATTTCGACTAAAGTGATGATCAAGAAAATTTAGGCTCCTTGAATTTATTCCTATCACTTACAACAAATTTGCCATTTGCAAGTTCAGTCTCGATTGCTTCCAAAAGTTCGAGCCATATCTCTGTAGCCTCTCCTACAGTGCAAGTATTTCTTTGTCCAAAGCAACTAAATATACTTTAATTTTTGAAAAAGTTAAATAATAATGGAACATTATCTCGACCCTAACGAACAGATAATGTGTCAATTATAACAGTGCTCATTTGATATGAAGAAAGGTATTTAATATCCATTTTGTAAAGTGCTAGAAGGCAAATTCGGATATCAAATTGGTTTCATGTGACTTCAATACTAACCATATGGTAGAAGAACCATGCTTGTATCGTCGCGGTGCTTAGAAATCTTTGAATTCAAAACAATGTTGTTAGCAAGATAGAAACCACTTATCCTTGTCAAAGCGGTCCTACTTCATTTAGTTCTTTTTAAAAAATCCCAAAAATCATTAATTAAGGTATTTTTTCAACAAAAAATTGCAAATAACTCTAAAAGGCAGCATTTTTCGAATGTCAATTTCCAGCCCATTTGGAAAAATAAAAAAATACATTTGAACTTGACAAAATATATAGAATCGAATTAAAAAGTTTTGGTGCCGTTTCGATTCTTGTTAAATCGATTTTTTTTTCGTTTTCTCCCCTACGAGTGAGCATCATTTTAGGGGGAAGCCTGGGGGTAAAAGTGGTAAACTTTTTTGCATATCTTTGGAGTCTCAAAACTGACACTCTCAGTAAAATTCAGCTTGTTCCTACGATTTTTAGAGTTTTACTTGCATTTTCGTCTTTGACTTTTAATGATATTATTCCCTCTAATTTCCAAAAGCTTGGGCAATAAATGTTGCCACCGTTGAACTGTAAGTTGTCTACATTTGGCGCAAATCGGTAAGTGGTAGTCAAAGAATCTAGAGGCATAATAATAAGAATAATTTATGTCTGTGGGTATTGGGTAATATCATTGTTTAAAAAAGTTTTTAAACAATGGTAATATGCAGAGTACATAGCCCACATTCTTTTATATACTTGATAATATACAATTTGATACAACGGAATTCAGCGACTTGTTTCTTTTATTTCTAGTTTATATTATAACTGTTTCATTTATCCATTTATGTATGAGTCATGACATTTTTGTGTACAATTAGCTAGAACTTCTGCAGTCTGCAATAAATTATAAATTAGTTTTTGTTTTTGTCTCTTATATTATACGTCATTGCTCTGTTCATAACCATAACCTCATATTTACTATTGTTTACTATTTATAAAAAATAAAAATAAGCAATTTAAAATAATCTATTTCGACTTTCGATTTCGACAGTACTCATTTGATCACGAGGTTACGAGGTACTCTATAGATAATTAAAAATACCTTTGCATTATTTGTTGATTAATTTTCAGTGTCAACATTCGGTAGCTTTAGAACAGTTTATTAGACTAATAAATTTCAGGAACAAATGCAATCATTACTTAATCCAAATTTACAAGATCCAATATTTACATATTTGCCTTTTGTTTAGCACCTAGGATCTTTTGTCATGAGATAAATGTACAGATAGACTATATTAATTCCTGGAGTGAGAAATCATCAAGTGAGTAAAAATGAAATTTGCAGAACATCTTTCAGCTCATATTACGCCAGAATGGAGGAAACAATATATAAGTTACGAGGTAAGTAAAAACTGTACTTAAAATACTTTTTAAATGTATAAAAAACTTAAAATCATCTGTATTGTATAGATTGTATTAGGAAATTACCCACTAGTATTAAAGAAAAAACATCAGAAATATAAGAAAGTCTAAAGGACAAACATTGAATTGAATTTAAACAATTGAACACAATGTGAATTAATGGTAACTCTGTTTTTAAGTTTTGTAAAAGCCAAAGTAAATAGTGTACAACCTCTATCGATACAGATTCTATGATGAAAATGAATTGATGATAGTGTAATAAAAAGTAGTAAACTATTTTTCCTTTAAGAAGACAGGAACACAAATTAAATAATAAAGAAAACAATAGTATAAAAAACTAATCGTTGGAATAGTTTAACTGCATATATTACAATAGATCTTAGAAAAATAATAAATCCAATTAAAATTGAGATTAGAATACTTAATGAAAAAATGAAGAAGTCAAACAATTCCATAAAAATGTTACATGTGATGTAAAAACTTTTATATGTAGAAGATATTCCAAATCCCTTCTAGATCTCTAAGTACAGAAATCCAGATATAATATTTTAACAATAACAGAATGGGTATTTTAGATATGTTATATATATGTTACAGGTAAACACCAAAATTGGGTAAAACTAGTTTTACCTGGATACTTTGCTATTTAAATTGGCTAGATAAAAGGCAAAGGAGATTGACATCTTTTTGATTTTTCCGGGTCATTCTAGATATATGCAATGTGAAATTGATTCTTCTTAGGGTGCCTGTCCGTTCCGAAAGTTGGCAATCATTCTGGCTACTTATGATGACTTTGTTGGTTGTTATACAGAATAGCTGTGGTGAGGTCTTTTTATACCATGCTCTCAGGTTAGCTAGCCAGGATATTCTTCTTCATCTTGGGGCCCTTTTTCCTTCAATTTTACCTTGCAAAATGCATTGGATTAGCTCATATCTGTCTTGATTTATTATTGTATGTCCCAAGTACTGCAGCTTACGGCCCTTTACAATGTTGACCAAATCCACAGTTGTGTTTATCCTCCGTAGTACTTCTTCATTGGTATCTTCAGGATCCTTCTGTATAACCATAGATCAAAAGCCTGAAGTTTTCAGTGCCAGCCACTGTTAAGCCCAACTTATCATTACCCCATCTGACTTGTGGTAGGTTGTAATCACTTGCCATGACAAACAAGCTATCTGAAAAATTACTGTAAAGTATTAAACAGTTTCACATCTGTTTTAAATAAGACTCAAAAGGTGATGGAGAAGGTATATATACACAGCCAATAACAAAATTTTGAGTTTTTATTTTAAATGTTATAATATAACTGGTATGTGTCAGTGCCAACAACAGGAACTATAATTTTTTGGGTAGAAAGGCTCATTTTGGTTGTGAATCATACACAACTCCGATTTTTATTTCAAAGTAGAAACAGTTATTTATTTGAATAGGATAATATAATATTAACTGGATAAATCCAGAATATAACGAAATATTCAGACATATGTAGCTTCATCCACACTTGTATAATTTGAACTATGTCCAGGTAATTCTAGTATTTTCCTAAATTCGCTACTGAACCATAACATATTATATAATGATACACATTAATAAAAGTAAATTCACACACTATAAAAGACACACTTAATGCAAATCAAATTAAAATTGCTAAAATAAAAATTCCAAATTTCATGAGGTCAAACGTGTCGAAATTCTTCATAGTTTTATTGATAAAAGTAAAAGAATATTAGTCCATAATAAAAAATGGATCAAGCATTCATCACAGCTAGTTACATAGTCATAAAAAATTATCATTAAATTACAAAGATATGCAATAATAAACTGCAAATACAGTAGACCATACCACTGATGTCAACATCTAGTAATATATCAACTAAACTAGTTACAAAAAATAAAATATATCATAGACTCAGATATAAGATTATCAAGCTTATGGATTATCAGGCTTATGGACTCTCAGATTATCAGGCTTTCGTGCAAGGTCATATTATGTTAATCAAATTTGTACATGTAGAATTGTACTAGAGTAACTAAGAGTGATCAGTAAATATTAAAGTAGGTCACCCAAATAAGGCCACATTAACATTTGAATTTTTTTTAAAGGAGGCAGTTGAATTAGAAAATTTCAAAATAGCTTTAAATGTAAATTGACTTACTGACAACCTATACTACTTTCGTATTTAGTGATATATTGTAATAAATATTAATTGTTTTTAATTTTACTTTTTTTTTGCAAATTGGCGTTATTAGGGCCAGGTGTTCCAAATAAGGCCACTAAAAATAAACCATTTTGTGTTAATTAGTGTTAAAAATATTAGGCAGCCTATCTCTACTTCGTGAACGGATTCAGCATATTCGAAAAACCCTTAATTTTCAATCCCAAAAACTTTTTAAGCTGCATCTTGAACTCTCCAGTATTCTTAGTGTCGATGATTGGTCACTTTTAGACCGCGTTTCCTATCATCAAACCGATAAAATCCTTCTTCTAAGCAACGAAACTCACAAAAAGAAATTCCAATCCCTTGTATCTAAGAAAAAATCACATTCCACCACTTCTACTTCTCATTCACCTCTTACTAACACCGTCGTTAATCTTTCTTTTCACCAATTAACAAGTGCAGAAAGCAGTCTTCTATCTAAAGGTCTTAATTTTGCTATCACTCCTTTCAGAATTCCTACCGAAGAAATAGTTTCAAATGTGGAAGCGGCACTCCGCACAATTTCCAAAATTCAAGCCGACCGTATCCGCTTTGACGTCGCTAAATGTCTTGATACAGCCAAAATCCCTACTTCCAATATATCTCGTGAGGAATTCATAGCTCTCAAAAATCTCCGTTCTGTTTCTGAGATAATAATCCTTCCTGCAGACAAAGGTAATGCCACAGTCATCCTGGATACTCCTTCCTACATAGAGAAAGTAAACGACTTACTTAGGGATACATCCTGTTATAATACAATTTCTCGAGACCCCACTCCTAGAGTCGAACGCGAAATTTCCCATGCCATCAAACAATCCGATCTTTCCGATGATGTTAAGAAGTCCATAGTTCCGAAAAACTCCATCTGCCCCAGAATTTACGGTCTTCCCAAAATCCATAAAGACAACGTACCTCTTCGTCCCATTGTGACTACGATTAACTCTCCTACTACAAACTCGCAAAGTACTTGTCGAATCAGTTTAAGACCTATACTGGTCGTACCTCTTCTTATGTCCGAAATTCCACACATTTCATCACCTTAATCTCCTCCCTCACGGTTGATCCCCAAGACATTCTCGTCAGCTTCGATGTATCATCCCTATTTACCAATATCCCCATACATGACTCTCTAGTTGTTCTGCGAGATCACTTGACCAATGATAACAAGTCTTTGGTTTTGGCAGATCTTGCGGAAAAATGCCTCCTTTCAACATATTTTTCTTTTAGAGGCAATTTCTACAAACAAATATCTGGAACACCAATGGGTTCTCCCCTTTCCCCTGTCATTGCCTGACATTTTCCCTAGAATCTTACCCCTTAAAACCAAAAGTCTGGTTCCGCTACGTTGATGATACATTTATCATCTGGCCTCATGGTCAACATACCCTTTCTCCCTTCCTAGATCATCTTAACTCACAACATCCGAGTATAAAATTCACAATGGAAGTAGAAAATAATCGGTCCCTTCCCTTTCTCGATGTGTTAGTCACCTCCAAGCCCAATGGCCGATTGGGTCACTCTGTTTATAGAAAAAAGACTCACACGAATCGTTACCTACATGCTTCATCACACCACCATCCTGCCCAAAAGAATTCTGTGATCAACTCTCTCATCCATCGGGCCATTTCGATTTCTGAACCTGACAACCTTAGAGAAGAACTTGGCCATTTGCAAAAAACCCTTGTCGCCAACGGTTACTCCAAGTCCACAATTCAAAATATTACACACCGACATCTACATCCCCCTTTACACCCTAGGACGACAAATTCAAAATCTTCGGGTAATACTCCTGTGGCTTTTCTTCCGTATATTCGAAGTGTCACTGATAGGATTGGCAAAATCCTTCGCAAAGAAGGTATCAGGACTACTTTTCGACCACCCAAGAAAATCTCACAATATCTACCCTCTCCTAAGGACCCATTACCGCCCCTATCTTCCTGTGGTGTCTATTCTATTCCTTGTTCATGTGGACATGTGTATATTGGCGAAACTGGTCGTTCCGTCAAAACTCGGATTCAAGAGCATCAAAGATGCATTCGATCAGGTCTTTTCTCCCATTCTGCAGTTGCAGAACACTGCCAAGAAACCGGTCATTCCATATTGTTCGAAAAAACCCATATTATGGACAGACAGACAAGGAGATGCTCTGGCTTGCCTCCTATTTAATATTGCCTTAGAAAAGGCAGTCCGAGATACACGAATTAGGGATGGTGGTACTATTTACAATAGATCAATACAAGTCTTAGCATATGCTGATGACATTGACATAGTAGGGCGTAGCAAGCGAGATGTTGAGCAATATCTCCTAGAATTGGGAACAGCGGCGAAACAGGTCGGTCTAGTCATCAACGAAGACAAAACCAAGTACATGTTGGTTACAAAGTATCCGATAGCAAATGAGGAACGAGAAACAGTCTTTGGAAGTCATACCTTTGGACGTGTTGACAACTTCACATACCTTGGGTCGTTATTGACTGCTACCAATAAAACAAGCGAAGAAATCAAAAGACGAATAAATCTTACAAATAGGGCATACTATGGACTCCAAAAGCATTTCCACTCAAGAAACATTCAAAGAAGAACTAAAATTATTATATACAAAACATTGCTGAGGCCGGTCCTCACATATGGAGCAGAAACATGGACTCTAACGCAGAAAGATGGAAGACTTTTGGGAATATTTGAGCGTAAAATACTCCGCAAAATATTTGGAGCTGTAAACGACCAAGGGCAGTGGCGCAGAAGATATAATTTTGAATTGTATCAGTTCTTTGATGAACCAGATGTCATAACGTTCATTAAAACACAGCGACTTAGATGGGCTGGACACATAATACGAATGCCAGAAAATACCATTGCTAAAAAGCTAACCACAGGAACACCTGTAGGAAAAAGAAGCAAAGGCCGACCGCGAATTAGGTGGTTAGATGGAGTAGAAACCGACTTACAAATATTAAAAATCAGAAGATGGCAACATGTTGTCAAAAACCGAACAGAATGGCGACGAATCTTAGAGCAGGCCAAGATCCACAGAGGATTGTCGAGCCAAAGATGATGATGATATCTCTCCTTTTTAAGCTTATTTCTATTTTTACTCGTACCATTCTATGATGGCTACCGGTAACAAATCTGTTTAGAACCGTTATGTCTTTAACGGCGTGTTATTTCATAATAAAATCTATTTGGTTTTGAGTTTTTCCATCGGGACTTTGCCATGTCCATCTTCTCTGTGTTTTTTTTTTGAAAAAACTGTTCATTTGGAATAGTTCATGTTGCAGCATGAACCTTAACAGTATGTCGCCACGATCGTTTCTACCATCCAAGCCAAAGTTTCCCAGTGGTATTTCTGTAGGGTTGGATTTCATTCCTGTTTTGGCGTTAAAATCACCACATATAAAAGTAAAATGTCCTTGATGGTCTTTAAGAGCAGCTTCAATATCATCATAGAATAGATAAACTTCTTCTAATGTAATTTTGCAATGTACAAAATTAATTTATAAAACAGTACTTCCATATGTTGTGATTCTTATATTAATTATATTTTGTTTTAACAGGAAATGAAAAGCATGCTCTACTTGACCGTAGAAGAAGCACCTTCTGCAGAAAGTGTAGAACCAGAAATAGTTACTCGACATCTGGCAAACTTTGAAGAACAATTTTTTCTCTACTGCGATAAAGAACTGAAGAAAATAAATACATTCTATTCGGAAAAAAATGGCCGAGGCCACTAGGAAATTCGCAAGTCTTCATAGTGAACTAAAAGATTCTTTAAACAATATGAATCTCGGCAAGAGAAAAAGTGGAAACCGAAGGATTGTTCCTACAAGAAAATTACAGGAACTTAAACTTGCTTTTAGCGAATTCTATTTGAGTTTAATTTTACTTCAGAACTACCAAACTTTAAATCATACAGGATTCAGAAAAATTCTGAAAAAACATGACAAGGTAAATATGCTTTATTTTTTAAATATAATTTAAATGACTAAATATTTTTTATTCTATTTTTGAAATCTGAGTTTAATTCTTCAACTTTAATATATATTTTTAGTAGAATTTCTTGGGCTTAGGTTCATAAAAAAAGATACCAAGACGTTTTTATTGACCTTTTTCGACGATTCGGCAGTATATCCATGCCTTTTTCTAGAAAAAATATTGACTAAAAAAATTTTATCAAAAGACATAAAATGGTTTAAAAGGAGAAACTTTTGTCTTACCAAGCATGTAAAAGTTGGTTGCTAAACAAGTATACAATTAACATCACAGTCAAAATAATAAAAGCATAGGACGTACCCACTAAGTCACTACATGTAAAATGTATTTTAAAATTTAATATTTTGTTTGTTGATGTTGGTTTATCATTTAAACAATCAATTGTTATAACATATTTTTTATAATTTTTGACGTCTTTTTTATTATTTATTGCATTATTTTTTTTATTTCTATAGACTCCCTCTTTTTTTTGTTATGTTCACGTTATGAGGATCCTAGTTTTGTCAAAATCAAATTTGTTTCTTTTCGTTTTTATGTTTTGTGAGGGCGGTTGAGTTTTTTTGTCATATTTGTGAGAACGTATTCTTGAGTTAAGTAGTTGACTGGTTTGTCCAATATATCGACCCCTGCATAGAATAACGTTGTAACTAACATTTTTGGCCAATTTTGAGTTACAGTGTTCTTCTTGGATAACTTTTTACGCTCTATCTGCCAACATAGTCGGTGTGGCTGTAACTGCATTAATAAGAAAGATTCCGAATGGAATAATACCGTAAATATAAAAAAAATTGAAATATTTGTAGAATAACAGAGTAACTACAGATACGACGTTGAACCAAATCAAATTTTTGTCGAAAAATACTGTATTGTACGATAGTGTTTCAAAATAATTTTCATATTTCTAAAATTACACCGTAACTGTTGTTACAGGTTTATTCGTCGCATTGGCTGCTAAGTTCCGACAATTATGCAGGTAGATAGTAATCGTCGTGTGTCAATATTTCGCGGCATTATTGTGAGAATACTTTGTAATAAAATTTGCATTTTAAAAACTATCTACTGTTATTATTCCTTAACCTACAACGAGCAATAATTTGAAATTCATATTAACTTTTTCCGATGAGAACATGGTAAGTGCAGTTACAAAATTATTTGATGAAACTTTATACTCATATCAAAAACTGTAACTGCCACAGTTCAAAAACCTATTCTCTAATAAAAAAAAGTAGACCTTATTGTAAAATAGGAGTTTAACATTTATATAACTACTTACTTCTTACACTGAAAAAATGTCTTCTTCTTCTTAACATGCCATACACCAAAGTGCGTAGGCGACTATCTCATTACTAGAATTCTGTTCTTGGCGGCGTGACACAGCTCACCTGTATTGTGTATTCCTGTCCATTCTTTAATATTCCTTAACCAGGACAATTGTTTGCGGCCGCTCCTCTCCTACCTTCGATCTTCCCTTGTAGGATTAACTGTGGTATTTCATATTTTGCTCCTCTCAATATGTGCCCAAGGTAACCAATCTTGCGTTTTTTAATTAATTCAAATAGTTCTCTTTCCACGCCGGCTCTATTAAGGACGTCATCGTTTCGAACTCTATCCACCCAAGGTATGCGCATCATTCTTCTCAATGACCACATTTCAAATGCTTCAAGTTTGTTGATAGATGTTTTTTTCAAAGTCCACGTTTCCATGCCATAAAGCAAGATGGACCATATGTAGCACTTGACCATTCTGTAGCGTATTTCGAAGTTTAGGTGTTGATTACATAGGAGCGGTCTGAATTTCACAAAAGCTTGTCTTGCCATTTGTATTCGGGTTTTTATCTCGTGTTGTGGATCCGATTGGTCATTGATTGTGGTGCCAAGGTATTTAAAAGTTTTCACGCGATTTATACGATTGTCACCTATGCATAATATCGGTCACATACATATAAAAAAAGAAATCAAAGAAATTGGTATCTTTTTTTATCATTTCTGAAAAATATTATAAATGCTGGTTACAACGTTATTCTTATCAGGGGTCGATATGTTCCATCGCTCAATTAGTTTTAGATCACCTGAAATTATTATAAATAAAATAAATTTTGATATACCCTTTTTCTATCGTTATATAGATGACTGTTTGAGTGCAGCACCAGAGGATAAAATTGATATTTTGCTAAATAAATTCAATAACTTTCACCAAAAACTAAATTTCACATTAGAAGTTGAAAAAAATTGTCAAATCAATTTTCTGGACCTGACTTTACATAAAGAAAATAGTAGATACTATAACTACTTCATGGTACACCAAAAAAACCTGGTCGTTGAGATATCTGAATTTCAACTCTCATCATCCCTTGTCTCAAAGAAATTGTAGATATCGTCCTTGCCGACAGAGCTTTTAGATTATCCGATCCTATCAATAAACCTTAGGTCATAAAAAAAGCAAAAGCAGCACTAATACTTCAGTCCTACCACATCACCTTATCGAAAACACTTTAAAATCACGATTGCTTACATTTTACAATAACAAGAAGAGCAACAAAACTAACATGGTAAATAAAAACCATATGTCTGTCCCCTATATAAAAGGTTTATCAGAACAACTTGCAAATCTTTTGTCTAAACATAAACATAACAGATAATATATTAGATTTGTTCATAAAGGACACATTTAAAAAAAAAAAAAAAACGTTTACAAAAATAAAAACAAAAACCCCTCCATTAAAAAGATCGCATGTTGTATATGAAATTTCCTGTTCGCTCAAATCTTTAAATAGGCAAGTTTTTAAGTTATCAGCAAAATAATGAGGTTTACGTTTTGATTGTTTATTAAAAAATAGTTCCACTAATAAGTAATTGATAAATCCTTAGATGAGAGTCTTTTTGTAATATCTCATACTACAAATTTCAACTATCATACTCGTCTATATAGTCGTGTCGAGTAAAAACTCAATTTGAATATATCACAATCTAGCTAATATTATTCTTGAATCGAGAGAAAATTTTACTCCCCACTAAGCTTACTCGCTTTTCTACTCCATCATAATTTCTCTCGATTTTAAAAAGCTCTATTCTTGAATACGGGGAGTAGAAAGCAATGAGAGAAACTATGAACAGTGTTGCCGGGTTTTCAATGAAAATTTTAACCAATCACAAAAGTTAATTACTGACAAAGGACAAGACACTGTCAACCGTCAACCTGATCACTCCCCTTAGTGGTGGGCCAACCTGCGATTTTTGTGTAGCTGTGACAAAATGGGACTGCTCCAGTGTTGTCACGGTGACAAAAAGCAGTGATTTTTTGGAGCAGTTTAATCTTAACTGCTACCCTGCTACTATTGCTACCTTTGAATATTCCAAAATTAATTTTAAAATTTGTAAAAATTTTCTATCTGACAAAAGAAATGGGTCCGTTGGTTGGAGGACATCCCGGCCAATTTGAAGATCTTCAAGTGCCTCCAAAACATCATTAAACATAATATAATTCCAGTAGAGCATATGATAGATATCAATCTTTTATTAACTTCCGCTTTTTAAAAAACAAAATACTTCCCTAGGTTTTTAAAAGGTTATGTATTGTTATTTTCGCTCCCATTTACAATTTCTCTTACCTACTATCAGTAGAAATTGTTATTCCCTTAGGGAGTGACATTTCTCTCACACATTAGGAGAGTTTTTTTCAAGAATACAGCATTTTCGGTTTTAGGGAGCCCACGCCCACTTTTACGTCACTTTCTCTGCAATTTCTACTCCCTGAAATTCAAGAATAAGGGCACGATCAAATCTAAACAAAAGTTTACATTTACTTGAATTTGTTTTTCGCTTGAATTTGTTTTTATATCCAGCAGATCGATACAATTATTAAATTCTTTTTTTAACTCTGAACCCTAAAATCATAAGATGGATTTCATGGAATGAATTTTATGTTTTTTTTTTTTACTTTTCCAGTAGTTTATACAATTAGAGGTCTCCCAAAGTAGCTTTTCCACTGATCCCAGAATGTGCAGTAATAATATTGTAGGAACTAACTCTCTTAACAATGGACATTTTTAGGAGAGTTAAATGACAATGAAAGTTATGTATCCTCAATGTTATTCAATACATATTCCGAAGGAGTGTAGAAGAGCAGCTACTTTGAGTGACCTGTATATTGTTTTTTATAAAGTGTCTAAATAACTTTTAATATGTTTAGCTATTATCAACAGATGTAGGTGCAAAATGGAGGCAGGAACACGTAGAGACTTCACACTTTTTCACGAATAAGGATATAGACAAATTGATAAACGATACAGAAAATTCAGTTACCAATGAATTAGAAGGAGGTGACAGACAAAAAGCGATGAAAAGGTTGAGAGTTCCTCCTCTAGGAGAACAACAGTCACCATGGACTACATTTAAAGTGGGCCTTTTCTCGGGTTCATTTATAGTACTGCTGATTGCTGCAGTATTATCAGGTAATTCAAATTTAAATATCGTCTAAGTTTTATAAAAATTCTTATTCTTTTATTGTAAAATGAATATGAAGGGTTCCTTCATATCTAAATTTATATTTATTCCATTACATTAGTCTGCGGCTGCGGCATATATTAAAATCTCTTTGAATTTATTTGGTTTTTTCTTCATTGATTTTGAATCTTTTAAACTAATTTTCGTTTCAATTTCTTGGTAAGTTGGGGCAAGTGCTCCCGAAAAAATTTTTGTTTTGATTGTCGAATAGAATCAAATATCAAATTGAATTGATTGTCGAACTTAATCGAATCGATTATCGGATCGACTATCGAATTGATTAAATAATAATCGAATCAAATAAATTCCTGCCCTTCTAAAACCATTCGTATTATGTCAGGATTCAAGTAAGACCATAACTGTTATGATATGTCCCAAAACTTTTTTTGTTAAATGTTCGGGTTTTTTTGTAATAAATAACAATGATTATGCTAATTAAACTCAATTTCAATAATTATTTGTTTATTTGAAATACGTTTTTTTGTTCAAAAGGCACGTTGCCATATGGCAACACTGGGTCATACCGCAAGTGTCCCTTTTTTTAATAAAAGTCAGACCATTATACTACAATCTTTTAATTAAACGGTATTTTACATTTCAGTATGATAATTTTCAAAGCATTTAATGCAAAGACCGATTCCACATTTTTTACAGCCGGTACGACCAATAGTTTTACAGGAATCCCCAGCACACCTTCTTTTATTTTCGAGTGGCACAGGCCAATGGTTAAGTCCATCATACCGAAGAGTTTCATAAGGCGTACCTTCACTTTTTCGTTTCCGGGAAGGCCCAGGTCGTTTAGGAGGTTCTCCGTAATGCTTGCAGTAATAAGTGGCAATATGGCGTCTAAATTCTTGTTGAGACATTGTGGGATGTGCACTTCTATGCAGTTGCCAAGCATTCTGCACGCAAGCGTCGATCAGCCACGTGAATATAGAACTCCACCATTTTTTACCTTTGTTTCCAATACGATAAAGGCTTATATTTTGATCCATACGATCAACTCCTCCCATATACTGGTTGTATTGTTTTATAACACAAGGACGTGTAACATTGATTCGCTGCTTCTCGTGTTTGGAATAGCGTTGCACTTTAGAAACAGGGTTCATGCCAAAAGCAGTTGATGCAGTACATACCACGGAATTGTCAACCCATTTTGTTAAAACAATATCACTATCTTTTGTTTTGGTGGAAACGGCAAAACCTCATGTTTTTTTCGTAAGTTTTTCTTTAGAAGGCAGAGGACAGGTCTTTGGGATTCTATTTTCGCGAATAGTGCCAGTAGCAGTGTAACCCCGAGATTTCAAATAGGTCAGTAAAGGAAAGCCAGTAAAGAGGTTGTCAAAATACAGTGAAAAATGCAGTTGTTGAACATCAGGTGCAAAATCATCAATCATACAAACCAGTGGTGCAGCGCATTTACCAAATCGTTCTTCATACTTCGGATTCGATCTGCAGTTTTTACCCTGATATATTTCGAAGTTAATAAGGTAACCAGATGGCGTGCATAAATACCAAACCTTATATCCGAAACGAAGCGGTTTTCCTTTAATAAATTGTTTGCAGCCATGTCTGCCAAAGTAAGCAATCATACTTTCGTCATATGATAGATGCTGTTCAGGGTGAAAATGTTTTAACATGTTTGCCTTTAAGTGATCTGTAATGGGTCGAAGCTTCCACATCTTATCCATTTCAGTGCCTTTTTTTAGGCTATCTTCAAAATGAAGAAACTGCAATATTTGTTGAAATCTGTTTCTGCGCATGGAGTTGCTTACCATATTGTTCTGAAGGTCTTCATCAGTACTCCATAGCGTTCTAATTCGTGAATGGTAATTATATCCAGTCACAAGTAAAATTCCAATAAAAACTTTTAATTCATCAACAGTAATATTAGGGTTGGGCTTGCCTAAAAAAAACAGCATATTTCCCAGATTCATTACAAATATGTTGAAGCAAATCGTTATCAACAAATTTCTCAAACTGCTCGTGAGCCTTTATTCCACCGCAGTCTTCGTAATTTGCAGGCGGAAAAATCGGAATCATTGAAGAACAATTGTCTTCACTCCAAACAAATTTCGTATTCTTATCAGTGGGTGGAATTGCAATTGTCGACTTGAATGAAGTAACTTTTCGTAAACAAGTAACAGTATTATTAGAAGATTGTGCGGAATTTGATGGATCACTGTCGGAAATGTCCAAGATATCTGTTACAATGTTAGCACTAGAAGTTTCCAAAACGTCGTTCAAAATTTCATCTTGATCAAATTCCTCAAACTCACACTCCCACTCTTCTGAATCTGATTTCCACGTAATTTGATTAATTGAATCAATTCGTTTGCCAGACCCTAATACTATCTCACAACCGGCTTTTAACTGTCCAGGGCAAAGATTATCCGGCGTAGCTTCTTCTTCATCTGGACCATCATCCTCACCACTTACAGTACCATCTTCTGTCTCTGGAGGTTCTATATATATATATATATATATATATATATATATATATATATATATATATATATATATATATATATATATATTTACGGCATAAAGTGAACTCCGCCCATGTTAAAATTCAGGTTTAAGTGAGCTCCGTGGTCAAGTGGACACCAATATACGGAGCTCACTTGACCATTCCATAATATTGGCTCTGTTGATTCGTTAAGATGTATAGTTTCATAATTCTTAATAAAATTTTGGAGCTCATAAGTACCCCTGTATCATAAATGTATTTCGCTTAGTTCACGTGTATATATTATAGGGGTCGTTCAGATCTTTGTCACTGTATATTGGAACCATCAGAATATCGGTTTAAGTAAGCTCTGATAGTTTGGCAACTATGCAATCAAGCCGTAGAGCTCCAGCGTTCTTGATATATACATTTTATATATTTTAAACGGTTTATACGGACTCCTGATTTTTTTATCATTCATACACATTGCAATATGTAATAGATATGTATACTACCAAATACCTGTTTTTGGTAGGTACATGCTGTTCTAAAAATAGCTTTATAAATACAAAAGGATTTCATTACCAAATTGGATGTGTTTTTCATATGCTGAAATTTCCTAATGTATTTTTTTAACATGAGTATGTCTTTGTACGATTTATTTAAGGATAGGATTTATAAGAATGTCTTTTATTTCATCCATTGTTTTACGATATCTTGTATACAGCTTCTTTATTATTTTATTTATGATTTTATCTGTGTACTACATATTATTATAATTCTGGATGGGTTATCTTAAAATAAATACTTAAGTGCTAAAAGTGATATTTTTATGTAAAAATGGGTAGTAGTGCACAAAAAAGGGAAGAACGCTTAATTTATCTAACAAGAATATACCACTTTACCGATATTACATACTTCTGAATGTTTTATCTTTTATTTAGGGGTAATGTAATTAATATAAGTGGAGTTAGTGTCAAATTTACAATAATCTTTATAAGCAATAGCTTACTGACTGTACTTTATATGTTCAATTCAATTAATTAAACCTTGTCACTTCAGAAAAGAGCGATTTGAATGGCAAAGTCAAATAAGAAGGTGTGATAAATCTTGTACTGCCTACATTCGCACAGGTTAACCGGTATTTACTAGCAAGAGTCCTCCTCGCAGATTTTACGAAGATAACTACCATAAGGAAATTCCTCTCGAGCGTTCAGATGGCGAGGAGCAGCTTATCTTTTTTTTTATTTCTTGCAATGTGTATATGTGTTGATCTGGTCAGTGTTTTCTCGATTTTAGTCATAAATTGGTCTGGTATTCGTTAAGTGGATGTTGCGATTTTAGACTTTGTATCTTTTATTCTATAGATACTTATCTTCGGATATTAGGTGAATTGATAGCTAAGATATTGTAGAGCTTATGTATGAATGTGTGTGTCTTAATATCCGCTTAATTTGACTGACTAATTTATAGCTAAATCTACGTGTTAAGTATGTGTTGGTATCATCTATACTTACAAGGTATATTCGACAGCAGAAGCATAGAGTGCAAGCGTCTACGTTTTAAGGATGGAAGGATGCGCTTCTTAGCAATTTAGCTGACAAATTTCCAGAGATTACTTTTCTGGTCCTCAGTTTACCTCTTAGTTTTAAACAAAGTTCTGTGAATGACAAAGTTTGATTCAAACTATCTTCAAGGTATATATAGCAAATCCAGAGTTTAAAAATTTCATGATACTATTGGATGTTTAGATTTGTAAAAGCGTCTCTGTTAGGGACATTAAAGTTTTTTGTTGTGCAACAATATAGATCGACTACCTAATAAAAGTTCTAGTATTTACTGGTATCTTCTTCTTAAAGTGCCTATCCGTTCCGGATGTTGGCGATCATCACGGCTATCTTTACTTTGTTCACTGCAGCGCGGAACGGTTCAGTGGTAGTCGTGTTATACCTCTTTCGTAAATTTTGAAGCCAGGAAATGCGTCTTCTTCCCGGTCCTCTCTTACCATTTACCTTCCCTTGGAGAATTAGCTTAAGAAGGCCGTAACGTATTTACTGGTATGGGTTGTGTAAATATTATACAGTGTAGGTGCCATTACGCTACCCAAAGGAGACCGTTCTTCTGCGTTGTCCATCTGTTATTTTTACCATTATGTAATACGAAAAATCTTCTGTTGTGTAGGCATACGCGGATAATACAAGTGAGTTTATTACCTAAGGCAATGTCACATAGATTTTGGAAATGCCCTCTAATTTAAGGTGTCATAAGCGGCATTTAGATTGACAAATACCACTCCTCATACCTGATATCTTTCGTACCCGTCTTTGATGTGTTGGGCAAGATTTAGTATTTGTGACGTACGTGATCTTCCCTGTCTATTGCCACTTTAGTCTTTTAATTTGAGTTTTTCTTCTATTATCAGTAAAATTATATTAAGGATCACGTGCAGAAGTATTTTTTATAACTGACAGAATAAATAAATATATTGGCCGATAGCTTTTGTGGAGTTTTTGCCAGGTTTAAGTAAGGCAATAACTTTGTCTTTACTTTGCTTGTCTACAGACTTTGGATATCAGCAATTGTTGTATTTTTGATCCAAATTTTAGAGTTAGTTTTGTGCTCAGATCCTTAGTTAGGAGCCGTAATATTGTTTATTATATACATAGATAGCAGATCCAAGCTCAACATCGCACCGTTGAAAGGTTCCCTCGGCTGACTGGTTTCCCCTCTCATTTTAAGTTTTTCTTTGCTTCTTTATCAACATTTTATTATGCGATTTTTAGCGATAAGCTTAATACCAAATACAATATATTTGGCCCTCAATATGTTTCTTCTTCTTCTTGCAGTAAGTCTTCTATCGGAGGTTGGCTACCATCACAGCAATCTTTACTTTGTAGGCTACAGCTCAGAACAACTGTATTGAACTGCACCCATACCACTTTCTTCAATTTCGCAACCAGGAAATACTCCTACGTCTTATATTTCTCTTTTCCGAGATTTCTCCTTGGATTATGAGTCTAAGCAGAGGGTACTATTCTCCTCTCATTATGTGGCCCAGATATTCAAGTTTTTTCGATTATATGGTTTTTACGACTTCGTATTCCTTCCCCATCTTCAGCAGAACATCTTGATTTGTAACTCTTTCTGTCCATGGTATTTTCTACATTCTCCTGTAACACCACATCTCGAATGCCTCAATGTTTTTTATGTTTATCTTTTTCAGTGTCCATGCTTCTACGCCGTACAGCAGATCGGAGAAAACATAGCACCTTAACATTATTGTTCTTAAGTTTATATTTATGTTCCGGCTGCATAGGAACTTTTTCATTTTGACAAACGATTGTCTCGCTATCTCTATTCGCCTCTTGATTTCTCTTGTCTGGTCATTAGTATTATTGAAGCAAACCCCTAAATATTTGTAGGACGTTACTCTTTCAACTGGCTGATTATTTATGGTTAAATTCACATTAGTGTATAGCTTATTTGTTACAATCATGAATTTAGTCTTTTTGATGTTCAGTTTTAGACCATACTAATTGGTATGAGTGTTTATGTTTTCCATCAAAAACTGTAAATTTGCTATGTTATCTGTTACTATTAGCGTGTCATCAGCGTATCGTATATTGTTAATTAACTCTCCGTTAATGTTCATACCAATGTTTTGCTCTAGGAGCGCTTCCTGATATATTGTTCCGCTATATATATTGAATAATAGTGGAGAAAGCACACAACCCTGACGCACACCTCGACGAATCTCAATTTCTTCGGTTAACTCATTATCAACTTTGATTTTTGTTGTTTGTCCCCAGTACAACCTGGATATGATGTTAATGTCGCGACTGTCGATGTTTTTGCTTCTTAGGATTTCATACAGCTTTTGGTGTCTGACTTTATCGAAGGCCTTCTCAAAATCTATGAAACCTACGTAGAGGTCTTGGTTTACTTCCAAACATCTTTGTATTAACACACTCATACCAAACAAAACTTCCCGTGTTCCCAGTCCACCTCTGAATCCAAACTGTGATGTCCTCTTCTAATTTATTAAATATTCTTTTGTGATTTATTTTTAAAAATACTTTTAGTGTGTGGCTCATCAATGCTATAGTTCTTTGGTCTGAACACTCTCTGGCGTTATTCGTCTTCGGGATTGTGACAAAAGTAGAGGAGAGCCATTTCTTTGGTATGATGCCTGTTCTCTAAATTGTGTTAAAGGGGTTCACTATTATTTCAAGTGCGTCGTCGTCTATAAGTTTTAACAATTCTACAGGAATTTCATCTGGTCCTGCAGCTTTACCCCCTTTTGTGTTCCTTATAGCATATTCTATCTCGCTCTTTAGGATTTCAGGCCCTGTTGTGTCGTCTGTAGGTTCTGTCACTGTTATTTCTGGTCTTTCGTCTGCAAAAAGTTCTTCAATGTATTCTGTCCATCTTGCCAGTTTTTTATTTAAATCTGTAATTATTTTACCTTTTTGTCCTTTACGATGGATGGTTGTTTCACTTTTTTACCTGTTATTTCCTTGATCTTGTTATTCATGTTAAAGCTATCATACTTTCTATCATATTTATCTATTTCCTTGCAGTTGTCCAGAACCCAGTTCTCTTTGGCTTCTTTAATTTTTCTCTTAATATCACGGTTCACTTCTTTGTATTTTGTCTTGTTTATTTTATTTCTTCGCCTTTCCTCTATGAGATGCATAATTTCGTTTGTCATCCATTCCTTTTCTTAATTTTGCTTGGAGGTAAGGAGCCTTCACCAGCTGTCATAAGGGTTTTTTCTATCTCCGTCCATTTATTCTCTACATTGCCTGTGTTCCTATCTTTTGCAGCGATGCTTCTAAGATTGTTGTTTACCTGTGTGATGTCCACGTGTACAATCTACGGTTTGGTAATCTGAACATTGTGTTCAATACTACAAATTCTTTTTCTTGGTAAAATTGTACGAGACGTTTACTTTTCGTTGTCCAAGTCCAAATTCACCAGTGCATCCATTAGTTTTCACTTTACTAACTTTAGCGTTAAAGTCGCCCTTGGTTACAGTGAAATCTTCTCTTTTGGTCGATTCCAGAATGTATTCAAGTTGTTTGTAGAATTCTTCTATTTCCTCATCCTCTTTCTCATATGTTTTCTGCACTAGAAATACGTCACATTTATGTTAAGCGCATATGTCTGATAAAGTTAAGTAAAGTAAAGTATCTTTATCTCTAGATATTCCCTTAATATACATAATTATGATAGTTAGCCTAAAAAGGACCGATTTTGCCGATCTTAAAATCCTATAAAAATGGTAAATCTTTTACTTTTTATTAAAAATTTAAATTTTACATACTGAAAGCTACCTTTATGAAAAGTAGAATCTATGGAAATTAGCAAATTAAAAAATAAAGACATAATTCTGAATGGCCAACTTGAGAAAAACAGTTATCCCCTCCTCAACTTATTCAGTTACAAACTATAATATTATGTAAACGCATACCTCTTTTATTGTTAGATAAAATGAATTTTCATCAAGTAACGTTTGAATCCATCACTTACTAAAAGAGTAGAAAGAGACATGCTTATGCTTTAGAGTACGTCTACTTTAGCACACTCACTATCTCATCGATAGGCCTTTTCCTCATCAATAATGTTCTCGCTCGTTATAGTTATTCTAAGATATTCAGATTTCTCTACATGCTCTACATTTGGTTTTATCTCCTATAAATTTACAATTATGACAAATTTTTTATAATATTTTATGCATTGATATTAAACTGGAGTAGAGTACTTAGTAGATAATATTTATTTATTTTGAGTATACTTATTTTACAACATAGTAAAAGAATAAATATTTGTGTTCTCAGTGTTTTCTAAGTCTGCCAAGCATAAACAGGCGGCCCTATTAGATTACACAATTATTAAGAATGTCCAATCTCTGAATTGAAGATTTTATTTCAAAATATGACTGTACTTTATACAAATATTATTCTTTTCTGAGATACCGGTATAAATATGAAATTTGAATTACGCAATGATTTTTTAAAATTATTTTCTTGTGACGTTATGTCACTGTTGGAGAATAATGCTGGGAATAAGGTTCAATAGGTTTTTATATTTTATTTGACGTTTTAATATTTAAATCTGAGTTCATTTTTCGAAAAACTATAAACTTATAACAACAAATTGCTATATACCAGTACGAGGCAATATTCTTATGCTGTGGCAAAATCATCATATTTGAGTTACATTGCCGTTTTTCCTGCCGTATCATATTTTAACATAGTTTTCTAATTTATTTTATAGACAGGAGGTAATGGATATCCACAATTCGTCTAATAATATTATGTTTTAAAAACAGCTGTGCTTTTATGCTGATTCGTTGACCTTTCGTAAAGCAACCTGAGTTATGAATAACTACTTTTTTGTATTTTTGGGAGGCAAACTTCTACCAGACAATTTTTAATATGTGAATATTAGGGATGTATATAATATTTTTGTGTATATAATGTGTTTATTGATTTTACTTTCATTTGGTTTGTTTATTCATATTTTCTTATCTTTAGAAAACAGATGTGTTATTGTAAATCATCTGACCATTTTGTAGCAAATTGTTCATCCTGTAGAAATCCAAATCAAAACGTTACAACAACAGTGCCAACTACTACTATAAATACAGTAGTTAATACTCTTCCACATGACGTCACGATCACATCAGCATCTTCAGCGAATTCATTTTCCTTACAATCCTCGACTATACCTTCTTCATTAATTATACCAATATAAACTGAATCTCAAATATCATCCTCAACATCATTTCCAAGTTCTCAAACTACATGCACAGATACAAATATAACAACTACCGAGTTATCAACAACACCTAATCTTTCACAACCTCATATATCAAGTCCAATCTATTCCTCAAGACTTGCATACCCTATCAATAGGATATTAATAGATACCACTAATACACTTAAAATAACTAATACACCTAGTAAAAAAGTAAACACGTAGCCTTGATGAAATGTTAACCCCACATTTACAAGAACCTAAAGAAAATTTTACAAAAACCAATACAAAAACTTAAAAATCCAAAACTATTGACAATTCTGAGACTTGTAACACCGATATTAAATTTTGAACAACTATCTCCCAAAATCTATTTTTATAGATTCCCAAATCTATTTTTATACAATTTTCCTATAGAATATAAAAAAGAAATAAAATTCCTAGGGATGCAACTGTACTCAAAATTAAGTTAGAAAAGTCATATACACTCGCTAAGCCTATCGTGCCAAGCTGGACTAAACATTATGAAATCTGTATCACATAAAAATTGGGGAGCAGATTTTCCAACTCTAATAAATATATGTAGAGCTTTAATTAGATCAAAACTGGACTACGGATGTGTTGTGTATAACACACCAAATCAAACATTGCTTAAAACTTTGGATACTCTTCCGAGTTCAGCCGTTAGACTTGCTCTAGGAGCATATTGCACCAGTCCTGTGGACAGTCTACTCTGTGAAGCTGGAGAACCACCCTTAATCCTAGGAAGTAAATATTTAAGTCTATCGTATGTCTCGAATATAAAATCTAACCCAAAAAATCCAGCTCTTCATCATGCTGTTGCTAACAGGTTCTAGGAGGTCTATCAAAAAAGAAATAGGGGTCCTGTACCTTTCTATGAACGAGCCAATAGATACTTATTCGATTTTAATATTGAACTACCTCCCATTTATCCTACCTGTGTAATAAATTTATGTTTTCCTTAGGTTGTTCCCTCTCCGCTTTGTAACCTTTAAACTTACAGCATATTATACCATATATGTATATATATACACAAAATTCGTGTAAAGTTAGTGTATATAAAATTACCATTTTATATACACGAACGCATCAAGGCCATAAATCGAGTAGGAGCATGCTTTGTAATATCACATGAACATTCCATCTATAAATTGTCAAATTGTCTCCTAAGACAAGTATTTTTACAGTAGAACTATTTGCCATTATTAAGGCCCTAACCTTTATTCTAGAAAAAAAAACTTCCCAAATCTCTTATAATATCTGATTCACTTGGTTATCTGACATCCATTTCTCAGATTTATCCCTCTCATCCAACATTATGTACAGCAGATTAAGTTAGCAAACAAAATTATATACATGATGACGGTATAAAAGTCGGAGATGCCACACTGGACAGAGTAGAGAAACTCGTGTATCTCGGCAGTAATATCAATGAGAGCTGGGATCCAACCGCAGAAATTAAAAGCCGAATAGAACAAGCCCGAGCTGCCTTTGTAAAAATGAGAAACGTACTTTGCAGTCATGATCTTAGCATTGACCTTAGAGTTCGTATGATATCTTGCTACATCTTTCCTGTCCTGCTGTATGGAGTAGAAGCGTGGACCCTAACTGAGGCTATGCTTAAACGCTTGACAGCCTTTGAGATGTGGGTATACAGACGACTACTAAAAATAAGCTGGGTCGACAGAGTTAGAAATGAGGAGGTCCTTAGACGGCTGAACCAAACAACACAACTGGTCAATATAATAAAGAAACGCAAGCTGGAATACTTCGGTCATATTATGAGACACCCTGAAAAATATGATCTTTTACATCTGATCATTCAGGGAAAGATCCAAGGTAATCGTGGTCCTGGTAGAAGAACATCATGGCTGAAAAATCTAAGGCAATGGTATGGAAAATCAACTACATCGTTATTTAGAGCTGCTGTCAATAAAGTCACGATAGCGAATATGGTAGCCAACATGATATCCAACGATCGATAACGGTCATGGAACTCGAAGAAGAAGAAGAAGATTAAGTTAATGTTGTACCATATATACCAAAACAATTTGACAGTAGTTCCTCTGGGTACCGTCACACGCTGGAATAGATAGTAACATAAAGGCAGATAGTCCAGCTAGTTCCGCACTAACCAATTCAGTCGCATCAGTCGAAAATCTAACGGTGCATTTAGATTTAAAACCTTATTTAAAAGTAAAAATGCACAATGTTTGGCAAAACCAATGGAATAGAAGCACAACTAAATTGACAGAAACAAAATCTTCCTTTCTTCCATGGAACTTCTAGCTTTGAAAGCAACAACATTAAGTCCTTATAACACGTCTCAGATTATAACACACTTCTACAATACATAAATACTTGTTGAAGAGAAAAGAGGAACCAGTGCGTTTTGTCTGTGAATGTAAAGTGACAGTGAAGAACATTTTGATTGACTGTCCAATCTACTTAGTTGAAAGATTATATTACCACATTCCAAAAACATTACAAGAACTTCTAGGAGAATCTAAATATGTAGCTGACTTGATAGAATTCTTGAAATCAATAACTTTTTTAATAAAATTTAATACAATACATTAATAATTTAAATATATATTGTATACATTATTATGTAATTGATATTTGGTTTATGCCTTAAGTCTTTATCACTTTTTGTATTTTTCTTATGCTAATAACCCTAAGTGGTTGAAGCAAAATAAATAAAAAATAATACGACAATTTTTAACCTCATTATCATATCACTACAAATCCGTATCGAATAAGAACACATACTAAATTAAGAAAGCTCTTATAACGATATTGTCCAGGAAAAAAATCGCTTAAGGTAGATCGGACACATGCATAGACGCCAAGATGTCAAACTTGTAAAACTGTATGGAAGGAAGTTAGCACAGAAGAATGCCACTTAAACATCTCAATATACAATGGAGAGACAACATACAATCAAATTTTAAAAAATAAACATTTCATTTGATTGCAGATCCGTGGGAAGATCGGTCAACTTGGAGAAAAATAGTAGTTAGCGAAGACCCACCCAGTGTTGTAGCGCTACGTAATGATGATGATAAAGAGAAAGGAGAAACAGTGACAAAAATCAACAAAAATGGACTAATGGAGCAAAGCTGCTTCAAAATCTTTGACTGGAGAGGATTAAAATAAAAGTATAAGAAATGCAATGGCTGATTGATGGATTCGAGATACTTGAGGCTTGAGAAGAGCACTCTGCCGAAACAGCTGTAGTGATAAGATAGAATTAATTTTGTCGAAGTTTTAAAAATAAAGTTTTCAGTGTTTTATTGTTAAATAAAATGGCGTTTACGTACGACATTATATACGCTATAATAACTAGACAACTTATATAACACCGACATATAAGGAGAAAGTTTACTGAAACAATAAACTACTCAATATTTGTTATGAGTGGAAACGATATAAATAAACAAAATGCAGATAAAGAAACAGAAGACAACAAGGAACGTTTTAAATTGATTAATGTATTTAATTTTTAACAATGTATATTTAAAGGTCATTGTCAGAGCCAATGTGCTAAATGTATGTAAAATAAAACTGTTTAAGGTAGATATGTTACTAATACATCTAAAACTAAAAACAATCGATGTTTATATGAAAGATGAAACCGTATGACACACTACCGTGCAATGTCCAGGATCCGGTATCGTAATAAGAAGTAAAATTTCACTTCCAGGCCATTGAAATGTGTTAAATTTTACTTTAGATATTCTTTTTATGAATATAATAAGTAAACAATATATAGTAAGCTTCATCTTCTTATTGTGCCGTATTCTAATAAAGGTTGGTGATTACTTCTTTAAACACTTCACATAAATTATTATTGTATAAATTTAACTAATCTATGAAACAAATATTGCACGTCATAAACTACAGTAATTGAAAAACTATAAAGATCTGTTTTCAGAGTTCTCTTTAATCTTATGTAGTTTATTGTAATCCTACCGAAAGGCTTCTACTTTCTTCAACTATTACAAGATAACTCTACTCGATATTCGTACATTTAGAGACTAAATGTTTAAGTGCCCATGCATTTAAAAAAAAATAATATATTAAATGGAAACTAACCTTTTTCAAGTTTATTATAGTTACTTTTTTAAGTTTGAAAATAATTGTAATTAATAAAGTAATTGAAAATAATAAGCTCCAAAATGTACCGGCTATAAAATTTTAAAATCTACTACTAATACTAATATTGGCAACATCGCAGGAGTTTAGAAGTGTACGCGAAAAGTTATATACGGGCCCCAAAAATGTTTTATCCTATTACAGAGTCCACTTGATCCGACGTGTTGGTCGGAGTCTACATAAAGCGCTACTTAGATAATAATATACACGGCGTATATTCTCCTGGAGTTCGTATAATACCCTTTTATTACGGAGCCTACATTAACCGCTAGAAGTATATATATATATATATATATATATATAACTTTAGGTTCGTCATCATCGGACGTTATTTCATCCGAATAATCCAATGCCTCTTTTAGCGATATCTTTCTACAAATATAAAAAAAATAAAAAATTTGTACCTTGTAAACAAAAATAATTAACAATAATAATATTTTCTAGTAAATTTAAAACGAATGTAGAAATAAAATGTGAAAATTTTATTAAAACAAGCAAAACTATCCCATTTCCACCATTTTATGTGTTATATGGGCCTAACAAAATATTTTACAGTAATTTACAATAAACAGCCCACTATAGCCCAGCGATGCCATATGGCAACACCAAACTAAAAACTACTCAAAACTCATAAAAATAAAAGATACGACAATATCACTGTTTACTGAGTATTATATAACTCTTCATATAACAATTCATGTAGAAACATCAGAGCAAAATCAAAATAA
Organism: Diabrotica balteata; assembly: GCA_918026665.1. Lineage (NCBI taxonomy): Eukaryota > Metazoa > Arthropoda > Insecta > Coleoptera > Chrysomelidae > Diabrotica > Diabrotica balteata. The sequence continues at coordinate 33,210,415 of OU898281.1, read as the reverse complement.
CAAGACAAAATAAAGCTACATACTTACTTTTTCATGTAATTAGAATCTTGCATTTTCGACATTTTTATTTCACTCATTAAATTTGGACGCTATTTACTATTACACGAGTGACGATACTGAACTGGCGTAAATTATGTGGTTAGTGGGAACATCGAGAAGCGTGACAATGTTGCCACTTTCAATTTTTAATTTTAGGAAACCCGAAAAAAAAATTATTTCGGTATATAAGTGTAACCTGTTGCCATATGGCATCTCTGGAACAAATAGGGTTAATTGTGAAAATGTTTTTTTATTGTTTGTTTAACAAGGTTGTGTCTTTGCCTCTTAATTAGTTTCTCATCCCAAGAGTCTTTAAGGAATTTGATCACAGTCAAATCTAATGGCTGGAGTGGGCTGGAAGATTTAAAATTGTAACATTTTCTTTCATTGCATTCTAGATTATTCCTATCCCAATATGGGTAGCATGACTATCATATATTAGAAGTATAAAGCGGGATTTAAACTGTTTTAAAAGAATCTTCATCCACTCATTTTAAGTTGTCTCATAGGAAACAGGGAGTTCTCTGGATCTAATTCAGGAGCGGTCCATTCGTCATAAATATCCTTACCCTTAAATACTATTAGCGCAGTCTCCTCTTCCACTTCTGCACTGCATACTACTAAAACGGTGGTATTTTGTCTTCCTGAAGTACTCGTAGTTCGTGTGCATGGAGTTCCAGTTTGGTCAACAATTTTTGTTTTTGATGGATCACTACTAAAACTGCTCTCATCAAGGTTTCACACTTGTCCTGGTTTATCTGCAAGGTCTAACCCTTCCATCGAATTCTTCAGTAAATTAAGGTAATTTCCAATTACAAAAGTATCTAGAGCTTTTTGTCTTGCTACTTCATTCGCTTGAGGTTTTTTTGATGAACAGTTTATTTCTTTTTCTAAATTAAATAAACCAATCTGGTCCTGGTTAAACTGAGGCCGCCAGTAGAAAAGATGCTCTTGTCCCAAATTCGCGCTTGTCCCGACAATTTTTAAGATAGATATATAAGAAAATATTGAAAACTTTAAATGTTTAATATATTCCATCTACTAGGACTTTTGTTCTTTTACTGCTTTATCTATTTGTGTTTCCTCTGCTTGAGAACAGGAAAATAACCGGTTCTTGAAGTTATTACGACCCCGGTCTTTTAATACCCGGATCGAATGTAATCCTTACTTAGAAAAATAATGAGTTTTTTTACGGACATACTAACTAAATATCACAACTAAATATCCGTTGGCACGATCGATAACGTCCAAGTATCTTGATGATAATTAAGTATGAATTTTTCAGGTTTTTACTATTTATGATACCCATTCCAGAATTCTGGAACCCTTTATCAGCTTGTACAGTAGCAATAAGTGTTTGGAGTCACTTGGTAATCTCCAAAAAGTGTTTTCTACCTACGATCAGATACCTCAGGTTCTCTGTTACAGGGTCTGCAGCTTAAGTCTATATGAAACAACCCCATTATGTGCATGCATCTCTTTGAGCTGATTATGAAAGTACTTTTTGGCACTCCTACGGCCGAGGTATATTAAAGTTGATCATCTTCGGTCAAGCTTCTCAGCCCTTTCATTGGCGTGTATTTCTCGATGACCTGGAAGCCATACCACTGTGACATTGTTATGTTACTCCAGTCTATCGAGTTATTCTCGGCAACCCCCACACTATCCTTGAGTCTACCTTGGGACTCCTAGGATACCTCACAGCCTCTTGTCCATCTGTGCAGATATTGATCCGCTGAAGTTTGAGTCCTCATGTTAAATTTACTTTATTGAAATCTTTACATTTCCACTACAATTATTTATTCCTATTCCTGACCCTATTGCATTTGAAGACTCGTTTGTGCACCAGGTATAAACCTACAGCTTGGGTTGTGCGTTTCCTCTTAACAACCCTCTCGTGGACAGATGTTACCTAGGCAGGTACTTTAGACCTACCTCTGAGTACCATCATATAGTCAGAAGACATCATTCATTCGGTAAATCTAATTTTATTTATGATGTTATTCTGTTCTAATGTAACCATTACGTGGTATTCAGAGTTTGTGATCCAGTATGTGACTCAACTGCTGCTGTTAATGTACTTATCAGATCGCTATAATTTCATTGCAAGTAATATAACATGTTTTGTTTTAAACCCTATATTTTTCCATGAGTTCGTCTGGATATCATTAAGATAGTCATCGCTCTCTTGGTTATTCGTTATATCTGCTAAATCCAAGTAAAAATCGAATCTTGTAACGAAAATATTTTGCCTACCACAGGGGGCATCAATACAAGGGGTAGAAAATTGGGGGAAGGATCTATTGGGCGTGGAGATAGGGCAAGCAAAATAAACGTTACTTGTGCGAACGGCACTCAGGGTTTGGTAGGAGAGCTGGGGTCGTGGATAAGAAAAAGATAAGAGGGGTGGAATGGGGCAACTACAAAAAAATGAAATAAAGGGCTCTTGGGATAAACAAAATAAAAATAAACAAGAAACACCTCAAGGAATTTAATATAGGGCGCCACTTGAGGTGCCTAATTATGCCTATTACAACCACTAGTTGTAACTAGGGAAATAATTAGAAAACAAAATCAAAACATAAAAAACATATCTTTTTCAAATAAACTCAAAAAGGGTTAGCTCAAAAAAAAATAAATAAAAAGTTAAGAAAATAAAATTTAACTTTTATTTATGTGTCACCACAAACAGTTACATGGAGAAATACAAAATTCAAAAACTTACATGTGTCATCCATTAACAAACTCCATTGCTACAAAACTTACAAAATTGCATGGAGGTTAACCTTAAAAAAAACAAAACAAATCAACATCAAAAATACTAAAACGAGCTGTCATAAATTAACATTAAATTTCAAAAAAAACTAAACACAAATTGACAGCTTTACTCAAAACCTAAAATTTACAATTTTAAATGTCAACGAAAACAATTATTATTTTATAAAAAAAATGTCTGTCTTTAGTTTAAAATTTGAACAAAATGTTACCTTAATTCACATGATCACACTTAAGTTTCTGAAACCATAACTGGAACTGAGGGTTCCACTCTCTCTGCATCACGAAAACCTCCATCTCCAAACTGCCAAAAGCCTTGGATAAAAGCAGGAACAAAAAAAAAACAAAACGAGGATGTCCTCCAATCCTCACTCAAAACATTAATAATTGAAGCATTTACCACAAAACCAATAACAAACTGCTACATATTCTTCATAATAAAAGACGAAAACAGAACACTTTACAAATTCGACGTGAATTTGGACATAACGCTGAACCGCTCTTGAACGCGGCTCCAACGAGAGTAACGAAATTAAAAATTTTTCGCTTAACTTGAAAATAAACAAACAACGGAAATAAAAACGTAGATATCCTTTTGCGACGTATGAACATTAAAAGAAATTGCCGAAGTAAATATCTTTAAAAAAAATAAACAACTCTCAAATGGTTTACATTAACCTCCAGCAATGCTAAAATGATTGGAAACACTTTTCGTTGATACGAACTAATAAACACGGTAAAAATTCTTCGTTTTATTTTTTAAACATATAAGGAGTTTTTAATATATTTTATTATACGAGGCGGTTTCAATATACTCAAAAGAATCAATGAAATTGAAAATGCTACAATCTAATATTATACAAAGGTACTTTACTCAGTAGATTTAGATTTTTACCATTCAGATTTAGAGGACTTAATCCTTGCAAATTCCTCATTCAGGTAAATTTGAAGATTTTTGACTTCCGGGGCTTAAGTCATCCGCGCATACTTTAGGACATGATGTCCGTCGGTGCCGAGTCTAGCTATCGACTCATCCATCACCTTATTCCATAATAGAGAAGATAATACTCCCTACGCTATATCCCCAGTAACGTTGCGTATATCACACGACTCTTCAGCATGCGGTCCATTCTCCTGCAGCTTATTTCGTCTTTTTTAAAACGTTGGTTGTATCAGTAAAAATCCAACAGTCCTGACACCTGGATTACTGACCCGGATCACTGAACCAACTATATACGTTGATCGAGGACTTTACAAAGTCGCATTTTCACATGACTATTATATTTCATATCGTTACAAACTCAGTAACTTCGTTTTCATTCAGAGTCTTTTGTGACACATTAATATACGACCTAGAAAAAATGTCAGGTATTTGTATTCTTCCTGTTGCTATAACTGTAGATTGTTTAGTTGTTTGGTGAACTTTTTCGTTCTTTTATTAATTTGTTGATGGAATGTTTGTATCGTGCCATTTAGAATTGTTAGTACTTCAGCTAGTTAGATATGAAATTGGTTTCGTAATCTCTTCAAAGCAGTCCCAAATCTTAGATATTAAATCATCTTTTGGGTTCTAAGCCATAACCTTAACGTTTTTAAGGAAACGTTCATCAATCAGCCAATCGCGTCCACTGCTGGACATAGGCCTCCCTCAATTCTTTCCAGTGTTCTCTACACTGGGCCGCTTGTAGCCAGTTTCCCGCTACACGTTTAATGTCATCGGTCCATCTAGTCGGTGGTCGTCCTCGGCTTCTTTTATAATTTCTGGGCCTCCATTCCATAATACGTCTTGTCCACCGTCCATCTTGTGTTCTGGCTAAGTGCCCTGCCCAGTTCCACTTAAGCGTCGTGGTTCTTTCGATGACGTCTTGAACTCCTGATCTTCGTCTAATTTGTTGGTTTGTTATGTGGTCTCGAAGGCTCACGAAGGAAACGTTATTTAAGAGCTAATGTAAATAAAAATTTAGCAGAAACGTAACAAGGGAACAAAAGATTCCATAGGTCACATAGTACTGTCTTTCCTACGGCCGCGTATTCCTTCAGCAGAGTAATTTTTTTGTCTTAAAATCTAGTCATGACTGGGATACATTTATCTATTATTTAATAAAAATGACTGTTTTGTATAGACTATGAAAATGTCAAATGAAATAATATTTATCAAAACGTAATAATACAAAACCAATTGAGATAATTTTCCTATCAGCGAAATTATTGTATTCCTTAGATTATAATGCACTTAGAATTAATTATATACAGTACAATCTACAAAGCTATGACTCAGTAACATTAAAGTGATTAAAACAAATGTTTAAAATGGGTCAAATATATTATAAATATTATTATATTATAAAGTGTTATCTAAATGTAACTAGCTGACCCGGCGAACTTTGTACCACCTTAGAATAATTAATGTTTCTAAAAAATTTGCAGAAAAAAAAACTAAAAAAAAACATACTTATACATACAGTCCTCTCTCTCTATAACGATATGCAAGGGACCGGGAATTTTCATCGTTATAAGGAGAGATCGTTATACAGAGAGAGACAAAATTCGGTACTGTAATATTAATAATACTGTACTAAATAACCTATTTTAATTTAAAAAAATTATCAAAACGAATATAAATGACTTAACATTGTATTCCACATAGATTTTTTTAACGAATAATATAAGCAATACAGTATAAAAAATGACTGTGCAATTAAAACATGTGTACTGTACAATAAAAAAATAAAATGCTACTGTAAAATATATTTAGCCTACATTATCAAAAAAATCTGTCACCTTGGTCTGTCTTCTTTTCCCTTTCCACAGAACTGACCTGACCTTGTCCTAAAGACGCATCGAATCTTCTACAGCACTCATATCGTCTTCCTGGTGGATGAAAAATCGATGCAGTACTTTTGCCGCATCCAATGCCTGCTGAGGGGTCGGAGCTGGTTCTGACTCTGCTTCCACTTCAGAGTCACTGTTTTCTTCTTTTTCTACACGAACTGCTTGCAGGATGTCCTCGTCAGAAAGTCCAGATGTTATAGCTACATTTTTATCAACTTCTTCAAAATCTGTTAGCTCTTCCGGTCCGTAGGTGATAGTAAATTCAAACTGTCTGGCCCAAACATCTAATGGCAAGTCATCTTCATCATAAGCCAATCCTTGATCTTCCAGCCATCCTGCGTGTTTGAAGGAATGTTGTATTGTATTACTCGTCACCTCGACCCAGGATTTACTAATCATTAGGATGGCGTCAAGAATGTTTAGTTTAAGATCGCCATTATTCTCAACCAATTCCATCAAAAGTCTTCTCCTGTAATGGTTTTTTAAACTCTTGATGACACTTTGGTCCATGGACTGAAGGACACTCGTTGTGTTTGCTGGCAGAAAACAGAGTTCGATGTTTTGAAGGTCGTGCAATACAGGATGAGCAGGACAATTGTCTACAAGCAAAAGAATTTTTTCCCTTTAAGCTCGATATCCCACTTTCTTATCGCTTCTTCAAAAATTTTCGAGGTCATCCACGCACTCTTGTTTGCTTTATATGTCACCGGTAGATTTTTTATGTTTTTAAAGCAACGCGGGTTTTTCGACTTCCCTATCACTAACAATTTTCGCTTCACCGAACCTGTCATGTTAGCGGCTACTAATACTGTAATGCGTTCCTTAGAGAGCTTTCCACCAACGCACTTTTCCAATTTAAATTTTAAAGTTCTGTTGGGTGTCATTTTAAAAAACAATCCAGTCTCATCCGCATTGAAAATGTCGTCTGACGCATATCGTGCCTTCAGTCCAGGCCACACGTTTTCTAGCCAATGATCCGTTACGTTTTTGTTAACATCGCGAGCCTCTCCGCTGATTTGGCCGTAGTTGATCTTGTGCCGCATCTTCCACTTGCTCAGCCAACCCTCAGATGCCTTAAAATTCTCAATTCCAAGTTCAGTTGCAAAAAATTCAGCTTTTGTCCTGACCACAGGCCCAGAAAGTGGAATATGGTTCATACGCTGCTGCTGGAACCACTGAAGCATAGCGCGATCTAAATCTTCGTGCTGAGGTTTCCGCAACTTTTTCCTGCTACCGCCCTCCATCTCCGATTTAAGCCACTTTTTTCTGTCCTTCCATATCGTAGCCACAGTTGACTGAGACAGCCCCGTCCAGCGAACGACATCCGATTGATTTTCACCTTTCTCTATTGCTCGAGTTATCGATAGTTTTTCCCTCCACCGAGAGCACTTTACGCTTTTTTGAAAACATGTTGACTGTTGGCACACTAAGACGCAACTCAAACTGGAAATTAAAAGACGTCAATAGATGCCACTTTTTTCTGTCCTTCCATATCGTAGCCACAGTTGACTGAGACAGCCCCGTCCGGCGAACGACATCCGATTGCTTTTCACCTTTCTCTATTGCTCGAGTTATCGATAGTTTTTCCTCCACCGAGAGCACTTTACGCTTTTTTGAAAACATGTTGACTGTTGGCACACACAACTGTTGTAAGACACAACTCAAACTGGAAATTAAAAGTCGTCAATAGATGACAACATCTGTGTGATAACAGGTAATTACGCCGCCCGAACAATAAACGTCACTTAACCCTCTGATAAGAAAGAGTGTATGCCGCATTCCTTAAACGCAAAACAAAACAACCGCTGAACAATGACCTTTTCATTTGTGACTCAGGTAGTCTGAACTTTAAATACAATAACACATTTGTCATCAACTATTGAACGCTAAAAAAGTTATCGCTATAAAGAGAGAACGATATCGGTATAGAGAAAGAATTAAAACATTGTTCTTATGACGAACCAACCAACGTTTACTATTTTCATCGTTATAGAGGAATTATCGTTATATAGGGAATCGTTATAGAGAGAGACTACTGTATTATGTATAAAAAAAGTTTAATCAATTTAATGCTTTGTAATAAACAATATTTTTATTTTTTCCGCGTTGCATTAATATATATATATATATATATATATATATATATATATATATATATATATATATATATATATATATATATATATATATATATATATATATATATGCAACGCGAAAAAAATAAAAATATTGTTTATTACAAAGCATTAAAAATTGATTAAACTTTTATATATATATATATATATATATATATATATATATATTATATATATATATATAAATCGGTTTAGAACGTCTTTCGACGTTGTCCGATACCTATAACACCATCTCTTCCTATCTTCGCAGTCGTTTGTTGTTAAATTTTTCGCTCATGGACTTGTTTACGCCGTGTTGCCATTCTAATCTGGGTCTTCCTCTTTTCCGTTCGACCTATCGGTTGCCATTCTACTACTTTTTTGGGGAGTCTTGTTGCTGGCATCCGTTGAACATGCCCATACCACCTTAATTGTTTCTTCTCTATATCTTGAGTTATATTTCCTTCTATTCCCATACGTTGTTTTATTACATCATTTCTGATTCGGTCTCGTCTGGAAATACCTAAAGATCTTCTCATTGCATCCATCTCTACTGCTTCTATTCGCTTTTTGTTCTTTTCACTAATTCTCCATGTTTCAGCGCCATAAAGAAAAGTAGTTTTAATCATGGTCTCATATATATTAAATTTTCTTCCTTTCGTTATCTCTTTACTCCACAGTATACCATTGAGACATCCTAAGACTTTCTTTGCTTGAGTGATTCGTTTTTCTATTTCCCGTGTATCAGTTCCTGTATTGTCAAAGGCAACACCCAAGTAGTCATAGGTCTGACAGCAGGAAATATGTTGTCCGTTTTCGAGGTCTATGTTATCTGACTCGTTTTCAATACAAAGATATTTGGTTTTTGTTGTATTGACATTCATTCCCCAGTCTTTATATTCTTCTATCAGTTTTCTAAGCATGTACTGCATGTCTTCCCTGTCGGTCGTTAGTACTACCTGGTCATCAGCAAACTGGAGTGTATATATACATTCATTGCTAAGTTCTATACCCATCCTATGCACCTTTCTTTTCCATCTTTCCAATGCTGCTGCAACATATATCTTGAATAAGGTTGGTGAGATACAGCATCCCTGTCGCAAGCCTTTTGTAACCAGGAATTCTTCCGTTAGATATCTTCCTGTTTTTATCTGTGCCTTTGAGTCTCTATATAGTTCTTGTACAGTATTTATCAATGTGTGGTTGATGTTAGATCTTTGCAAGCGTTGTCCACAATTTTGTTAAGGGATGTTGTCATTTGCTTTTTGCAGGTCTACAAAAGTAATATTAGTTTTCTAGATTCTTAGCTGATCTTTTTTTCTATTATTTGTTTAAGACAAAATACGTTGTCGGTGCACGATCTTCCTGCACGGAACCCGATTTGTTCTTCCTCTTCATTGTGCTTATATTCTTCCTCGATCATATTTCTCAAAATTCGTCCATACAGTCTGCTCAGGGTGCTGGTTACCGATATGCCTCTATAATTATTACAATTCCTTTTGTCTCCCTTTTTGTGTATTGAGGACATGTATGCCGTTCTCCACTGTTCTGGTACTGGGTGTCCATTTAGACACTGATTGATCACATAGGTTAAGTTTTCAAATAGTTTATGCATAAATATACGATGACAATTTTCCGATGCGCGAATTATTGTCCATGTGCGAAACCTGGAAATTGTAAATTAATTCCGCAAACTACCAATTGGCTTTGTGATTTGTTTATTCTCATTGCAAAAGCCAAACGCACGGGAAATTGTGAACGTTTAAAATCAAATGGTACTTTCGTTGGAATCGTTGTATTGTTTAATGTCAAATTAAAAAAAAATAAAAATAAAAAATTTTGTCCAAAGAAATGTTTGGGGTAGTTCACCCTTATCACCCAATATATTGTGGCCGATTATCAGATCTACCGAATATACATATAAAATTTTATAAAAATCGGTCAAGCCGATTCGGAGGAGTATGGCAACTAATGCTGTGACACTAATATGGCTATTAAAAAATACGGCTCGGTGATAGAAAGGTCAAAAATTAGGGGTTGTATGTATTGTTTAATGCCTCATAATAAAAATATAAAAATAAATTTTTTTTTCAAAAAATAAAAAAATATATTTGGGATGGATCACCCTTATCATTTAGGAATATGAAAAATATACTATACACGAAAGAATTTAACAAATTATACGCTCTAGAGAGTTAATTTGGAGGACATTAAAACCATAAACCAAGGCGTGCATATAAATTTCCTAAACTTAATAACAAGGTAATTGAATTAATAAAAAATTTTGCCTGAATTTTAAAAATTTTAAACTTGATATTTACGTTAATTTTAGATTTAACATAAGTTTTTATGAGGTCCTTTTAATATTAATAATTCTAATAATAATAAGAGTAATTGCAAAAGCTATTCTACATCAGTTATCAATTCAAGCATACTGTAAGCAAATATACAGACCTATTGCTCAAAATTATATAGAGTTTTCTTAGACTAAGAGGAACGTATTTCCTAGTTTCACGATTTTAAGACTTTTTTCAATAAAAAGATAAGTATAAGAATATTACGCAAGCAAAAAACCTATTGTTCCAAATTCACTAGAATTTTTGTTTACAGCAAAAGGAACTTATGTAACCAAATTTCAAGATTCTGGGACTTTCACTTCAACGTAATAATTTATGAAATCCCCAAAATCGAGAACAATTTGTGAAATAGATATATAAATAAATATAAAATTAATTAATTAAATTATCACCTAGTTGTACCTGTTCCTCCAAATATATGCAACTTACATTACATTATTAACCGATTTTATGCTGACTTTAAGTTTAGATTTTTCTAAATATCCTCATTTTTTTTTCATCACTAGGTTAGGAATCTAGAAACATACGCTGGAGATAAATATTTCCGACAGAACTGGGTTTCTAAAACTTAAACCCCTTCAGAATCACGTCAACCAGCTTGGCCCTGGGTCGGACCTCACTGCCTTCCGTAACTCCGATGTGGCCGGGACCAGCTAAACCCTACCCCTCTCATACTAGGGCATCGGGTTGGGATTGTCCGTTAGAACATTACTTCTCCCCGATGTCCTTCTTTTGCCCGATTCTCAGTCTCTCGTCATCACACATCCGCTTTTGTCTCTCGCACTCCTGCGACCACCACGTACGCCTCTACCTAACCAGATTTTTCCTTCGCTTTCTTTTTTATTATTTGTCGCCATCCATCTGCACCTTAGTTTTTACTCACCCTATTCCACTTGCACTGTCGCCTACTCGTACTTGTCGTTATTTTTTCCTCTCTCGCTCTCTTATTCATATTTGCCTTTACCCCTGCGTCGTCAACCTCTCCTTCTTTCTACCTCTGCGGGCCCAGTTCTGTCTACTCGTTAGCTGCTAGAACGGCATCTAGCAATGGATGTGGCCCTCTCCTCGCTTCTGACGTCCTCCCCTTGTATCTCCTTATTTTTCCGTTGAAATATCCTTTCTCTCTCTCTTTACTAACACATGTAAGGGGACACAGCCGGTAATTACCCATAGGGCAGCAGCAAACACAGTCCTGTAACCACTTGCTACCCGCAGTAGACTAGTTCTGTCCGCGTTTACCAAGAGCGTCTTGTACGCCTGTGTTCCCACAGTCGTAGCCCATACTGGTGCTGCGTAGAGAATGATAGACTGCAGAACCCCGTGTAAAACCCTCCTTTCGGATTTGGGTACCCCGATATTGGGCATTACCCTCCCCAGCGCAGCCACTCTTTATGCCTCCTTACGGGTCTCCTCATCTAAAGGAGCATATTTTTCTTAAGCCTGACTGTAGAAGTTTTCACATAATAATGTCTAATTTTTGTTTCAGCCGTATTCCATGAAGGCACAACTGAAAACTTAAAAATAGCTTTCCGTCTCTACAGAGGTCCACTTTTAGTAATAGAACTACTCTTTTTAATCGGTGTGAATATTTATGGATGGAGATCATCAGGAGTGAATCATGTACTTATCTTCGAGCTAGATCCAAGAAATCACGTGTCCGAACAACATCTTATGGAACTAGCTGCCATATTTGGAGTTGTTTGGGCCGTTAGTCTACTTAATTTTCTATACAGCGCAACTTTAAGCATTCCTCCATATGTAAACCCACTTGTCTTGACTGTGATAATGATAGTGTTCCTGGTTAATCCTCTGAAGATATTTAGGCACGATGCTAGATTTTGGTTTCTTCGTATTTGTGTAAGTATAATAAGGTTTTATATAATTTTGTAAACTTTAATAGCACTTGTTTAAGTTAACCTAAAATAATATCTCCTTCCTAATGTGCGCAGTTTTTATACAATGCACCAACTTGTTTAGCATTGGAACAACTACTAATGATATATAAAATGTGTGTGACACAAAATAGAGGCCAGCGGTAACTACAAATCACTGTGCTTCTAAACACATATTTTTCGAACATCCTCATAACAACCACAAATATTTTCTCTCAAGTGTCCCACGCAAACCTCAAATTATCGATTCGTCACTAAATATTACTCTGAACCAGTCATCAACGGTCTATGAACATTGGGCAAGATCATGATCATGATCAGATTTCATGGACCGTTGATGACTGGTCCAGAGTCAGATTCAGTGACGAATCAAAATTTGATGTTTGCGTGGGAGACTTTCGAAAACTAGTTATCAGAAATAAAAATGAAGCATTCCATAAAGATTAATGTGCGAATAATCACTGCAAGAATTAGGACCAAATTAAGACTGGTAACACTGATTCAGTGCTATGCACCAATAGAACAAGCAACAGAACAAGAAAAAGAGGATTTCTACGAATGCCTTGAAGCAACATTAGAACAAATTAAAAGATCCGATATAAAAAATAATGATGGGAGACTTCAATGCCAAGGTTGGCACTGACAACACCAACCTAGGACACGTTATCGGAAAGCATGGCACTGGCCAGAGAAACAACAACGGCGAACGCTTCACTGAATTATGTGGTAACCATGACCTAATCATTGGAGGGACTTTGTTCCCACACAAAACAATCCACAAGGTATCATGGAAATCATCAGATAACCGCACCTACAATCAAATCGACCACGTTGCAATCAGTAAGCAATGGAGAACATCTCTCATCACTACCTGATGATGGTCGAAATTAGATTCAAAATAGCAAGGAATAGAAAAGAACTGAACAAACCTATTCGAAAAAAGGTCAACATTGAGAAACTACAAAATAACGAGACGAAAGTAGAATTCGCACGACAGCTGAAATCCAAAATCGACGAAAGACAGGACAAAAATTGGGAAACGATTAGCAAAGCCCTTGTGGAAACAAGTGAAAACGTGCTGGGCCTAAAGAAAGACTTCAAGAAAAAGTGGATTACGAGAGAAACGTGGAACAAAATAGAACGTCGCAAACACATTAATCTAGAATTACTAAATTCCAAGACAGCAGCAGAGAAGAACCGACTTAGAGAAAGTTATAGAGAAGCGAATAAAGCTGTCAAGAAGGCAGCAAAGAAAGACAAAAGAAAGTGGGCAGAAAATCTTGCCGAAGAAGCGCGAGTAGCCGATGAACGTCAAAACATGAGACAATTATATAATATCACTAAACAATTAGCCAATAAAAGATATACTACCCACCAACCAATTGTAAAAAGTGCTACAGGTGAAGATATTACAGCGCCACAGGAACAAGTCAAAAGATGGCATGAATATTTTAGCGAATCTCTAAGTGCAGTCCCAACACCACCAGAAGACGCAGAAAACCTAATACCCAATATCCAACTGAGAATTAACACCAACGAACCAACAACGCAAGAAATAGAAATGGCCATAGAAAAACTGAAAGCACACAAAGCAGCCGGCCCTGACAATATTCCACCAGAGTTGTTAAAAGCTTGCCCAGGTACAGTGGCAGAGCTAATCCAACCACTCTTGAAAAGGGCTTGGAGAGAGGAAAAGTTCCCCAAAGAATGGAAAACGGGATTAATAATAAAGATACCAAAAAAGGGCGACAGAAGATATTGCGAAAACTGGAGAGGAATCACACTTCTGAATACTATAAATAAATTAACACCAATAATTACAAACAACCGACTAACAAACAGTGTAGAACCAATGTTGAGGAAGGAACAAGCCGGTTTCAGACCAAACAGATCATGCGTGAACCAAATTAACACACTAAGAATAATTGTAGAACAGTCACAGGAATTCAACTCTCCTCTCTTTGTGTGCTTTGTGGACTTCAAGAGAGCTTTTGACACGCTCACACATACGGCCATATGGAAAGCACTGCAGGAAATAGGTATACCAGAAAAAATAGTAAATCTCATCAAAGAACTCTACAGTGACACAGAAAGCAAAATCCTACACAACGGCATAACATCTGACCCAATAGCTATGCTAAACGGAGTAAAGCAGAGTTGTGTTTTATCCCCCATACTATTTAACATTGTACTGGACTCCGTACTAACAAAGGTAAACTCTAATAGAGGAATTTACTGGGGATTAACAAACAGACTGGAAGACCTAGATTACGCTGATGATATATATGCCTCCTAGCACATACAAAACAGGACATGCAACTCCATGTAAACAAAGTACAAGAAGAATCAAAGAAGGTTGGTCTAGAAATAAACATCAACAAAACCAAAGAAATGCGATTTGGTACCAGAAACAACCAACCTATTATGATCAACGACCAGAAAATTGAGAGAGTAGCGGAATTTGTATATCTGGGCAGCATAATTGACTGTAATGGGGGTACAGAGCGTGATGTACAAGAAAGAATAAATAAGGCTCGCAACGCCTACAACATGCTTAACAACATATGGAAATCCAGGATTTACCCAACTAAAACGAAATTAAAAATCTTCAACACAAATGTAAAAGCTGTATTACTGTATGGCTGCGAAACGTGGAAGATATCAGCACCCATAGTACACCAATTACAAGTTTTCATCAATAGAGCGTTACGAAAAATCCTTCGTATATTTTGGCCTAACCGAATCTCCAATGAAAATTTATGGAACCAAAGCAACCAAGAAAATGTCATAAAGCAAATAAGGCGAAGAAAATGGAGATGGCTGGGCCACACACTCCGTAGACCGCCAAATGACATTGCCAGGACAGCGCTGGATTGGAATCCCCCAAGGCCGACGGAAAGTAGGCAGACCTAAGGGAACTTGGAGAAGGACAGTACTGGACGAAGGGAAAAAATGGGAAAATCCTGGCTTGAAATCAAAGCACTAGCCAGAAATAGAGTTCGCTGGAGACACTTTGTGGAAGCCCTATGTTCCTCTTATTAATCTTGGGACTATATATATTCCATAAAGATTGTCCCAAAGAACTGTGAAGTTTCCCAAAGGAATTATGATTTAGGAGTGCGTGTCATCAGCTGGTCTGGAAAGATATGAGTTGGTGGAAGGCACAATTAACGTAGCAATTAAAGTATCAAGAAATTTTGAAAAATAGATTTATACCTTGCTCACGATCTCTTGAATTTTATATTCCAGCAGGACGGTGCTGCATGCGATACAGCTAAAACAACCAAAAATTTGTTTGAAGACAATAACATTAAAGTGCATCTTGAGCATAACCTTAGAAGAGTCCAGACCTTAATTTTATTGAAAAATTGTGGCATAAGATAAAACAGAAATTACGTAATAATACCCAGAGAACCGTCGCCTATTTGAAGAATAAATAATGAATTATGGGATAGTTTCGACCCTGACTTGTGTAAATCCTTAGTACGAACATGACAGACAAAATTGCCGCGGTTGTAAAGGCGCGTGGCTATGTAACCACATATTAAAGGAGTAATTTCTTGAATTGTCCGAACATTTAGTTGTCAGGATTTTATGCAATATTTTCATTTATTTTGCCACCTACGCTACAATTCAAAGTTTATAGAGACAGAACCATTTCAATATTTTGTTATTAATGATAAAGTTTAATGTATTGTTGATCTTCTCCTTTGGTTTAATAAGCAAAGTTGTGAAGATGAACGTTTTCAATAAATTTTCATTTGTCCGAACATTTAGTTGTTATGACTTGTAGCTATGTGCCGTTGTTCTGTCCTGTGCTACAATATTCAGCTACACAAGTTGTTGTATATTTATATTCCTTATAACTACAACTGTTAATGTTTTCTACTATAGTTTCAAACATCCTGTATATTTTTGTAAGCTTTCTCCAGATGTACAAACATTAGGTGAGTTCCCAAATTTCTTTCTACGCTTCTACCAGTTGCTGTACCAATTCTGATCAATTTATTTTTCAGTTGCTCACATTATAATAAAAATTTATTTTTAGAGAAAAATGGCATTATTGATAAATATTATTTTAAATTCTTGTGATAGTATTAATTTGTATTAAGAATTACTTTTTCGATAAAAATAAATTCTTTTATTGCGCATCCCATCCGTGGGCACATTGTAGAAATTTTTCTTAAATTAGAAAAGAATATTTGGCATGTGGTACCTCATTTAAAAGCTCTTGTATCGTATCACTTAGGATGTTTCTTGATTTTTATGCTATTTACAAAAGTAAATTGATCTGTCTGACTGTTTTTCATAAAAGCACTGAACTGATTGACTGTTTGTGTATTAAATTATCAGGGATAGTCTATGCTTTGTTTATAAATGAATGGTAGCTATCTTTTTAAATAAGGTATTCATTTCCATATGATCCAGAAGGGTTTGAATGATTATGCACTATGTAGTAAGCATTATACAGGCCTCGATTGAGGGATAATAATTTATAAATTAGATTTCTCCCTTTTATACTATCATTCAAAATACTATAGTAGCTAATATTTAAGGTGCATATGATTAAAATTGACATATTGTATTTATCAATCCTTTTATCGATACTTTTATCAATTGCAGACATATTTAACAAGACTAGCTTTTTTTCTTTTTTTTTTAACAGTGAGCATAAATATGATTGGTACATATTTTTAAATATTAATGTGTTAAAAATCTTAATACTAATACATCACTTTCATATGAATTGCTAGGGTCGCATGTTTGGAGCTCCTTTTTTCCGTGTTGAATTTGCTGATTTCTGGCTTGCAGATCAACTTAACAGCTTAGCAGCAGCATTCTTGGATTTCCAGTTTTTAACATGTTTCTATGTTACTAACGGAAATTGGCTTGTAGCGGGAGGTATGTAATACTTTTAGTTTTAAATTCAGTTTGATAGGAAATCAGTTACAGGGTTACTTCTCAAACTGTGAGGGGATCATGCCATAATTGGCAAATAGTAATAATAATAAAATAACGATAAGTATAAATAAAAGGAGACAGAATAATTTCTAGTTTTTTACCTTTTATTATAAATTTCTTTTCCGAAAATTTATTGAAACAAAATGCAAAAAAGTATTTTTGAAGTGTGTATATTTTAGGCAATTCCTAGCTGAGCGCTTTCGGCTTTACAAAGCCATCATCAGAGCTATGCTACAATAAAATGTTCTTATAAGTACTAATTGGTAAAGATTGTAATTTTTAACTTACGTCAATTTTTTAAATACCACTACAAAGGAGAGATCTCATTTCCTTAAATTTCAAAATTATGATTTTGTAGGTGTTGAAATTCTTAAAACATATAAAAAAAACATATAAAAAGCCGACACTGGACTTCACAAACAAGTTAAAAACTGAAAAATTTTTTGTCATGGTACGGGTTTAAGAACCCGACCATTGCTTGATGTGAGGACGTAGACTGAATAGAACTAATGAAATCAAATGTCGGTCCTTTTAAACGATTTTTCAAAAGTGACAGGTGACAAATGTCATATATAGGAAATAGAGATTGTTTTTTTAAAATCTTACAAAATTATTTAGTAGTTTGGAATTACTAATAGTCATCAAAGACTTTCTAAAAATGAAGTTTTTAAATTAAATTTTATGTGTTCATCACATCATACAGAATGACATTAGTTTGTAAATTCACTCAAGTCATTGCTCAAGGTCAATGTATGTTCAATCTGACAGCTATCCTTAAGAAACAAGGGCTCAAATTGTTCAACAACAATACAAAGAAGAAACATGGTATTAATGTTACGTTATCTGATACTCAAGTGTATTAAGAACTGCATCTCTTGATGGAAAATTGTAAGAACTTTGCATAAAAAATTTTTCAAGAATGTATTTTCATGTTTCAATTAAGAACAACTGTCAAATGAATTACAAAATGTTGTAAATTTCTAATAAAGTTTAAAATTTGTTTAAAAATATAAAAGTATGAAAAATATATAACAAGATTGCATGAGGTCACCCTTCTTCCTCTAAAGTCTCCCATAATAATTTAAAAAGAGGTTTATAGTTGCAATTGAGGTTGATTTGTGTGTTTAAGCAACAATCAGGGTTTAGTTTCATTTCTTTGGATATCTCTAGATCTTCCAAGAGATTCATGAGTCTAAAGTTTTTATTGGGAATGTTATGTAAAATTTTACTGTTTTCAGAAGGAGAAAATGAATGATTATTAAATTTAATGTGATATCCAAAGTTTGATTTTTCTGGGTTATTGAGGTGTTCTTTGATTCTTTGATTCAGAGTTCTCATTGTTCTACCTACATAAGTCATATTACAGTCACCACAGGACAGCTTGTAAATACCACTTCTGTTTAGTTTGTCAACTTTGTCTTTGGTCTTGCTGAAGATGGACTTGATGTTATATTTGGTTTTAAAGGAGATGTTTAAGTCACTAATTTTATTAACAAGTAAACAAAACCAAATATAACATCAAGTCCATCTTCAGCAAGACCAAAGACAAAGTTGACAAACTAAACAGAAGTGGTATTTACAAGCTGTCCTGTGGTGACTGTAATATGACTTATGTAGGTAGAACAATGAGAACTCTGAATCAAAGAATTAAAGAACACCTCAATAACCCAGAAAAATCAAACTTTGGATATCACATTAAATTTAATAATCATTCATTTTCTCCTTCTGAAAACAGTAAAATTTTACATAACATTCCCAATAAAAACTTTAGACTCATGAATCTCTTGGAAGATCTAGAGATATCCAAAGAAATGAAACTAAACCCTGATTGTTGCTTAAACACACAAATCAACCTCAATTGCAACTATAAACCTCTTTTTAAATTATTATGGGAGACTTTAGAGGAAGAAGGGTGACCTCATGCAATCTTGTTATATATTTTTCATACTTTTATATTTTTAAACAAATTTTAAACTTTATTAGAAATTTACAACATTTTGTAATTCATTTGACAGTTGTTCTTAATTGAAACATGAAAATACATTCTTGAAAAATTTTTTATGCAAAGTTCTTACAATTTTCCATCAAGAGATGCAGTTCTTAATACACTTGAGTATCAGATAACGTAACATTAATACCATGTTTCTTCTTTGTATTGTTGTTGAACAATTTGAGCCCTTGTTTCTTAAGGATAGCTGTCAGATTGAACATACATTGACCTTGAGCAATGACTTGAGTGAATTTACAAACTAATGTCATTCTGTATGATGTAATGAACACATAAAATTTAATTTAAAAACTTAATTTTTAGAAAGTCTTTGATGACTATTAGTAATTCCAAACTACTAAATAATTTTGTAAGATTTTAAAAAAACAATCTCTATTTCCTATATATGACATTTGTCACCTGTCACTTTTGAAAAATCGTTTAAAAGGACCGACATTTGATTTCATTAGTTCTATTCAGTCTACGTCCTCACATCAATCAATGGTCGGGTTCTTAAACCCGTACCATGACAAAAATTTTTTCAGTTTTTAACGTGTTTGTGAAGTCCAGTGTCGGCTTTTTATATGTTTTAAGAATTTCAACACCTACAAAATCATAATTTTGAAATTTAAGGAAATGAGATCTCTCCTTTGTAGTGGTATTTAAAAAATTGACGTAAGTTAAAAATTACAATCCTTACCAATTAGTACTTATAAGAACATTTTATTGTAGCATAGCTCTGATGATGGCTTTGTAAAGCCGTAAGCGCTCAGCTAGGAATTGCCTAAAATATGCACACTTCAAAAATACTTTTTTGCATTTTCTTTCGACTTGTCATAAGTGTGTACAAAAAAAAAAAAAATATCAGTCTTTTGATCGAAAATTTGTTGTAGTTTTGGCTTATTTTATAAATTATTTTTTAGATACGGCTCAATGTATGGAAAGAAATTTCACCATAAGGCCTATAGTTAATTGTATTCCAGCTTGGTTACGTTTTGCACAATGTTTAAGAAGATACTATGATTCCAAAGATGCCTTTCCGCATTTGGTTAATGCCGGAAAATATTCAACTACTTTCCTCGTTGTAATTTTTGGAACATTAAAATCAATTTACAAAGGTAGGGAAGTTTTTTATTTTGCTAATACCTGCATTTAACCCTCCGTTAGGCAGGTGGTAAACTGATATACGGTTGGTCACACGGTCTACGATGGTAGACCATTTTATTTATATTATGAAACATAAAAGTTTCATAGTTTCAATAATAATACTGCATTACGTATATTTGTTGAATTATTTTCAATGATACTGACTAGTTTTTATAACAAAAGGTTTACTTTTTTAGTGTTTAAGGTTTAATAAGAACTTTAGTGTAAATTTGACAAAACAAGAATTGTTGTACCTAACAATACTTAGAACAAAATCGCATAAATAAAAGTACTGTTAAAAATTGTATGACTTAGAGACTACAGAAAATATCACATTTTTAGTCAGTAAAACAATCATTGCAGATTTATTTCATATGGTTTTAGATGCAAACGCTCCGCACTTCACACAAGACTTTCTAAAAGATTTGTTCAAATTTCTAAGACAAACATGGCAAAGCCCGTCATAATTCTGTGGTCGCACAGGAGGTTGAGGGGGATTATTTTCTATGCCCAGCAGAGATTGAGCTCGCTTCCTCATTTCTCTTGGCAACCTAGGAATTATTGATCTAACTTCAATTTGTGGTCGGATTCATTCCCAAGCAAACTTTTCAAAAAAGTCACTGCGTTTTATTTTCTGTTTGGGATGATTAGCCTTATACACGCACAGGCCGTTTATGCCAGAAATATTCAATAAATTGTAAAACACAAACAATGGCCAACGGCGTGTATTTCTTGCGACGTTATAATTCTGACACAATTGATCTACCATATCCCCGCCGATTTTGGTGTTGTTATAATCAGTGATCATTAGGGGCTTTCTATCATCTGCAGTATCTTCATCTATAGCATCATCATTGTGCATGGAGGATATCAATACCACCGACTTACTTTTCTTTGGGACATATTACACCATAGTACAATCAGCTTGGAAACCAAAAAGAGACGACTTAACATCTCGATTTTTCAGGGACAGAAATAGTGATGTCTGAATTCGAATTAAAATTTCGTTTAATCCGAATATTCAATTACTCGGATTAATCCGATTATTTCTTGACGATACGAATACGAATACTATTCGGATGTCTTGTGTTGAATTTACAGTCGATACAGATTACGGTTACAGATCCGAATAAAAACGGTCTACTGGTTTCGGCATCTCCTTTCAGATTCGGAATGTTGGGAGAGCGACTCCGTCAAGTCAATGCAAAAGTAACGGGAACGGTTATATTTTCTTGAACTGTTATACGAATTTAATAATTGTTAATGTTATGATAGAACTGCTTGGTGCGTTTATTTATTAAAAACAAAAATAATCAGGTTTTAAAGAAAATATTTAGTAAAAAGTAAAATAGTAACAATATAATAAATCAAATTGTCAAAATTAAAACAATACAATATAAAAAAAGAAAAAATTTATTAAAAAAAATTACAAAATTTTTAAATAGAAAAGAAATATTAATTTATAAACAACCATTTAAAAATAAAATCATGTCCAAATTTTTTGGCGCTAATCTGTTTCTTCTTAAGTTGGTAAGTTGTCCGGCTTTCGAGAATAGTCGTTCACTAGGTACAGATGTTGCAGGTACACATAAATATTTTAAATGGAGGCGATATAATTCGGGCTTACTATTTTTATGCTTCTCCCAAAAATCTAAGGGATTATCGGACCTAGGACAGTAAGGTAATTCTAAATACTGTCTTACACAGAGAGCTGCTGAAGTAGATGGTGTTGTTTTAGTTTTCACTTTTGCTAACTTTTGATCAAAATGTGACCAGAGACAAATTTTTGAGGAGGTTGGCACAACATTATCAGACTCACTTGGTTTTGTAACCTGTTCTTGTCGATCGCTTGCTTCATCAGCATTTTCGAAAGTGGCAGAGATCATTGATGTAAGCTCATCAATAATCCATGATCGAGCATTATTCGCATTTGCTTCTAGACCGAAACCAGTTTTTTTAAATCGTGGATCTAAAAATGTACTTTTTGCTACTATTTTCTTTTCCTCCAGAGACCCTAAACGCCTAGAAACGATTTCGATCAATTGATTTTGCAGCCATAATCCAACATCTGTCATAGGTTTTAAATCTTTTATATGCCACTGTAAACCTCGAACTAAAGGAACTATAAGAGACATAGTTATATATTTTTCTGCAGATAGTTCACTGGTTAATAACTCCATAGGTTTTAAAATTGGTACACAATCTATCACTATGGCCCATTCTGAAGCATCTAGATTTTCGGGTGCTGCAGGCAAATTTGTGAGGGCTATGGCTAAACTGTCTTTAATTATTAAAAGTCTTTCCAACATTAACAAAACAGAATTCCACCTGGTATCTACAGCTTGCTTCACTTTTAACACGGGTAAGTTCATTTGTTCCTGACAGTTTTTTAATTTCATTGTAGCAAGTCCACTATGCTTAAAATATCCTACTAATCTTTTACTTTTTATAATTATATTTTTCAGAATTGCATTGCCATTTAGAGATTCTTTGGTACTCAAATTTAGCGTATGAGCTACACAAGGATGATGGTTTTTTCGCAAATGTTCTATAATTGCATTTTTTATATTCGAGCCATTATCAGAAATAAATGTTACTATCTTATTGTCCAAATTCCAATCTTCAATGCATTTAGATAAATGATCTGCTACATTTCGACCAGTGTGATGCTCCTGCTCCAATTCTTTGACACTTAAGGTTTGAGAACATAATTTCATGTTGTTTATAAAATGGCAGGTCACTGAAATGTATGATGTTGCTGCTGACGCCAAATATCTGTGGTTAGAGAAACATATTGTACAGTACCCAACAGGGTTTTGATTTTTGTTTGAATTTCCACATATTTTTCTGGTAATAGTCTATTTGTTAAAACTTGTCTACTTGGTAAGGTGTATAATGGGTTTAACTTTTTGGTATATTCTATGAAGCCACGATTTTCCACAATAGATACAGGTTGAAAATCTGTAACGATAAATTTTAATAAACTTAAATCTAAATCAGTCTTTTGTTTTTCTGACAGTTCATTTGTGTTCTTGGCACCATAAATTTTTAACTGTTTTGCACGTTTGACGACGGGTTGCGAATATTTAACACTAGCACTTCTTTTTGAAGATGTTGAGACTTCCACTGTGTTATAATAAGGAGCATTAGAACTACTCGATGTAGAAGCAATCTCAGTTTGAGGGGTCACTGCTGGCGCTGGATTTTCATTAAATTGTATTCCTTCACTTTCTTCTACTTCAGTATTAGGAACGAAACTCTCTTTGTTAAGTTCTTGAGTATATTGCAAGTTATGTTTTCGCATAACATGCTGCTTTAAATTACTTGTACTTGCAAAGTACTTGAGTTGTTGAAAGCACAATTTGCAAGTAACAAGACTCTTATCTGTAGCAGATTTGTTAAAAAAAATCCATACAATGGACTTTTTTGCTGGTGCCATTTTTTTACACGACTTTTACACTTTTAACACTACTTTATTTAATAAATATTCTAAGCATACACTGAACACTAGTCCCAGAAAAGGTTAACAAACACCGTCTTACTTAATAAAATGTATTACTGTGTCTTATCACCCAAATTATGGGATTTACGGGAGACGTTAGTTAGAAATAAAGAAGAGGTGGACGATAATTTATTATAAGAAATTCACATAAATTATATTTAGTAAATAAAAAACTGAAATATAATAATTTTTAAATCCTTAAAACAATAACAACTATACCTTTTTTCTATTAGTGCTTGTTATTCATTGTTTATGAAATAATTAATCATAATCATAATATTATATCCTAATTAGATTAACTGTTACACCGAAACGGTTATCCCATCTTTAACTTGTTCCTTTTTCGCCTCTGCCAACTGTAATGTTCACAGTAAGCACCGTATACGCACGCTCTACTCTGACTTCACCCACTTATGTCGTCCTCTTTGAATTAATTCGGAATCGAATAATTAATCCGAGTATTTAGATCATTCGAATACGTTGAATCCGAGTATTGAAATCATCCGAATATCTACATCATTAGACAGAAACTCTTGAGGAACCTCTAGTCTGTGATTTTTTACAGTACTCAAATATGTAAGATTTTTCTTCAGTAAACTGTGACCAATGATAAACTGCTAAACCAGTTGTCTGCCGTAATATTACGACTGGTACCTGCGATGAGCTCTAGCAACCGAAGAGTTATTTCGTTACTGGTATTTACAAATTTGTATGGACCTTCTGGCTAAGTTCCCACGGAAGATTCCAAATTGAATGTGTAAAACGTTTTTGCGTCTACCAGAGCAAATGTTTTAATGCCATATTTGGCTGGCTTCGTTAGGATGTACTGCTTAAACGGACAACGTCCCCTAAATGCTAATAGTTGTTCATCTACTGTCAGATAGTTACTAGGAATGAAGTTATTATCAGTACTCGAGAATTTACAAAAATAAGTTGATCTGTTTGACTGTTTTTCATAAAAGATTAAAAGTATCAAATGATCAGGAATAGCCTATGCTTACTATATAACACGGAATGGTCGCCATTTTAAAACGACACGACACAATGGCAAAAATATTGCTTTTATCAATACTTTTATCGATACTTTTATCAATTACAGACGTATTTAACAATACTTTTTTGTGTTTTTTTTTTGTTGAATATTATTACTACTTACTATACTTTTTTGTGGTTTTCTTGTTGAATATTATTACTAGGTTAGAAAGGGTCATAGGATCATAGAGAACCACCCTCGTATACTGGCATACATACTAAATTGAGGAAACCAAAAATGGTATATTAACACTCGATTTATTTTTTAGACGATTATGCAACGCCTTCAGATAATCCTTATATGTTTCTTTGGATAGCGTCACAGGTACTGAGTTCCACATATGCATATACTTGGGATATTAAGATGGATTGGGGATTATTCGACAAATCAGCTGGTGAAAATAAATTTTTGCGGGAAGAAACAGTTTATTCTTCAAAGGTAATTAATTTTATTTCTGTAACAATATAGCATCTTATAACAATATGACATATCGGCTTTTCGACAAATTGACGGCAATACAACGGCACATAGAAACCCATTGGGGTACTGTAACAAATTGTAATAATAATAATATTCGTACAAACAAAAATTAGAAAAAAAGAAGAATTGAAAACATTCTTCCTTCACGTTTTGGAGAAATGATGGTGTTTCATGTTCGATACAATTGCTTCAGAATTGGGACTTTTTGATGTAAGAGCGATTTGAATAGAGTCTTCGGCGTTTAATCGGTTCCTGTTCTTCGTTTTTATGTTTATTAGAGGAGAAAAGCCTTGTTCGTACAAATATGTTGTTTCAAATGGCAACAATTTTTTAACCGCCTCCTCATGTGCCATTTTGAAAGCCTTTACAGCGTTTGACATCCCCAAAGGTGACAGATTTGGTTTACTCTAAAATTGAATACGTGCTTCAGTATTAGATCGAAGTTCCAGAATTGCTTCTGCCTAACCTGAAGGTTCTTCTGGTATCATAGCAATTTCACATTTAAAAGGATCTACAATCCAACTGACAGTACGTGTATCAAGATCTGGAAAGTAATCTGAAAAATGCTTTCTGAGTTTGATAAGATGTCTTATAATTTTATCCTTGATGTCAGCATAAGTAATATTTTCGCAATCTTCCAAAAACAAAGCTAACCTTGAAAAATAAGCTATCTTGTTCTGTTCTACTTTCTGTCTCCAATATTGCAGCTTTAATCAAAACGCTGACACTATTTCTCTCGTTGAAATGATATTAATATTCTTTTCTTACAATTCTTTGTTTAATATATTTATACTCTCAAAAATGCCCGCTAAATATGCGAGATATGCAACTCAGGAAGAGTTTTTAAACTTATCTGCGAGAATATTTTTTGATGAACCATAAAAATTTCGACTTCAGTTTTGAGAGTCCATACTCGATTTAGTACATTTCCGCTAGAGAGCCACCTTACTTCTGTATAATAAAGTAGGTCCGTATATTCAGCTTCACCCTACTGACATAATTCACGAAATAGCCGCGTGTTTAGTGCATGTCTCTTGATAAAATTTACAATCTTGATGACATCATGACATTACTGGAAGGGTAGGTTCTAAACATTTGCGCATTGAAGTATTCATTTACTTTATTGTATACATCAATTCCACGAGATCTCAACTCGAGAGGAGAACAAAATAGCAATTCTTTGTCAAAATTATCTGCACCTTTGTAGCGAACATATATAATTAGCTGTGAATTGCTACTAAAATCAGTTGTCTCATCAAGCTGAATAGCAAAACATGTAGCATATGTTAATGCGAAAATAACCTGTTCCTTCACATTTTTTGCTAATGTAGATATTCGTTATTTTACAATTCTCGCAGATAAGGGCACTGAATTCAGTTTCTTCGCTTCTTTTGACCACACATAATCTTTGCCATTTTTACAGCAGCTGGTTTACCAAATTTTCACCAATAGTGTATGGTTTCTCATTTTCGAGCAATAAACAAGGCTACCTCAAAGCTAACCCTTGATGCTGAACGCTGATCAAATGTAGCAAACAAGTATATTTGTCTTTTAACTTCTTCTTCTAGTTCCATGACCGTTATCGATCGTTGGATATCATGTTGGCTACCATATTCGCTATCGTGACTTTATTGACAGCAGCTCTAAATAACGATGTAGTTGATTTTCCATACCATTGCCTTAGATTTTTCAGCCATGATGTTCTTCTTCTACCAGGACCACGATTACCTTGGATCTTCCCTGAATGATCAGATGTAAAAGATCATATTTTTCAGGGTGTCTCATAATATGACCGAAGTATTCCAGCTTGCGTTTCTTTATTATATTGACCAGTTGTGTTGTTTGGTTCAGCCGTCTAAGGACCTCCTCATTTCTAACTCTGTCTTTTAACAGATATTTCTAAATTTGCAAAGTATTCTCGCGGTTTGGAAGACAGGTGTGAATGCAAATTATCTAAATGTTTCTTCAATTGACTTTTTTGAAAGATTCTGAATTCAGCACCTTCATACATACAACACACTGTAGTTTCATTGTACCATTGTTTTATATTTGTGTAAAACCGTAATTAAGGAATTCGTCTTGGTATGTTCTTTTTCTATTTGCTGCCATCTTAAGGGAGACAAAAAATAATAGTTGTGAAATACTTGAATTAAATTTTCAAATTGCGTCTTACCGTGTTTGATGATTAATGATAAAATGTTGGTCTTGTCAGCAACTAACTAGTAAAAACTCGCTCTCTGACTCGTCAATGTCTTTGTATCTTGACGGCATGGCACGGACTGAGCAGGTAGCCGTGCCGGGGCTGTGCTTTACTGCGCAAATATATAACTCGAGAATACTCTAGTGGTGGAGAGTGAGATGGCGTGGCCTGCATATGTCGCTAAATTGTTTATGTTAAAAAAAAATACAGATTTATAAAATAGCAAATTAAAAATATATACTTTTTACTCACAAAAGTTTCATTTTTACCGCCAAAAATTTAATTTTTACCCCATTTGGGGTAATTTACCCAGGTTTCCCGACCGCTGATTTAAAGAGATATACCGGTCCAGGATGGATGAAAATCGCAACGGGCAGAGAAAAATAAAAGTCAGAGAAGGGGTCTATATACGAACCTAGATTTAAAAAGGGCTTTAGAAAGATATATAGTCTTTACAAAGTTCTCTTTTAAATATAATCAGTGACATTAGAAGTGTTACACCCAGAAGGACTAATTTCTTGAACTTACTGACAATGGATTAGTAGGTAGACCTGTTAGTAGGCGTACACATGCGGCAGCATTGGGTGATAGAATGGTGTAATGTACCATTCCACGATGAATCACGATTCTGATTTCTGGGTTTGCTGTTGAGACGCATGTACACAGGACAGTTGGAGTAATGGTTTGAGGAGCTATTGCCTATGGTAGCCGATTACCACTTGTATTTATTCGAGGCAATATGACAGCTGCGCGTTATGTTGATGGCATTTTACAAACCAGTTTACTGTCTTATATCGACGGCCGTCGAGACGTCATTTTTCAGCAAGACCATATTTTACCATATTGCTCGTTAAGCTATGGACTTTCTCTAAGAAGCTGGAGTTAATGTTTTGCTGTGGCCACCCCGTGCTCTGGATTTACATCCTATCGAATATGTATAGGATATGATGGGAAGGAGACTGTCCACTTTGCACCATCCTTCACTGACTCTGGCACAGTTAATAATATGAAGTTCAAGTTGCTTGGAACGAGATGCCACAAGCAGACATCGATTATCTCATTTTGTCAATGCCTAGACGTATACAGGAGTGTATTCAGCTAGGGGTCGCCGAACACATTATTATTTTTTTTATTACTTGTGAATAAAAATTATTGTCAACGTTATCGTTTCATTCTTGATGTAAATCTACCATATTGCCAAAAAATTAAGTTCAAGAAATTATTCCTTCTGGGTGTAACACTTCTAATGTCACTGAGTATAGTATTGGTATTTATTAAGTTAAGTTTGGTATAAATTAATTATATTGAATTAACTACTGGCAATATATTGATTTAGTACTGTTTGAAAAAAAAAAAAAAAATAAAGGTTGGAAGGGTATAGAAAGATAATAGTACTATTGAAAATAATTATATTATAAACTGAAAATTATCTGCAAAAATCACAACAGCTTAAAGATACGCGAACTGTGCTAATAGTTGACCTGTCTTATCTTGTAAATTTCAGTAGTAATGATAATGATACTATTATTTTATTTTAGGTTTTCTATTACTTCGCCATAGTAGAGGATCTGATTTTACGTTTTGCCTGGGCAGTTTCGCTTTATTTGACTGAGAATGGTTATGTTGGTGGAGATCTAATGACTTCCATTTTAGCACCCCTTGAGGTATTTAGAAGGTTTGTGTGGAACTTCTTCCGTTTAGAGAACGAGCATATCAATAATTGTGGTCAGTTCAGAGCCGTTCGTGATATATCTGTGGCTCCAATTGACTCATCTGATCAAATTCAAATTATAAGAATGATGGATAAGGAAGACGGAGTGACAAATAGAGAGAAGGGAAAGAGGAAGCACAAGAAGAAGGAAGATAAAAAACATTTATTGGACGACGAATCGATCGTTAATTTTAAAGCAATACCTTTGACGGCTGTTGTGTAAGATAATATTCCATGTAAATTATAAACTATTTTAGTTTTTTAGTGTTATACAGATTTTATAGAATATACTTTTATAGTTTACATACATAATTGAATTTTTTTTTCTCACCTTAGTGTCACCGCCGAAACGGCTTATTGAAATAGCCTTCGTGCCAAACAAATGCAAAAAAAAATATTTTTATGATCGGGATAATCCAATAACTAATCATTGGGGGCTAGTAGAAATAAGTGTACCGAATCTACAACATCTACGACATCTATCTTTTTAACATGAGCACTGTTGATCCATATTGGCGTGCAGTATTCAGCTACTAGATAAACAAGAGCTAAGCCTGAAGACCTGAGTGTGGATGCGGATGCCCCCATGTTGTGCCGCAGAGCTTCTGAATTATGTTATTTCTGGTTATTAGCCTCGGCAACTGGACTTAAATGTTCTCTAAAGCTTAACGTTCTATCCAAGGCCACGCCTAAAGATTTTGGACGTTTATTGTGGTTGTCGTGTGTTCTCAAAGTGAACGTTAAGGGTTCTTGACGCCAGATTATTGTTTAGGTGGAAGCAGGTTACTTTGGTCTTGGAGGCATTGGGGCGAAGTCTCCATTTTTGAAAGTAATTTCTAGGTCTTAGTAAGTCTCGTAAGAATCTCTTCAGCTTCTTCTAGTGACTTTGTTTGGGTTAATAAAGCCCAGTCATCAGCATAGCCAAACTTTGTTGTTGTCGGCATGTCTGTGATGTAAAGGCTAAAAAGCAGTGGTGCAAGTACTGAGCCTTGTGGCAGATCATTTTTGAGTTTTCTGTGGGTGCTTACTTCGGATCCTATAGTTACTTGAAATACTCTGTCGGTGAGCATATTTTCTATTAATCTAGCGGTGAATTTGCACGGAATATTACATTACAAGAGTTTATAAATTATTCCTTCTCGCCAAGCGGTGTCGAAAGCTGCTGACAGATCTATGACCGCAGCAGAACTCTTTGGTGTTTCTTTGACAGCCGGCTTCTATGTAAGGATTGTTGGGCTTATTCTGTTAAAAATTAGTCTTTCGAGTAGTTTATATATTATAGACAGTAGAGCAATTGATCGATAGCTTTTTGGGTGATCAGCTGATTTACCCGGTTTTAGTTTTGCTATGACTTTTGAGTGCTGGAATTCCCGTGGGACTCTGCCGGTCTGAATTATGTTTGTGAAGAAATATTATAGCCGGTTGTTTATGTATTTCCCACAATAACATATAGTATAATAATAAAAACCATCGGTATGGCTTGTGATAAATACTAAAAAAATTAGGTTGAAGAAAATTGAATTTCAAATATCAAAATCGTTGTACGTAAAGAAAATGTATTTTCTCAGCTTACGATAAAGCAATTTCCTTTTTTTTTAATCCGACGTAAATCGAATATAGCTATCTAAAAAAACGCATTACCAAATGCCAGAGATGCTTTAGGTTTGTTATAAATGAATTAATTTATCTTTACTCCAGTCGTCACAGACAAAAATGCCACTGAACTTCTAAAAATCATACGAACCTGCTGAGTATTATTGAGAATGTTAATTTTGGAACCCCAAAAAATATGCAAAAAGTTTACTATTCCTACCGCTCGGCTTTCCTCTAAAACCACCGAAAAAAGAGAAAATCGATTTACCAAGAATATGTGCGTCGTAAAAAAATATTTCAAATAAAAAATGCGGCCGAGACTATTTTGGGCAAAAATGTTTATTAGCGCTTTTTGTGTAAAATAAAGTTTTCTCAAAAATATTGCTTGAAGCGTCGCCGCTACGCGGGCAAGAATAATTGTAAATAAAATTTGTATCAATTCGACGGTAAAAATTCGATATCTTTTGATCAGAGTGTCCTATTGACAAAACTTCTTTGAGGAGAGAAGTTCCAGTTGCAATCTATATCGCCCAGTCGTGCACCCAGTCCTATTCGTTCCAGTAAGTTTAGTCTTTCTATTGTCCTGATGCTAGGTAAATTATTTTCTTCTATTTTATGCAGTATCAGTTATTGTACCTCGGGATTTTATAACAGCACACCAGTTTAAGAATATATTTATAGAGGTTATCTCATGGAACTTTTATTTTGCCGTATCTACTGCCCTCAATATTTTCAGGTGCTTTCTCAGTCAACAATGAGATAAAAATATTTATTTCTGTTAAAATAGGCAATTCTTCCAAAGGTTTGAATCTTTTCTGATGTACTTCTTCTAGGAATTTTTCCAGCATTAATCCATAAATGCTGTTTTTGCGCTTCTTTTGGCTACTTCATCAACAATTTCGTTTCCCCTTTCCTGTATGTCCCAAAAACTATAAAAAAAACTAAATTTCACAAAATGACAGTTACAATTTTGGCGAGAGCGTTTTGAGTAGTTTAAATTTTGGCGAGAGCGCTAGTTAATTTTCAAAACTTTAAGCAGCACCTGGTAGATGTCGTTAGTGTATTATTAATTGCATAGCAACAAGGACTGAGATACATGTAGCATATAACTAGTTGCGTAGTTAGTTGGCGCAACAAACTTCAGTAACCATTGAAAAATCCTTGAAATTCATATGAAATAATATTTAGTAAGTATAAAATCTTTCAATATCGATTAAAACGTCATTCTAAATTGGTTAAGTCATATGTATAGATTGCACAAATAAAATATTAAATTTATCAAGTAAAAAAGCTAAAATGGGACCATACTTTATTAAATAAAATAGTATTTCTTTTGGTTCTTAGCGAAATTTTTACCCAATTTGTAAAATTAGAGGTAAGCATTCGCCAAAATTTAGAGTGTCAAAAACGCTCTCACCAAAATTTCAACTTTCATTTTTTTAAATGTGTAAAAGGAGTGTGCCAACTCTGAATTTTGATTAATAACGACGTAAATTGTAATTAAAATTTATGGAAATCACATTTTTGAAGTCCATAAAACTGTCATTCATAAATACTATTCGTCTAGTCGCTATTGAAAACAGCTTTACTCAGCATGAAATAATCGAATTATAAGAACTGTGTACTTTGGTAATGGTACTTGCCCTAGAGCAAACATCGAGAATTACCGACCACTATCCTTGCTATCACGTCTGTATAAATTACTAACTAAAATCATGACCAACTGCCTAACACATAAGCTCGATTTCTATCAACCTATCTAGCAGACTGGATTCACAAAACATTTTAATACCATAAACCACTTGCACACCGTAAGAACATTGATAGAAAAATGCACCGAGTATAATGTTTCAATTCATATGGCGTTCGTCGATTTCCATAAAGCATTCGATTCCATCGAATTATGGGCAGTGCTCGAATCTCTAGAAAATGTACGCATAGATTCCAGATACACTGACATAATTAAAAACATATATGAAAATGCCACCATGCATATAAAGCTGGACGAAAGCACAAAAACTAATCCCATAAGATTACAACGGGGAGTAAGACAAGGAGACACCATCTCTCCCAAACTATTTACCCTTGCTCTAGAAGATATTTTTAAGAAACTGGAATGGAACAATAAGTGTATCAACATCGACGGATCATTCTTAAACCACTTGAGATTCGCATAGTCGAGATTCGATAGTTTTAATAGCCGATAATATCCAAGAACTAAATGATATGTTACAATTAAATGCAGTTTCAGGAGCGGTAGGCTTAAAAATGAACTACAGCAAAACAAAAATACTGAGCCGAGACCAGACAAATATAACAATACAAAATCATACCATAGAAAATGTTGAACATTATGTATATCTAGGTCATGTTATCAAACTAGGAAATCCAAATCAAGATGCGGAAATTAAAAGAGCACAACTGGCATGGGGCGCTTTCGGCAAACTAGCACATATCTTGAAAAACACCTCCATTTCTATAAACTTAAAGAAAAAGGTGTATAACACATGCATACTACCAGTTTGTACCTACGGCTTGGAGACAGTAGCCCTTTGAAAATCTGCTAAAAAATTAGAAACAACGCAAAGAGCAATGGAACGAATCATGCTTGGAATATCACTAAGAAGATTAGAAACACCGAGATAAGACGTAGAACGAATATTATAGATATTGTGGAAGAAATTACAAAAATGAAATGGCGCTGGGCAGGTCACGTAGCCCGATATACTGACAAAAGGTGGACACGTAGAATTCTAAAATAGAGACCAAGGAAGACAACAAGAGGCATGGGAAGACCTCAAAAAAATGGGTAGATGACATAAGAGCAGTTTCAGACAAACAGTGGATTAGATTGGCGCAAGATAGAGAAAGATGGAAGCAATTGGGAGATACCTACATTCAGGAGTGGATGGAAAATTGTTGACAAAGAAGAAGAAGAGATTTAGCCCTAGTAGTTGCAGAAGATTTATGACTGACAATTGACAAAATCTTTTTTTGCTCTCTAACTCAGGTACATACCTATTTGATTTTAGATTTTTTTTGTCAATTTACTCTGTCATGCCGTTCCTTACATTTAGTGACATGACGCAAAGAACATGCCAAACAGTCCTCGGTAAGAAACGGATAATTTCTTGAGCCTAATGTCAACCAATAGTTCGACGCTGTATTGTCGACATACTCTTGACTAACTTAATTGGAATATCGGCCACGCGGCCCATCCAGATGAGCGTTTTTCTACAATAGATAAATGGTTGGTGCGCATTTCTTGTTACATTAGTAGTTTTAAGTTATCTACGTTAATTTGAATTAACACTTATTTTTTGCAATATCAAAGCTTAGTACAGTATCATCTAAACTTTTTAATAAAGTTCTCTGTTTTTAGAACGAACTCAAATTTGAGGACAAATGGAAAAAAATAAATCTTATTTAGTATTTTAACAGCCTATATTTGTGAAGGTACAGTCGTCACAGCTAAAGATGATGGTACAGGAACTGTAAATATAACATCCGGTATAAACAAAAAATGCTCTTACAAATAAATAATATATTTTATTAAAAAATATTACGTACAGTGAATATATACAAATCTCTACGGGAATAAACTACATGAATAGGTTTCCTGTCATATATAAAAGGAAGTTTTATTCAGATTGCATTGCAAATTCCATTTATTGCTAAAAAACTATTTAATAGACCTTTTTAAATAATTTAAACCTGACTTAAGTATTTGTTAGTATCCGAAATAATTTAATATGTTTATATGCAGCCATCAAAAAAATCGTAATTAGGGTACTCTATAGAATAAAAATAATTCAAATTTAAGAGAGCTAAAAGTTAGCCAACGACTCTCTAGTAAAGTCCATCTCCAACAATTAAAATATTTTGGGCATGTTATGAGAGCTAAAACAGAAAACATGGAAAGACTCATAATACAATGAAAGGTAGAAGGCCGAAGATCACGAGGAAGATCCCCAACAAGATGGATAGATCAAATTACAGGAATATGCCAAAGACCTATGCATGAATTAAAAGAAATGACCAGAGACAGAGATCTCTGGAGACTGACAATACACGACATCACGTCGACCACTCCCCCTGGGGGGGGGGGTCAGGATTGGAGAGATATAGAATAAAAATGTGGATAGTGAACAATTTTCAACACTTTCCAAGTAATAATTTTAGCTCTTCACAGCACTTACGCAAATTTTTCTTATTGACAGAAATGAGAAACTCACCGACAATTACCAATTTTTTGCAATTTCACGTCACGTTTCAACTCTTAGAAGTCTTTTAAGTTTTTAGGACTTTATTTTGCTTTTTCTTAAATCTTTTAATTAAGTTTAAGTTTCTTAATTTTGCCATAACGGTTCTATATAAATTAAAGTATGTGTAGAAACAAGTAAGCGACCTTATCTTCTCTTCTTTATGTATCATGTCCATTACTGGACGTTGGCTATCATAAATTTGCCGCAGCACTGAAGAATGACGACGATGACTGATTAAACCACTTACGTAGGTTACGAAGTCAAGATATTCTTCTACCGGGACCCCTCTTGCCGCATATTTTGCCCTAAATGATAAGATGGAGGATGTTATAGGTATCGCTTGATGTGGGCAAAATACTCTCAATTTTCGTATTTTTACGATTTTCAGTACTTCGAGTTGCTTTTTGACGTTGCAATACCTCTTCAATTGTCACTGTTTCAACCCAGTTTAAGCGTAGTAGCATTCATAACATCCAGATTTCGAAACCTTGAAGTTTATTTAATAGTGATTTTGTGAGCGTCCAGCTTTCAACTCCATACAATGATATCGAGAAGATGTAATATTTAACGAATCTTATTTTGAAGTTACTATTAATACTTCGTTCACATAATACTTTTTCATTCAGAAGAACACTGCTCTGGGCTTTCGAATGCGGAATTTTATCTCCTTCACTATCCCAAGTGTCATTTATATTGTAACGTGTCGAAAAGCCGATATGTTACATTTTGTCTAATTTTCCTTTATTTTACTAAATTTTGTATAACACTAAGTATATAGTTTATTATTTGGTCAGTATTGCTCAAGAGATTATTTCATGTAGCTAATATTTCCCAACACAACAACCGTCAATTTTTTGTGTTTTCTACGACCCGCTATACTCTGCTTAAAAGATATCGATTCCAATCTTTTATAAAATTCCGTTATGTTTTGTTTGCAAATATTCTAAATAATACCTATAAAGTTTATGAACAAGCTAAAATGATAGTGAAGTTGGGTAATGGAATCGAAATAAGACCAGTAAAAATCAACCGAGGAGTAAGACAAGGAGACACAATATCTCTAAAATTATTTACAGTTGCCCTAGAATATAATTTTTAAGTCAATAGACTGGAAAATAAGGGAATCTCTATTAACAGAAGATAGTTGAACCATCTTAGATACGCAGATGATGTAGTACTAATAGCCGACACGTGGAATGTACTGAATACGATGATTATAGAGCTACACACAGAATCCCTAAAAAAGAACTGAACATGAATTTCAGCAAAACTAAACTAATGTCAAACAAAGATGACAAACCTATGATAAACATCGAAGGGACAAAGATAGAACACCAAGATGAATATATATATATATATATATATATATATATATATATATATATATATATATATATATATCTGGGTCAAAATGTCAAGGTAAGCAAAGAAAATCAGACTACCGAAATAAGCAGACGTGTAAAAATGGGATAGGCAGCATTTGGAAGGCTCTCATACGTACTTAACAATAAAAATATACCTCAAAGACTACGAACTAAAGTGTTTAATTCCTGTATCCTACCTGTACTTACATATGGAGCTCAAACCTGGACATTCACTAAAATAAACATGGAGAAGATCAGAAAAACTCAGAGAGCTATGCTGGGTATCTGACTCAAAGACCATAAAACCGATGAAAACATTCGGAGTAGAACAAAAGTAAAAGATGCTGTCGAACAGGCAGCTAAACTGAAATGGAAATGGACTGGACGTAACGAACATCTTACGGATGGCCGATGGAATAAAGAAATCGGGAATTGGCGGCCATATGAAGCCAAAAGACCACGAGGAAGACCTCAAATGGAGCGACGATATTAAAAGAACTGCAGGGCCAATGTACATAGAAACGTCTTACAAACAACAGAGATGAATGGCGAGAATTAAGAGAGGTCTATATTCGGCAATCCGAATAGAGAAAAAGGGCTTAAAAAAAACCTTTTAAGTTATTGGCACAATGCCGCCAAAGTGTCCATCTATGAAAACCGTTAGGTTAGCAAAATTTAGATTATTTCATTCTCCTAGAGACGTCAACGGTACTTTATCCAAGTAAATATTTTTCTATAAAAGGCACCTTTTTAATTCTTTTTATTTTTTGTTTTGCAAGCAAGAGAAGAACGACGATTCTACGCGTGTACGAGACTCGTCTAAAAAGGGTAAGATTTTTATTTTTCTACCTGTTGTTCCTTCCTATATTTTATTTGCATTTTCTCGTCTAATTAGGGTCCTAGGACGGAGACCACTTTCATTCATCCTAGTTTGGAGGCCCTCTTTATCCTAATCTTTTTGTCTCAGTTTGGACGTAAACCCCCTAGGCTCGGAGATAAGTAATGTTTTTAGTTTTTTTTCTATCTCAATACCATATTATGCTGTAATTATGTAATCCACCGGTATTTTGCTGACTACCATATATACCATATATAGTTTTTAAAGTATTAAGTTTTGAGCCGCATTTTTCGCATTCTCCACTCTAGTTCTTTCGCAAGCAACACAGTATCATCTGCATATATATGATCACTGATCTGAATTCCGTTGACCGTGATACCTATCTTAACCCTGGTAAGTATCTCTTTAACAATATGCTCGGAGTACAGGTTAAAAAGCAGTGGTGACAAGATGTGCCTGTATATCTCAAAAATTTCAATTTATTCAGAAATCTTTCTTCTTTCTTTTTCAGCCTGTGTTCGTCCACTGCTGGACATAGGCCTCTTCCATTTGCTTCCATCGATTTCTACTTTTGGCAATTCTCATCCACTGCTTGCCCGCGACTTGTTTGATATCGTCTGTCCACCTCTTCTGCGGTCTGCCTACTCCTCGCCTGTTCTCTCTTGGTCTCCAGTTTGTTAATCTTTGTGTCCATTTTTCGGGATTATCTCGGGCAACGTGTCCGACCCATTGCCACTTGAGCCTTGCAATACGTTCTGAGACATCAGTAATTTTTGTTCTTTCACGAATGACGTTATTTCGAATCCTGTCTCTCAAACTAATCCCTAGCATGGCCCTCTCCATTGCTCTTTGGGTTGTACTGAGCTGCTCTAAGGTTTTCTTTGTGAAGGCCATGGTCTCCAGTCTATATGTAGTCACAGGCAAGATACATTTGTCATAAACTCTACGTTTTAGACACATTGGTATATCTTTATTCTTTAAAATAAAGCTTAATTTGCCGAAAGCTCCCCAAGACAGTTGTATGCGTCTTTTTATTTCGGCTATTTGATTCTCTTTGCCGATTTTAATGGTATGTCCAAGATATATATAGTGGTCTACATTTTCAAGACTGACGTTGTCAATAACAAGATTAGTTTGTAAATTACTCATTATTTTTGTTTTCTGAAGGTTCATTTTGAGACCTATTTTATTTGACTGCTGGTTTAATTCCTTCAACATTTGCTCCAGTTCCTTGATATCTGTACTAAATAATACTATGTCATCCGCAAACCTCAAATGACTCAAACGTACACCATCAATGTTTAGACCTTTTTCCTCCCAGTCAAGCTTTTTGAATACATTTTCCAATGCTAAGGTAAAAAGCTTTGGTGAAATAGTATCACCTTGTCTAATACCTTTATCAAGGCGCATTTTTTCAGTTTTTTCGTCTTCATTGATTTTGATGTGGAATGTGGCCTGTTCATAAATGTTTTTAATGAGTGTAGTGTACCGTGAGTCTATTCGAGCATCCTTCAGGGCTGACAAAAAGGACCAAGTCTCAATACTATCGAAAGCCTTGTGAAAGTCGATAAATGCCATATGTAAAGGTACATTATATTCTGTGGTTTTTTCTACTAGTATTCTGATGGTTTGTAAGTGATCATTAGCGCCAAACCCTTTTCTAAATCCCGCCTGTTCAACCGGTTGATATAAATCAAGTTTTTGTGTTATGCGGTTGGTTATTATTCTTGTTAACAATTTGTATAAGTGTGACAACAAACTTATAGGTCTGTAGTTTTCAATATTAGTAGTGTCTCCTTTCTTGTGTAAAAGTATTATTTCGGCGTTTTCCCATAGGCTGGGTATTCTTTTTTCTGTTTACTGTTACTGTTACTTATTCAGTAAGACTTCCACAACTTCTACAACGATGTTGCCGCCCATTTTTAACATTTCAGACGTTATACGATCCTCGCCGGGAGCTTTTTTGTTTTTCATTTGCTGTAAGGCATGTCTAATTTCCGAAGAGGTTATTTTAGGGAGGGTTTCCGAGCCGACGTTTAGAATTGTTCTGTGGTCTGTTTCGGGGTTCTGTATAGTAGATGTATAAAGATTCTTATAGAACGTTTGTATTTCCTTGATTATTTGAGTTTTTTCGGTCACCGTATTCCCCTGTTGATTTTTTATTTTAGTTATATTTGATTTTCCTTTAGTTAAATTTGATTTCAATACTCTCATGTTTCTATTGTTTTCGATGGTTTGCAATATTTGTTTTGTTTTATAAGCCCGCAAGTCTGACCTTATGCTCTTTTTAACTTTATTGTTGATAGCTTTATACTCTGGTAATTCTTTCGATGTTCTTCTTCTTTCTTCCATTAAATTAAGTGTTGTTTGTTTCAGTTTCGTTTTTCTGGGATTTTTATTTTTATCACAGATCTTTTTTGCAGTTGATATTATGTCGTTCGTTAATTTTTGTGTTATTTCATTTATATCTTTCGTGTTGAATACTGGTAGAGGTCCTAGTTTCTTTTTTAGTTCACTTTGATATTCCTCTTGATTCAGAAAATCTAGATATTCAGAAATATCTAGACCAATTCTGTCAACTGCTCTACATGAACTGTAATATAGGGTAGAGACAAGAAGTTTTGGTCAGTCAGTAAAATGTTAAACAATATGTATTAAAATCCATATTGTTGTAAGTTCTTGTTCAAATTTCCCGTTATATCTTTCATTCAGATAATATCTACTGGATATTTGTAAGCATTTTTCACACTCACAAAATTATATTATTTTTATGTTTCTCCCTTTCTATCAATTATAGTCTCTGTTACGGTGAATGGCACCCCACATAGATATATACAAAGAAGCGGCATAGAGCGATACAGTAGCTTTAGTCTGTTCTTATTCGAAAAATTCGACAAAAATATACAGTAGTTACAAAATAAAATTTAACCGCAAACAAGAACTCTAACGAAAGTTATAAAAAATAGAATTTTCCAGAAGATGGATAAATGGCAAATTTGGCATAAATAAAATTATTTTTATTTAAATGTTAGTGATGCTTTCGGGTTAAGATACAAAATTTGTACTGTAGTTAATGCAAAATATTGTTAAAAAGGTCCACGATTCGAGTTT
The DNA here is from genome assembly GCA_918026665.1 of Diabrotica balteata. NCBI lineage: Eukaryota > Metazoa > Arthropoda > Insecta > Coleoptera > Chrysomelidae > Diabrotica > Diabrotica balteata. The sequence goes on along the minus strand of OU898281.1, from coordinate 33,170,214 downwards.
TTTAATTATACTTTGATAACTTATACATGCTTTTGGCTATATCTATTAAGTATTGTTAAGATTCTGTGTTGTATACACATTTACAACTCAAATGGCTTTCCTAAACCAGCCCAATGATCAGGTACTTCCAAAAAATACTTATGCATCGCCTCCATAAAACGTTTTTGATACTCTTCTGGCGAGATTATAGTGGGTAATTTGCCTTGTCCTCCTAAAATACCACTTTTCTTGACCATTGTTTCTAATCTCTTATCCCAGGTAAACGTTCTTATATAATCTGAAATCATATAATACGATAATAAACACATATTATAATAGAATAGATATATATAATAGTCTCAAAATTCTAACTATATATATTAAAATAAAACATCACCAAATGTATCTACGCAATAAAACTAATATTTACCTATAATTCCTAGAACTAATTCCTTATTATCAGGATCCAGTCCAACTAATAATGAATAATCCATTACAGATTGGGCTGATAAAAATTCTGTATCGTTCTGGATGGCGTTTATTAATACGGTTTTGGAATGTTGTAATACATATAACGGGGAATCACAGGTCACTAAAATAACAATATTGTTAACAAATTAATATGTTCTTCTGAGGAAAGTGCAAAATTTAATAAATCGTCGTCAGAGTTTTGCCTGTTTCATTTTAAAAACAGGAATGTACCAGTAAACATATCGTTACAATTATACAGTGCAAGTATCTCATAACATATTTTATGAACCATAAAAATAAAATTAATAAATATTTGAATAACTAAACTGAGGTATTTGTTAATCGTTTTTATGATGTTTCAGTTGCATAAATGAAAATGGCTTGCATTTTGTAAGATAATTCTAAATAAGTTCATGGGGTAAGTAATACCACACTTGACAGCTCCTTTCACATTCTTTTCAGCGACGGGTTTGAGTTTGAGTTATAGGGAGACTCTTTTTGTATTATCGAACCTTAGCTAAGCTTGTAATAGAAGACCCCATATGTTGGTCATTTTAATCAGCATTTTAATATAGTTGCGTTATGGCAGAATCACCAAAGAATTACACCAAACAATAAATCATTAGTAAGAGACAATTATATATAATAATAAATAAAAAATAAATGCTTACTTTTCATTAAATTCTCATCTAGCAGGACTATTTCTTCTCCTTGATTGTCAGGAATAACTAATCTATTCCTCATAGATCCTTTGAGATCAAATTTTTGAGAAACCTTTCTGTTATAGAACAAGTTCTCCATGACTAGAATATTTGATCGATAGGGTACACTAGAATTGTTTTTAAATACTATCTGGTATATTCCTAAAATTTTTCCCAAGAGGGTCAGTTGTTTGGTAGCTTGGCATTTGTGCATGTAGGCAAAATAATTGGAAGATGCTTCGAGAAATAAATGAATTTCCGATTTTGACATTTCTTTGAGTATAAATCTATCGTCTGAAACAAATAAAATTAATAAATGTTTAATATTAAAAAAATATATCGTTGATTATAAATGCGGTGTCGCTATGAAGCGGCGGTAATATATCGTGATACATTAAGCGTACAAATATGTCGCTATGTTCCTCTTTACGGTGATCACAACTATCAACCTAGAGAGCTTCCACTAGCGTTTAGTTAGGGTAGAATTGAGTGCAATACTCATTATTGCACTCAGCGGATATTAAAAGATGAAAATAATCATTAGAAAGAAAGTTAAATAAATTTATAAAAGTCGAGTTTATCTTCCAAACATTACTATAGGTTGGTTATATCATAAAAATATATATCTCACGTACAAATTATCGTAATTCATGTTAAAAAATAAGGCTTACCTATGGTTTTCGAAAAATTTGATCCGGATTTTCCACCTCTTGCATTCCATTGCGCAGATCTGGATAATGACCTTATATAGCCCTCTTCGCCCATCGGCAAAACAGCAGCTCTAAGTGCTGCAAATTTTTCAGCTAAGTAAACCCTACAGAAGAAATTGCTAGTTCCGTCCTGGAATTGTACCTCAACGTGAGTTTTACGTACTTTCTTAGCATCCTCTTGTAGTTCTGCCAATCTCGATTGTTCAGCACTAAAAAGCAGAGTTAAATGCATATTATTATAAGAAACAAAACCAAAAGGGGCAGTTGCTGCAAAATAAAACTAGGTTGTCAGTCCCAAGCCCAGATAAACGAGGAGGCTACAGGCAGGTTAGCACCCTACTGATAGATTTCAAACCCATATAGCTCATAAAAACAGGACTATTTTTCGGAATAGAAAAGATTTCAACGTTTCCTACGAGGTCTGCTGTCCTACATATATAAAAAGCAGGGATCCTTTGTATATCCACGTTGCTGTCCAAACGTTCTGTCGACACAAATAATCCATTGGAGCATGTGATATTGCAACAGATCAATAACTCTCTTTATGTCTTCATATTTTTCACTCAAACGAACTGAATGATCTATCGAGACTGAAGCAAAAAAATTTTCATTGTGAAACAGAAAACACTTCAAGCTTCGCTTTGAGTTATCGATAAACAGTCGCCATTCAGTTGTCTTATAGGCTGAAATTCCCAACTCTTCTATTAAATCGCATACATTATGGCAAAACACAAATCCGCCATCACTTGGAAAGTATCGTAGAAACGAACTTTCCCTTCATCGAAAATAGGTTACCTTAGCTTGCTTTTCAAGCTAGTTTTTTTCAAAGCAATCTTGATGCTAAGACCTGTGAAGGTTTTTTGGATAGCTACAAATCTCGTACTAAATCATTCAATTCTTGCTGCTTCAATCCCATCTAACGGAGGAGGTTAGTCTCAGCCAATAGGAGAGCAATCGTGTTTCCTATGATCCATGCTAAATTGTGGGGTAGAGAAAAAACTTGACGAGATAGAGAAAAACTAATTATAACCCGACAAGCGAGAGCTGGCGGGTTGCGCGTAGAACAAATTGAAAAATGGAAGGGATTGCTCATGTCTATTGCAGTCGGCTAGGAGTTCACATCGTGTATAACCGTTTAAGTACCTATACTATATACCTATAATCGCGATTAAGTACCTCTCCTATCTCTCTTAGAATAATTCCTTTTCTATTTTCGCGCAACTCACCCGCCAGCTCTCGCTTGTCGGATTTTTGTCGATTGCAAGGATGATAGCATTATCTGCAAACGTACCAGTGATGGTTTCATTATTGGAGCGTAGATCTGCTGAGTATAGCACATTATAATATTGGACCAAGAACGCCGCCCTGTGGGACACATGATTTCATAGAAAAATTATTGGAATTACTTTGATTCACTCTTGTTCGGAATTCTCTTCCACTTAGATAGGAATTAAACAGTTTCAGGTAGGTGATGGGAAGATATTTCTTGATTTTGAAAATCAGGCCTGTGTACCAAACCTTGTCAAAGGCTTGACTAACGTCTAAAAAGGCAGCTGTGAAGTACTGTTTGCTTTCCATTGCAGAATTTATGGAGTGTACTATTCTGTGAATCAGCTGTATCGTTGAGTGTTCTTTTCGAAAGCCAAATTGGTGGTTGGGTATCCATTCGAGGTATCGAAGTTCTAGGTTTTTTGAAGTTTTTGATCTGTTTCCATATTGAGTTATCGTGCCGGATAAGATTTGTTATGTTGTTTGTAAATGACAGTACTTGTGCCTCTTTAAGTTTGGATTTTAGTTGATTGCTTAGCCTGTTTAATGTATTGTTGTCTGCTGAGGCATCGGTTCGGTGCCATTTGGTCCTAGCCTTCCTTTTTTGAGCTACCACCTTTTTTATTATAGCTGGGATGCATTGGGCTTTGCTACATGTATTGTTCGCAGGTGTAGCATTTTGTATGGCCTCTATGAGAGTATTTTTTAAGGCTGTTATTGTTTCATCTACATCTCTTGTTGTTTTAAGGCTTACTTGTAGATTGATATCTTTTTCTAATTTGCTACGGTATTTGTCCCAGTGTGCAGCCTTGGAGCGACCGTTTTGTAGACCATGAAGCTGCTAATTGTTGCTATAATTGGGGATGAAAGGGTCGGATGAAAGGTCATAGCTAGGAATGACTTCCACGTAAGCAAGAGAGATGTTCTAAGTGATAAATAGATCCAGCAGATCAGGTGTTTTGTTTGGATCCGTTGGCAAATATATAGGAGAGCTTGTTGACAATAGGTGGTAATTGTTTTCATGTATTAGGCTGACTAGTTCTCTGGCATAAGTGATTGTGAGACGAGATCCAAATAATGCATGTTTGCTGTTGAAGTCTCCCCCTACAATGAATTTATGTCCTTGAGTTTGAAAAAAGTTTGTGAAACCTTCTTTCTTTAAGTTGTATCGGGATAGACAGTAGACTGCTGTGACTGTTAGTTCGTAAGACCTCATGCTGACTTTGATAACTGTAGCTTTCAAGCAATTTTGAGCATACTTTGGTAGTTCTGCATGTTTAATGGTATTTTTTATCAGAACAGCCGATCCAACGTGGGTTGTATTGTATGGATGGTTTGAAGAATAGGTTGGGTAATGAGTTATCTTGAAGTAAGTTTGACTTGTGAAGTGGCTTTAACTGATTAATAATTAATAAATTAATAACACGAAATGATATAATACACTCAGATAAAAAAAAAGGAAAATGAAGAAAAAAGGTAACCACTTGCGTTAATATGACTATATAGTGCATTAGAGTAAAAACGGGAAAAAGTTAAAAGAAATTAAAGAGAAATCGAGGAAACACAAAATTTGGACGAAATGAATCGAGTTGTTAGAGACAGAAAAATAAAATATTAAAATATATGAGTGACGAGAAACCTGATCCGAATTTAACACCGAAAAGTTCCTAGAAATAAAATGGAAGTAATCTTACCTCACATCTGGATTTGCCGTAATATTTGCCACATTACTTGCTTCTTTATTTTTCAAAAATCCTAACAAATTCTTCCCCTTATCATCATCTAGTTTTTCCCTTTCGCTATTGCTTCTCCTCTTTAGAATCGGGCTGTTGGAAAGATCTGCCTGCGGTTTCTTAGCGGTCAAATCTTCCAATAACTTTTTATATTCGACTGAAGCTAGAGTATACGAAACTATAGAACTGGGTTCACTTTCGAGAACTACTAATGGAATTGATGAATCAGATAAGCCGTAATGTTCGCCGTTATTAAATGGAGCCTAAAATAAAATATTTATCAATTAAATAATCTAGACGAATACTAATATGAAAAATGAAAACAATTTGTTGTGTGAGAATGAAATACCCATTCGTCAGCCTAATACCAAACGAAATACAAGAATATTTAGTTGGATTTAAGCTTAAACCATTTTGTTCCAACCACAAACATACATTATTTACCTCATATTGCAAAAGATCTCTATCCTATTTATCATGTACACAACGAAATAACTTAAGATCATCAGTAAATAGCAGAAAGTGTGAGTTTTTGATAACCTTGCCAATATTGTTAATAAACCAGTTAAAAACAAGAAACCACAATGAGAGCCTTTTGGGGGGTGACCAGAACAGCAATGGAATTCTTTTAAAATATAATTGGTAATACGAACTTGCTGTGTACGTTCCATCAGAAAACTTTTAATCCAATTAACAATGGGGTCACTAACACCAGATGTATGAAGTTTGTGGACCAAAAGGTTATAATTAACCTGGACAAAGGCCAAAGGCCTTTGAGAAATCCTTGTAAGTGCTGTCGACCTGAATTTTATTCTCAAATGCACCCAACAAGTATTGTTGGTAATTAACAAGGTTTGTTTTACTGTTGACTTCCTACTAGAAAATCCATGTCGCTTCTCAATAATTATGTTTCTGCAAACCCAGATGAAATTTATCGATGCTAATTTATCAAGAAGTTTCGGGATTGTTGATTGAACCTATACCTCTATAATTGTTAACACACTTACGATTGCCAGATTTACAGATAGGTGTAAGAAAACTATTTTTCCAATATTGTGGAAATACAGATGACGACAATGATCAATTGAAAATTTGTTGTAAAGGTTTACAAAGGGAAAAATACAGTTCTTAATAAATGCTGCAGGTATATCATTAGGAAGTGAAGAATATGTAGTTTTTAAACTCTAATAATCCCCTCGAAATCATCAGTCAGACTAAATTTCAGAATCTGGAAATCCACGCTATGGTCCAATTCAAAATTAGGTAAATTATACTCACCATCTTACTCATCTTTAATATACATTACACTTTAATAAGAACTAGACCTACGTATAGCACTGAAATGCCTCCAAAAAGAGCGGAGATTACTTGAAAGACTTGCTTGAATATTCTCTAAATGGTTCTTATAACATACTGCTTGTAATGATTTACATCTTTCCCTTAACACCGAAAATTCCTCATTTGAGTTGCCTGATGTTTTAAAATTCCTGTGGGCTATTTTTTTCTGTATGACGAGCTCAATTAATTCTCGCAAAAACCAAACTGGAAAGTTCAATGATTTAAACCGTTTGATAGGAACAAACGTATTCATGGCATCATATCATGCCGCAATTAATATCTTATTCATCTAATACCTTGTTCCAAGGAATTGAGGCTAAATATTCATTTAAAACTTGATAATCATGATAGAAGAAGATTTAAGAAACACATTTAAATTGGCTGCATGTAACAATATAGTATAAGCTGAATCAGTTGGAATCGACACAACTGCATCTGAGTACAGAAAAGTAGATCTACAAATTTATTATTAAGGTTAGGCAAAGTATTTTAAAAATTGTAGCAAGTACAAATAATATTTGAGAGAGATACAGTCAACTGTAACGCCATTATTAAGATTATCCCAAGATGCCTCAGGTAGGCTGTAGTCAGCATAAATACAGAATTCACAATCACTGAATCTATCCGCTAAGTCCAACATACAGGTGGAATGCTCCCCAGATGCCGTGGAGGAAAGTACACAGCACCAATTACTAACTTTTTTGTGACACACATTACCTGTGTAAAAACATGTTCCACAGAGGAATCGCTAGGCCTAACCATCATTGAATGAAGGCGCTTATGAACAGCAATAAGAACACCACGACCACGAGTCTTTGAACTAATTTGAGTGTCCCTCTCATGTCAATACACATTTAAGTCACTCAATCCCAATTCAGCATCTAAGATTCTAGATGTAAGCCATGTTTCAATAGTAATAATAACATCATAACTAGGGAGGCTCACGGCATGTCTAAAATTCTGAAGTTTGGTGCACATTCCTCCAACATTTTAAGTACCCCATTAAAGTACTTGATCTTCAAGTCATTCTTACCCTGCATTTTTGTGCATTCTAACTCCTAATAAACGGCCTTCACTTTCTCACGCTGTAAAGAGGTAAGATCAGCTGCAATGCGCAATTTAGAATACGTTGAAGCTCTACGATGTTTTAAACATCATTTTTACTATTGCTGAATCATGAAATGCGACTTTAAGAGGTCTTGGTTTATGTGTTAGTGGACCAAGACGAAAAGCTTTAAAGGTGCTGTTCGTTACAACTATTTTATTGAGAATTCCTTGGACCTCATTTCTATCGTATTCAGCACGGATGTTAGATTCACTGGAATCATTTTCAGGTACATTATATGTATATATATATATATATATATATATATATATATATATATATATATATATATATATTATATATATACATCCCGCCATCATTTTAAACTCGTTTCACGTTGCAGTAATTTAGCATCACCAAGAAAATCTATTATTTTCTATATATAAGTCGTGTATGTTCGTTTAGTGCACCTCTGTTGGCTTAGCAGCGTTGTCGGTTTTTCAATATTCTGATTTTTTTTATATATTTAATTTTTTACATCAATCCTACGTTTTAACATCGATCATTTAAAATCACTGTATTTGCTATCATTTTAAAGCCAATAGATGTTGCCGGTATTAATACTTAAAATAATATCTAGGTACATAAATATCGATCCGTTTTCGGTCAACGTGCTAACGACCTGCTAACACGTTGCGGTCTTAACTGGTTTTTTCTTTGCCTAAATGTTAGATATATTTATTTAAGGTAGATATTTTTCCCAGAGAATTGTGTAGGGGAATATTTTACATAAATTTCAATTTACAACCTGTTTAATCCAAGCTATTGGTGAATAGTTTGAGGTAAATATTATGTTTTTATGGGATTACGCCTCAATTATTGGTTGTAATTGTGATAAGAATCACATTTTTAATTAACTTGTGTTTGACATTTTGATTTCCATTCCGGAAATCGTTCTCAAAAACGTTTTTTTTGTACAAAATGTGTATACACATTTTAGATAATTTGTACAATAAACAATAAATATTAGTTAATTAAAAATGTAATTAATATTACATTTTTATATACATAATATACATAAAAAAATAATATTTAACTTAACCATGCAACAAGAAAGTATTTCACAGAACCTCGGTAAATAGTTTTCAAAAATCTACGGTTATTTAAATTCTAAATAGTATGAGAGATACTATTGTACTATATCTATACTCTAATATGTATCTATATGTATCTATACTCTAAGATGTACAGTTGATTATGCTTTGTTTTTTTTTTTTAACAATCTTAAAAGATACAAAAAAAATGTTTTCTTGTAAAACGTTTTTTTTACATTCTAAAGAAAAATGATTAAAATAAAAGTTGTAGACCATAAAAGGTTTTTTATGTTGAGAGATACCAAATTAAAATATATAATTAATTGAGCAAGGTAATTGCAAAAAACCCTAAACTCTAAAATATTATGTTTTTAGTAATTTATAAATGATAATAATTGAATTTTTTGCCCAACGGCAGATAATATAGCTACTTCAAATTATCGCAAGTAATGGGTTTTTAAGGTGTGCTAAATAGTAAGCAAATCACTTTGAACTTGTCCAAATACTTGTCCAATACTTGTATGTACAAGTATTTTGTAATTTGCAATCTTAATGGCTTATAAGAAAACAAAGAGACAAAAACAGAACCATATTTAACCAATAAGAACTAAGATAACATTTAATTCTTAAAATCATATTTTTTATTGTTTATTAGTACAAGATCTAAAAATTGAAAAGATTTTGAATTAAGATCTATAATATATGATCGAAGTTATAGATGGCTTACACAGTAAAGGAGTAAAATGTTATAACCCATTAAAATAATGGTATTCGTAAATTACCGCCACGGAAAAGTACCATGGAGGTAAGAACTGACTGAGCTTGTTTTTTTTTTAGATTCGGACTTTAAATTGAAGCACGCTTGCAAAATATTTAATATCTCGGCTTCTGTGGCACGTAGAACCTTCATTTCTTTACTAGGGTAGCTCAACCAAATAATAAGAATTGTGCTATTTTGACCTATCTTACTAAATTTTTCCGTTGAAAGTACGAACTCTTATAAAAGCGAGTTCGATTTACAGAATACACGTGTGTATAGAGAGTACAGAGTGACTATCTGGTCAAGTACAGTCGTTTAGATAATCGCTCTTTGGGATAAACAAATTGGATAACTTTGTGATCTATGTGAAATATACCACACTTTAATAATGTATTCTTCTTCTCTTCTTCAGCCTTCATTTATCCAATGTTGGACATAGGCCTCCTCCAATTGCTTCCACGCTTCCCTATCTTTTGCAATTCTCATCCACTGCTTTCCAGCTACAGCAGTTATATCGTCTATCCATCTCTTTTTAGGTCTTCCCACGCTTCTTTTTGTTTCTCGAGGTCTCCAGAATGTCACTTTATGAGACCATCTGTTGGTGTCTTGTCTTGCTACATGTGCTACCATTGCCATCTCAATGTCGCTATTTTTTCCATGATGTCGGTTACTTTAGTTCTTTGACGTATTTCGGTGTTAGGAATTTTGTCTCTGAGGCTTATATTTAACATGGCCCTCTCCATGGCCCGTTGAGTTACTCTTAATTGTTCTGCCATTTTTCTTGTTATTGCCATAGTTTCCAATCCATAAGTTGCAACTGGTAGTATACAAGTGTCATAGGTTTTTCGTTTTAAGTGAATTGGGATTTTTCTGTCTTTTAAAATGAAGCTCAACTTACCAAAAGCAGCCCATGATATTTGTGTCCTTCTTTTAATTTCTAGGGTTTGATTTTCCTTTTCGTTTTTAATTGCATGTCCTAGGTATAATATATTGTTCTACCTTTTCTATATTGATGTTATCTATCGTGATGTTTTCTAGGCTGTTGCTTAATATCTTTGTTTTGTCGAGATTCATTTTTAATCCTATTTGATTCGATTTGTGATTTAAATCTTGTAGCATTGATTTTAGTTCATGGATATCTGTGCTTATTAGTACTATGTCGTCTGCAAAACGCAAATGGTTAAGATATTCTCCATCTATTTTTAATCCATTTTCGGCCCAATTTAGTTGTTTGAAAACATTTTCTAGTGCCAAAGTAAATAACTTGGGTGAGATGGTGTCGCCTGTCTCACACCTTTGCCAAGGTCTATTTTTCTAGTTTCCAGATCATCATCTATTTTTACGTGAAAAGTAGCATCATCGTATATATTCTTAAGGAGGGCAGCATATCTTGAATCTACTCTGGCGTCGTCCAATGCTGTTAAGAAAGCCAATTCTCGATACTGTCGAATGCTTTGTGATAATCGACAAATGCCAGATGTAGTGGTATGTTGTACTCTATTGTTTTTTTTTAATAATGGTCCGAATTGTTTGCAAGTGATCGATAGTGCTAAAACCCTTACGAAAGCCTGCTTGCTCCACTGGTTGGTATGCATCTAGTTTAGCTGTCAATCTATTTGTTATTATTCGGTTAGTAGTTTGTAAAGGTGTGACAATAAGCTTATTGGTCGGTAGTTTTCTATATTTGCGGCGTCCCCTTTTTTATGGAGTAGAATGACTTCCGCATTTTTCCATGTGTTCGGTATTTGTCCTTCCAATAGGCGTTTATTAAGTAATGCTCTTATTGCCTCTTCTAATGCAGTGCCTCCCATTTTTAGCATCTCTGAAGTCATTTTATCTTCTCCTGGTGTTTTCCCATTTTTCATTTGTTTTAGGGCGGCTCTAATTTCTGATGTTATTATTTCAGGGAAGTCCTCTGAGCCCACATTTAAGATATGTTTTTTTGGTATACCGGGGTTCGGAATAGTAGAACTATACAGCTTCTCATAAAATTTTCGAATTTCTCTAACGATCTCTTCCTTCACAATGTTCCACGGTCGTCTTTTATCTTTATAATTTTATTCCTGCCAGCGGATTTACATGTTTTTAGTACTTTCATGTTCTTATTATTTTCTATGGTTTCAAGAATCTGGTTTGTTCTATAAACTCTGAGGTCTTAATATTTTTCTTAACGCTTCTGTTGAGCGCTTTATAGTCCGGGTTATCTCTGTTCGTTCTTCTTCTTTTCTCTATCTGTTCTAGAGTTTCGGGTTTTAGTTTAGCTTCCTTTTGTTTTCTTATTCTGCAACAGAGTTTCTTAGTGACTGTTTGTATGTCTTTAGTTATTTTCTCAGCTAGTTTCTCTATATTCTTGTGCTCAAAGGTATTTGCTACTAGTTTTCGTGCTAATTCCTCTTGGTATTTCTCTTTATTACTGGCTAGGATGTCTGCCGTCGGTAAAGGGTTTGTTGTTAATAGTTTTCGTCTTTCTCTCTTTACGTTAATACGTATATCAGCACGAACTAGTCTATGGTCACTGCCGGTGTTAAATTTGTTCAATACCTCGATGTTTATAACGTATTAACGTTATTATATATATTAATAACGTATTATCTGCCCCAATTTAAATTAGTTATATTAAATGCCATTATGTACAAACGAAGGTATTAACATTTATAAATTACTGCAAAATAATTGAGGGTTTTTCGGCAAAATACGAAAGTACGTTTCTATTTTGAGAACGATTTCCGAATTGGAAATTGAAATGCCAATAAACGTACTTTAACCTTTAATTGTGGCTTATTCCCATTTAATTAGTAATTATGTCTTGTTTATCTCTGCACTTGGTCACACATATTCCTTCAGGACTGTAAATACGGACCACTTTACGTTTTTCTTTTTAGTTTCTTTGACAAGTGGGGATTGTCTATTCGGTTATTTCTTAATATGGACTATCAGTAATTGTTTAGTAAAGTCAATTACTGATAGATCTATTATAGAAGTTACCCATACTTTTCCAGTAGTCATTTAGACGGTTCATCTTAATTGTCCTCATTTGGAATATAAGCCCGAGAAAAGTTTTAAATTCTGTTTGTGTTGTCTGTTTCCAAAACGCAATCCTCGATTTTTCTAAACGACTTTCTGCAAATATTTCGTCAGAGTCACTTCCACCATTCATTTAATCTACATCATCCTCGCCAGATGCTTCTAAAAATGATTGTAATTCAGCAGTGGTCAATCTACGTTTATGTTTACGTCTAGCTTTTTTAGACGTCGAACACATAATATTATTTACATCCATTTTTTTACAAATACTATAACTTACTTTAACATACGTAATTAACAATGAAAACATACTACTAGAAACTATCAATTTACGTTTTCCAATGCTATAAGGGCACTTGAGGCACAACACGTTTTTACTCAATAATAATTCCTGTATAAGTAAAATTGCTTTTTAATTTGCTTCATTGAAGCACACTAGACATATTGCAGTTTTGCTATCACATTCTTCACAGTATGTTTTAATTTTTTTAATTTTTCTATCGGCCTTTCTACTAGTTACGCTTATTCTTAAAATTTTGTAACCTCTTGTACACTTCCTTCTCTTTTTATTATCTACATCGCTTTGCCTGAGATGGTATTTTTTGGGTGTAATTAGTCATTAGGGTTTCAACATTTCTTTATTTGCAAACGCCTTCGCTAATTCCAGTCTGAACTCAAGGATAGGTTGTCGCTTTTTTCGCGTTTTCTATTATTTAGCAACTAAGTATTGACTACTGCGGTATTAAATATTAATTCCACTGCCACTTTCCGGTACCACTTTAGTATTTTGCGTATTGGGCTTTTGTAAAAAGCCATTTGATCGCTAAAATCAACTCTTTTTTCACAACGTTATAATTTAGAATAGTTTGTGGTTTTAGCACTTGTGTCTAATTTTTCTTTCCACCTGAATAAACCAAGATACAACTATTATGTTTAAATGTTGTAATAATTAAAACTGGTTCTTTGTCGACCCTTTTTATCACTTGTGAAATCAATAATGGGGCGAAGTTTCAGTATAAGTAGTTGCGACTTTTTTAATCTAGATTTTGGTTTTGAATTTTTTGTAATAGAACATCTGCACATAAATTCGTTTCTTGAACTATGATTTGAATTCATCGACCCATATTCTAAAAGAAATGTGTTTTTACGTTGTCGGGAATATTATAAATTGGTTATCTTTCACAAAGCATTCGAAATATGATTTAAATTCTATTTCAGAAAAAATTTTTACTGCAACTCTTGTTCGACCTAAACTAAATTATTACACAAAACAAGTAATCTATTTTTTTTATAGAAATGTAGAAATAGAATTTCCTGTCGAAGTTTTATGTGTGGCATAAGTCACTGGTGTCTCGTATATACGGTCCTCTTATCGCATTACAAACATAATTCTCAATTAACAGTGCGGTACAAGATATATTTAGGTTGTATAATCAAGCCGTAATACTTGTCGTGAGACCATAAGACCGTATGTTATAAATAAATATATTCCTACAAGAATTGTCTTAAAAAATGAGAAAAATACAATAAAAAAGTGCAATATGAAGCGTTATTTAAAAAATGGCAAGTCATTCACGGGCGGACAGTTAAAAACAAAAGTTTTCAGTGTTCTATTGCTTGATTATTATTATCTAATTGGTATATTTTAAAAATACTAGGGACATCCCACCGACCACAATCTTCTTCTTACAACAATTAGGATAGAATTTAAAAGAACAAAAAGAAATAAGCAAATAATAGCTATTAACCCAGATAAGCTTAAAGAAGAATCCACTAGTAATAAAATACGGGAAGAAATACATAGACACTTGAGTAACAGAACAGTACAATCGACACAAACTCCGAGGAAGACTGGCACTATATTGAGAAAACACTTACAAGAGTAACAAACCATGGATGACAGAAGAAATTCTAAACATGATGGACGAAAGAAGAAAATACAGAGGTAAAAATGAAACAACATACAAGCAAATACACAAGAATATCAAAATAAAGATCCAACAAGCCAAAGAAACCTGGCTAAGTGAAGATGCCAAGAAATTGAAGAGTTGGAACAAAGACATGATACTTTCAATCTACATAAAAAAGTAAAAGAAGCCGCTGGAATATTTAAACAAACTCCTACGTCTTTCATCGAAGATAAACATGGGAACCCGTACTGAACAGAGAAGATTAAATAGGTAGATGGAGAGAATACGTGGAAGAGATGTTTCAAGACCGAGAGAGGACGAACATTTACATGCAGGAGGCATCGACTGGACCTTATATCACAAAGCAAGAATTATCAAAGCGGCAAATCAGATAAAGAACGGAAAAGCTGTTGGGGAAGATAATATCCCAATTGAAATAATAAAGATATTACTAGACGAACACATCGAAGTAATGGAAGATATATTTAACAAAATATACGAAACAGGCATAATACCAAATGATTGGCTGACATCGGTGTTTATACCACTACCAAAGAAGAAAAAACGCCAAGAAATGTGAAGACCATAGGATTATTAGCCTGATGAATCATATATTGAAACTTTTCCTACGAGTAATACACAATAGAGTATACAATAAACTAGACTAACACACTGGTCAAACTCAGTTTGGTTTTAAGAATGGGTACGGAACAAGAGAAGCACTTTTTTCAATACGTGTGCTAGTTGAAAGATGTAGAGATGTCGATTCTGATGTATACTTGTGTTTTATATACTTTCAGAAGGCGTTTGACCTGGTGAAACATTATAAACTAATAGATATTTTAGGTCATGTAATATCGACGATAAAGACTTAAGGATCATTTCAAACCTTTACCAAGAACAAAAGGCTAAAATCAGAATAACAAGCGAAACATCTGGAAAAATCAATATCGAGAAGGGAGTAAGACAGGGATGTGTCCTATCACCTTTGCTGTTCAATGTTTACTCTGAGAAGATATTTCAGAAAGCTTTGGAAGGCACCTCGGATGGTATAATTATAAACGGGCAATGTATAAATAACCTGCGATATGCTGATGACACTGTCATACTGGCAAATAATGCTGAAGCCCTGCAACGCTTAATGGACCGAGTAACTGACAGCCTGTAGAGAATTTGGAATGAAATTGAATACAAAGAAGACAAAAACGACGATCATCAGCAAGCACCAAATCAGAAGGGTGAAGGTCAATGTCGACGGAACAGATCTGGATAGAGTAACAAGAACAACGTACCTTGGAAGTAATCTTGATGAAACTTGGGACCACTCACTAGAGATAAGAATACGCCTGAAAAAGGCACGTACAATGTTTTACAAAATGCAAAAAGTTCTATCATCCGCCAGCTGGGCATCTCATTGAGAACTAGAATACTTAAGTGCTATGTTTTCTCCACCCTGCTCTATGGTGTTGAAGCCTGGACAATGACAGAAGCAACACAAAAAGAATCCAAGCATTCGAACTCTGGTGTTACGTAAAATGCTCAGAATATCCTACATGAGCCATACGACGAATGCGGAAGTCTTGCGGAGAATGAATAAGGAAAGAGAGCTTATGCTTATAATAAAAGAACGGAAAACACAATATTTTGGTCACATCATAAGAAGTCAAAAGTATGAACTGCTCCAACTTATAATCGAAGGCAAAGTCAATAGCAAAAGAGGACCAGGAAGAAGACGCAACTCTTGCAAAAAAACTTCGCAACTCTTGCAAAAAACTCTTGCAACTCTTTCTAAAAACCTACGGCAATGGACGAACATGACCTCCATAGAACTATTCAGAACTGCTACAAATAAGATTAAATGGGCAAATGTAATGGCCAACGTCCTTAAGGATAAGGCACCGTAGAAGAAGATTGGTTAAGTGCTATCATTTGAGATATCGTACGTCACTATTGGCCTAATAGGACCAAAGGTACATAACTAAGGCCTTTTGACATGCAACTCCATTACCTCATTGTATCTCATTGTATTTTATTTGTTAAATCCTTTCATTTGAGGTACTGCACGTCATGATTGGACTAACAGAACCGAAGATACACAACTAAGGCCCTTTTGACATTGTGCTGTATTTCATTTTTTCTATCCCATTGTATTCCTTACGGTAAATCTTATCATTAGAGGTACTATACGTCACGATTGGACTAATAGGATCAAAAATACGTGACTACGGCCCTTTTGACATGTTGCTGTATTTGATTTTTCTATTTCATTGTTTTCGATTGGTTAAATCCTATCATTTGAGATACTGTACGTCACGATTGGACTTATAGAAACGAAGGTATATAACTAAGGCCTTTTTGACATGCTGATTTTCTGTCTTATTGTATTTTATTGGTTAAATCCTATCATTTGAGGTGCTGTACATCACGACTGGACCAATTGGAGCAAAAATATGCAATATATACCCCGTTATATATACCCAATATATAACCCGTTATTTTTAATCAAACAAGATGCTAGAATGATTTATGGATGAAAAAAATATATATAAATTCTTAAATTTACCATTTCGTTGTGGGTAATATTATATTCAACAGCGATGCCAAATTTCTGATGCCAAAATGATTGATAATGAAAGTGCGATATACATTTTCATGTATATAATGGCAGCGAGTAAACGGTAAAACCCTGAACTAAATATATATAATATTTTCACTGTACCATCATTTTAGACTCAAACATTTCCTGGAATAAACTTATATAACTCAGTAAGGGATAAAAAGAGAAAGCGGACATTTTAAAATACCAACACAGGTATCAAATCTCTAATCATTGAGATGGGTTAAAATTCTTGTAACAAGTACAGAAAAAAAGTTATTAAGGTCTTGTAAAGTAGCGTCGATATACAGATGCTACTTTGCAAGACGATGCTAATATGATGGTAAAAGCATAATGTATCGATGCCAAAATGATTAGTTAGGATAGTATTATATTATAGTCTAATATATATTTATGATATATATATATAATATATATATATATATATATATATATATATATATATATATATATATTTAGTATTAACATTTCCAGCACTATTTACTGGAGATTCTTTAATAATCTAAGATCTTTTTTAGATTATCTTCAATCATCTTAGATTGTTTCAAAACTTATTTTTCAACTTTCCATCTCCACGCTTATCTTACCAATTTTCTCCTCTAATTCAATAATATTGTGGATGCTGACAATTTTCACTTCACCTTAGGTGTTTTCAAGCGCATTGACACGATTGTTTAGGTTTAGAGCATTAATAATCCCAGGTAACAATTCTTACACTTCTTCTTAAAGTGCCCTCTCCTCAATGGAGGTTGGCTACTACAATTTTAAACTCTTCTCTATCTTCAGCTGTTCTTATTAGCTGTTCAAAATTTAGCCCTGTCCATTGTCGGATGTTTCTGAGCCATGATAGTCTTTTCCTTCCTAGGCCTCTCTTTCCCTCGATTGTTTCCTTTCACTATAAGTTGGGCATATTGGTACTTATTATTTCTCAGTATGTGGCCTAGGTATGATGTTTTTCTTACTTTAACTGTGTTAAAAAGTTCTCTTTCCTTGCCTATTCTATGCAGCACTTCTTCGTTTGAGGTATGCGATGTCCATGAATTTTGAGTATTCTCCGGTAGATCCACATTTCAAAGGCCTCCAATTTATTTACTGTTGATGTTTTAAGGGTCCACGTTTCCAGTGCATATAGAAGAGTCGACCAGACGTAGCATTTTGATAAACGTAGTCGAATTTAGAGGTTTTATTCGAGAATCACAAAGCAGTTTTTTTATTTTTTCGAAAAGATTTTCTAGCCTGTTCTATTCTCGATCTTATTTCTTGATCAGGATTTAAGCTGCTATCGATCCAACATCCCAGGTACTTAAATCTATTGACCTGTTCTAAGATGTGCCCATTTATTGTGCAAGGTTGAGGTACGTTTGGATTTTTCGGATTGACATCACTTTGGTTTTTTTAATGGTTATTTTTCATACCAAATTGCTCACAGGTCGAGTTGGTCTTGTCGATGAGTCGTTGTAGACCTGAGTCGGAATCCGCAATTAACACTGTATCATCGGCGTATCTGATACTGTTGATATTTACGCCATTCACCTTGACTCCATCCTTGGAATCCTCCGGCTTTTTGGTTCCAGTACAAGTTTTTTAAGAGTTTGATGTCTTTTCCATCTAAACCGACTTCTTGCAAACGTTCTAATAGTAGGTCGTGTCTTACTCTATCAAATGCTTTTTCGAAGTCTATAAAGTATATAAATATATCTTTCTGTTGGTCGTAGCATTTTTGGGCGAGAACTAGTAAACTGAACAGGGCTTCTCTCGTTCCCATGCCGGCTCTGAATCCAAACTGATCGTCTCCGATGATTGTTTCGCACTTTCTATAGATACGATTATGTACGATTTTTAGTAGGACTTTTACTGCATGACTCATAAGGCTTATCAGACGGAACTCATTGCAGTGTTGTGGGTTTGGCTTTTTTGGTAGTGGGATGAATATTGATTCCAGCCAATCTTGGGGTATTTTACCTGTATCATAAATGCGATTGAATAAAAGGACAAATAATTCGATATTTTCTTCGCTGATTAATTTGAACGTTTCTGGGTATATTCCGTCTGGACCTGGGCTTTTATTGTTTTGAGATGATTAATTGCATTTATGATTTCAGATTTCAGAATTGTTGGCCCTTCGTTGTTATTTTCCAATCTTGGTTCTTCTCGTATGTCGTGAAAAAGAATTTTAATATAATTTTTTACCTTCTAACTCTTTTACCTTTTTATGTAAATTAAAAAAATCGTGCCTTTGTTGCAGTTCTTCTATTTCAACGCATTTTGTTTCCAGCCATTTCTCTTTTGCTTCGGTTATTTGCTAATTCTTACACAAGTAAGACATAATTATGGTAGCTAACAATAAACATCTTAGCTCCGTTGAACTAATTCCAGCACAGCTCCTGCAGATCACTCTCTTGCAAAAATCACTTCACCGGAGTTCTTAGGCTCTTTAAAATGCAGTTTACAGAACACTTGAAACATTTGGCATGTATTTTAAGGTTAGTTTTAGATGCTTTCCAATTTAAGAAGAAATTTTAAAATAATCAGAATTTTTTTTTTAATTTTCAGGGAATTTGCAATAATCAGGACCTAATAACATAGCACAAACAATTTTTAAACACCAATTTACGAAAAATGTTTAAACGATTCTATCCCGAATTGGAGAGCACTTAGTTACTCAATATAAAATAAAATACATACCTGTATCAAACACAGATTATTTGAAGATGGCAGTAAGGATGACAAGATGGTCTTTACCGTTTTTTTATCAACTTCCTTTTTGTTATCTACACTGTCTTCATTTTGGGAACCAACTGTGCTTTCAGAATGGGATCTATTATGAGTTTTCGGCGAAGCTGATGAATATGACTCGCCTAAAACATGTTAATCAATATAAGGATTATCAGTTCTCTTATAAATCATGAAGAACACTAGGAAACAATCTCATAATATACTCCTGAAATTAATTATTTTATCTGTCATCAAGTGCCCTAAGCTATCGACCAATAGCACGCACTTGATGCGCATCGCCCCGCCCACTTCGGCTTGGAAATTGTGTATAAATATTTGCACAATTTTCAAGTCGAAATCAGATCACTTCGATCAGTCTACGGGCCACGACCTTACCTAGAGCATCGTACGCTCTAGGAGGTCGCTAGTCGGGGCTTTGCCTCATCTTTAGACTCTGTAGTCAGTCTTGCTACTTCAAACAGGCGTTTTATTTTATTCCTTTCTTCGGTGCAAATGCACATAAGAAAACCTGCAAAGTATTTCATTTTTTTTTTCATGTAAGAAAATTCGACAAGTCTTTTTCAAGGGTTAGTCTAATTTACATCAACATGCGAGACTGAATTGGATAAGTGCCTAGGTTATTTCGTACACTACACACGAATACCCTAGTGCAAAGCGTATAGCGGAGTAGACAATTTTATAGGTCTAACTCCTGCTAAGACGACATATCTATTAAATAGTCCTCTTAATATTTAGTTTTCGACAAAACAACAAAGTTGATTTCATATAGTTAAAAGAACTATCATCAAATAAAATCTTAACAGTAAAGTTTATATTCATCAGGACATTAATTGAATACAGTCCGTCCCAAACCCTTCTTTCAGTGCGTCATAGTTGTTCGAATTCTCTCTAACGCATTAAGCTAGAAGCACAGTTTAACCACAAACAGTTAGGACACTCTTAGTCGGCGCCTTTGAAGTATAAAAGTATCCAGACGCCATATTGAAAACAGACTAGATCAGTTACGGACTGACACAAGTGGTTAGAACAGAGACGTGTTTATATTATTTCAAAGTTAGTAAAGTTAATTTGAATTAATTACAATCACAATATATTAATTTAATTTAATTATTATTATCAAAAATGTTTTATTTATTTTATATAAAAATAAAACTTTTCTACCATAGCCAAATAAGAAACTGAAAAACTTATATTCCTACTAAAGTAAAAAAACAACTCTTACAATTATTTCGGGAGGCAATTTTGTGTGTAAACTAACTTAAATAGACTTACTGTTAACTTTTACAACAATAATTTAACAATAGTAAACTTACAAAAAATTTTAACAAGTAAAAAATGATATTGGAAAAATTAAGAGGGAGTGAATACGTGTATATATATATATATATATATATATATTATATATATATATATATATATATATATATATATATCATTTATCATCACCCAGCCCTTTGCGTCCACTGCTGGACATAGGCCTCCCTCATTTTTGTCCATTGTGCTCTGTTTTGGGAACTTTTTATCCAATTTCTCCAATCTCTTAATTTCTAAAACAATCTTGACAAAAGTTTAGGGTGACACTACGTTCCTTACAACTTGCTCTCTTACAGTCATCACATGATTTCATGTCTTTATGTTTCGGACAAAAATGACGTCTTGTTTGCTTAGCAGGTTGTCGATTTGAAAGTTCCTCAGTTGGGTTTCTTGAACTCTTGTCTTGATCTGTTCCAAGAATTTTTAGGATTGTGGTTTTTAAATCATTATTAGAGCTGTTTCATATCTTTTCCTCTTTTCAGATGTTCATTCAAAAGACTTTAACCGAGTAATATCGTGAAATGTTTTTGAGACAAAGAACATTGACTATTTGCGCTTTTATAAAGAACATATGCATTTTTTCTTGTTATATGTTAAATTACATAAAGACAACCAGAGGTCATCTTTTTTATTATAAGTTTTTTACCTGCATTTTTAAATTGCGTTTACTACAGTTTCTAGTAGAATGGTTGTGAATTTAAGATTTTTTTTTAGTAGCAATGGTACTTGTTTCTTTTTAAAGTATTTCATACAGTTCTAGCAGTAATACCAGTTTCTTTTGAAATTAGAACGTGCTGTTACAAGGAAAATTGATTTCAGTTAGACTACTTACGGCATTTTTACGTTGTTCCTGTTCTTCATTAATTGCACGAGCTGGTTAATTTTCAAATTTAAAAATAATGTTGTGAATTGCAGATTTTGATGGTACAGGGCTTTCGAATGAAAACGAAAACGTAGCGATTACATCGTTGGCCCTACTTCCAGAATAATATCATTTAATAGTTTGAATTTTATGTTCAGTTGTAAAGGTTACCATTTTCCTAACTGGAAATATCAATTCCTTTATTTTTTTGCGAATAAAACCAGAATTATTATTTATTTATTTATTAACGGGATGTTTCCATTTTTTACAAAACAATTAACAACATAAAATATCCTAACCATAACATAAACACTAAAACTAAATATTAAATAATTATTACCTAAATGTTATTAAACAATTATTAAATTACATAAATTAAATTTTTATGAAAATCATTTAAAATGAAATTACTATTTTTACTAGAACTATTTTTAGACTTTATTAAACGAAAAATAAAACTCGACGATAAAGATATAAACAAAGAAATCACGACAGATGACTTGACTACACGTCACATTAATATAAGTAGGGTGTCACTAGCGTTCGGTCTGTTTTCAATATGGCGATATGGCCTGCGCCAATGACGTATAATATATAGACTACGCAGTCCCCTATTCTCGCTATAGAATCAAGTGTCCGAAAGATCTCGGCTCAAGGTTGAAGGTATGTTTATTAGAACAGCGGCGTGTTCATTTATATTTTAATGACAATAATTATTTTTTTAATTAAAATTAAATATTTATGATTTCTTTTTGTCCCATCTATAAGAGAAATAATTATTTTGATAAAATAGTATGGCATTTTACTAAAATAGTAAGTAAATAACTCTCAACAATTTAAAATAAAATTTGCTTGTCACACAAAATGGAGGAAAATGCTTTCATACGTCCATGATGTTTTCAAACACAAGATCAACTTCGTGATGCTTCGTAAGAAATCATGAACTTCGTGTATCTTCGTATCAAAACAATAAACAATAACAAAGGTATTCATGTTTTGGACACTTTTTAAAGCGTTCACCGAGTCTATATATTATACGTCATTGGCCTGCGCTAAATGATGCGCGTACTTTTTCCCGCCTGTCGAGTGTCCATACTATTCTTTTTTTATACTATGCTAGAAGTGACAGAAAAAAACGTGAGTCGCTGATTATTATACATAGAACTTAGACAATTAGGTATCGTTCACGGGTATTCGCATATTAAAGCGAATTCTACTTACGAACGTATAATTGGTTGGAGCTTAGAATACGCTAAATAGATATCCAATCAATTATGCATATAAATATAATTTGACACAGATGATCTTGATAATGACAGTGACAGTACTTTCACAATGTCAACTGATAAAATGATAATTGCCATTCCAGGTTAGTATTTGCAGACATTTTAACTACAGTGAAAATTAAATTTTGTATTTATTGTCATAAAAATATTTTAAATATTCCGAGATATACCGAGAATGAAAAAAGACTAATATTAAAATTATTAAATTAGTTTCAATTAGAAAAAGAGGCTGAGACATATTTATTATCAGTGTCTGTCGTTCGCGAATCAGATTGCGAATTCCGGAATGAGATTGAGGAAATATCTTAAACTAATGCCTTTATGGATATTTATATGTATTAAAACGGTTCTTTTTAGAACCACGACATTTTCTTGAAATGTAGGATATAATTGATACCAGCCACATATCTAGTGTAATCATTGATTTTCAAGAATCAGATTCTGAATGGGATTATAGATTGTTTGAAATATAATATTCATTTTTGTTATTCATAAAAAAGAAGGTAAACTTACATTCGGTATCTTGTTTTTTAACTAAACTCCATTAGCACGATTTCATCTGGATATCGGAAACTGGTAGATTAACTCAAAAATCAACTGCTTCACTATTTTAAACTATTTATATTTATATATGTTTTTTTTAACTAAACTTTATAA
Organism: Diabrotica balteata; assembly: GCA_918026665.1. Lineage (NCBI taxonomy): Eukaryota > Metazoa > Arthropoda > Insecta > Coleoptera > Chrysomelidae > Diabrotica > Diabrotica balteata. The sequence continues at coordinate 33,146,708 of OU898281.1, read as the reverse complement.
CCTTCTTTCATTTGCACACCAAATCTGGTAGAATAACTTTAAAATCAACTGCATCACTATTTAAACTATTTCCACTATTTAATGACAAATCTTCACAAAATTAAACTATTGGCTGCCACACAAACTTATCAGAAAATTACTTATCCAAATATGACTGATTTAAATCGATATTATTTTATCACAGGAATGTTAACTTTGATGCCTTGCAATTGTCAGTAAGTTTTTTTACCTTGCAGTCAACTCTTAAAAGATTCTAGGAGGAAGCGTTATTTTAAATAAACAAACCTTCCAATTCCCTAGCGTTTGTAATAAATAATAATAAATCCATAAGCAAATCTTAGCTAATTAAGCACTTTCCATGGAATGTATAAAATAAAACAGAATAGAATAGAATTATGAAAAACTGCTATGCATTAAAAAAAATAACCTTTTCACGTTTAGCCATAGACCAAAACCAAATAGATGTCGAACTCAATAATGACATTTAGAAGCTAAAAGGCGACATCTACAAATTCGAAGAAACTAAATACAACGTTGCCGCTCTATTGCCTCTTATAGTTTTCTTATTCAGTTATAAATACAGAGTGCACATAAATGTGCACTCAGTGTGAAATATGTTTCGAATGTTTTTAGAAAAAAAAAAGGATAAATAAAACTGATAAGTAACAAAAAAATTTTTATTTATTAATTTATTTAATTTTATAGTGTAAATTGAACATGGATATTTGCACCATACCACACATAAGTTTTGTAAAAATTATTATTATTATCTATATTGAATATATCTATCTGAAGTGAATAACAAAACAAACATATTAATCAAAAAAAATTAACTTGTTAAAAAAATCTACAATTACAATAGATCATTCTTACCTTAACAAATACAGATTAAAACTTAACACTATAATGGAACAAATACAGATTAAAACACTTAACACTATAAAACTTAAACACTATAATAGACTAATAAATTAAGAACTATAAATGCCACACCGAGTTAAATAGAAATACATAAAAGATCCTCAAAAGATAAACACCACCACGCTGTAAATAGTAAATAATCACACAAGAATCTTGACAAGTTGACAAATGTTGACGTTGACGTGAAGTTGCCATGTCTCTTTAAAATATGTAGGTACTGTAGCGCCATCTGTGTATTCGAAGAAACTAAAATAAATTTCAAGGTCGCCAATATGAGATAAATATCTATATGGTTTTTGTCTATGCGTTTAGCCGATTACGATCCTACAACTGTCAGATTTAACTAAAATGTCATGCAATAATTCTCGACATTCTTAAAATCCTATATGACGTTAAAATTAGTGACGCACTGAAAAAAGGGTTTGGGACAGACTGTAGTTTGTATTTATCGAATTATTCCATGAAATAATTTAACCTATAAAAAACTTACCATCACTATTATCCAAACTTGACACCTTTTTAGAGATCAAACTCGTGATTTCCTTTTCTTCTTGAATATTTAGCTCTGGATGTTCGGAGTTATCTTCAGTGTTTGTATCTACTAATTTATCTTTCTTTTTATCATTATCCTTCTTACGCAATATGATTTCATTCAGTCTGGCATTCCAATTGTCTACTATATCCACAACATTCTTTTTTAATTTTGTTAAACAATCTGATATGTTCCAATAGGTAACAAAAAGTTCTAAAATACAAAGACGATATTTTTTGAGTAATTACTGAAGTAAATTTAAAAGTCATTAAGTATGAAACTAAGTGAAAGTGATTTGTATACTGAATATTGGAATCGTGAATAGATAAAATATACTTTTTTCATCTATTTGGACCTTGATATTTAAGTAAATCACTGCAATTAGTTATAAGTATTATCCAATTTCCGTGAACTGGTATCACAGCAAAAGCTGTAAAACAGCACCGGTTTTAGTCGGATTTTTAAATCCATTTAAAAGATGTCATCTTCCAGTCAGCTACCACAAAATGAATGTCAGAAACCGTTTCAGATTTATCATACAAACATTCATTGCTGTGACAATGCAAAATTGGATACACAGAGCAAATTTTCGAAGATTTGACCTCAGATTGATGTGAATTAATAAAAAAATTTCGATATGGAGACCTCTCATAAAGAAAATATCGACCGCTCCACTCGCCAATCAAAATCATATCGTCAGAAATGTTCACGCCAATCCCCACGTCAACCCCCCAGTGTAGTATGTCTGATCAGTGGAATAGTGTCTGCAGGATCGGGAGACTGACACTTCGGAAACTCTGAAGAAGACAGCAGAGAGGATGTTGAAAGCTCGGCGAAGTGATAATCAACCGCGGTTCAACCCGGAAGACTATTGAGTTCAATATTAATTCTTGTAACAGTTAGTTCTTAGCGTTATTATATATAATATATATATATATATATATATATATATATATATTATATATATATAATATATTATAATATATATATATATTGTTATGATATGTAAAATCGAGAAAAATATTGGTGTGTTTAAAATACTTCAAAGTTCAAAAACATTAAAATAATTCAGATAAGTAGGATAATAACCAACAAACATTTCGAAGAAGGAAAGTCTTTAAATCTTTGGATTACCTGTATTAAACAAAATGTAAGCTATGCATAAATTATTTTCTTTGTTATAATATACTTGAGTGACCCGCATAATTTTAAGTAAAATCCAAAGACAATTGAACCGGGTTTTCCAAATACATTAATGCAGTGATTAAGGACAATTGAATAGATTTTAGAAAGAGGTTTTTGTTAGTTTTTAAGAATTGTAGAAAAATATTATTTGTAAATAAGTTTTAGGAAATTTTATAATTATAGGTAAAAATTTGTTTGTTATCGAAATGAAAAAATGGAAGAATTGTGACGAGCTTTGATTGGCGGAGATTGAAAAAGGTGGGATAGGTATGTAGGAATGAAAGTTTAGCTAGATTTTTGAGAGAGAAAAGATAATCAGTTGGTTTCCAAGCGTGCAAGGCGAACGGCCGTTGTTTCTCGGGTAGTTTCCAGAGGTAGGAAGCAGTAGCAGTGAAAGTTTGTGAGTTTTCGTGTAGTTAGTGTATCTGACAGACGCTGATCCAGTAAAATATTGTAAGTCATATTTTTCTACTTATATTCCAAGAGTCACTGTTCAGGCCAACGAGAGATTCAGTTTATTGAGAGAAGAAGAAGCTAGCATAATTTGAACGATTCGTGCATTTGAAGGAGATCATTAAGGACGATAAACTTGCAATAATTTGTTGTGATATTGCTGATCACCTAGGGAGCGGCTGAGAGTTCAGAGAGATTGCTCATCAGAGAGAGATATTTTTGTTTTCTGCAGTTTTTCTTTTATTGATAACACAATTTTTACACTTAATTTAGAAAGGATATAAATATTTTGATTAGGAGAGTTAGAATAGTTTGGGATTTTGAGATTTCAATTAATATTGTTTGTACCATTAATTTTGATTGTTCACGTACGTAGAACAAAATTTTGAGAATCATTATATGAGATTTTGTTTATTGAAAACATTTGAGTGTGAATTATTTCATTATTTTTATTTCAATATATAGTGTTATATCATATGTGTTTTTTATTATTCCGGTATTCTTTGGACCTTACCTTTCACATGTAATAGCATAGATATTGAAGCACGAATTTAACCCTGAGATAAGAGAATTAAAATGTGTGATAGAGTCATAATCATATCATTTAAATAATTTTAATTAATCAATTAATTAATTAGCTAATTAATTGCTCGGCGCACCAAGACTATATATATATATATATATATATATATATATATATATTATATATATATATATATATATATATATAATGTGTGCGCGTATATGTCCGTGGACAAATAAAAAATCAAAGCGAATTTTAAGAAGTAGGAGAAGAAAGCAAACGATAAAGAAAAACTATTAAAATTTTCAATACTTTCCAAGTAAGTGTTAAATTACCTTTTTTATCAAATTGTTTATTTTCTATGGTTGGCGAGGTCAATTTAAGCTGTATCTCTTCGACTTTTTGTTTGAACTGATTGTGATCTTTCATTAAAAGTTGCTTAAAATTTCCATTTGGGTCTGCTTCGTCGCTGACCAAATTTTTTAATTTATCTTGAATCAAAGAAAAAATATCATGCCCTTTTTGTGCAATGTTTTTAATTTCATCTATGAGTTCACTCTGAAATTTATTGTTTTCGCATTCTACTTCTATTATTGGAGGAGGTAGAGAAATTTCTAGAATTGTAATTTGGCAGTACCTAAAAAATATTTTAAATTATAAATAACATAACAAGAAATTTATTACGAAAATAATTAAGTCAAAAAAGAAAAGCTACAAAAACACCACAAGTCTTATAATATTTATCAATATCAATGATTTCCATCATATGGCTGTATAGCCAATTCGATTCACTGCGGTCTGTAGTCATTCTTCTGCATGATCGACTACCAAGGAGATTTCTGGCGTCCTCATCCACATCAATGCTTTATCTGCGGTATTTCATTGTGGGTTTATTGATGTTTACGAGTCTCCTTTTGTTCTAGAAGAGCCAATTAAAAATCATAACAACAAATTTAGTGCATCAAAAACTCGCTAAACAAAAGAGTAGTCAATTTCGAACCCATATCCGTTCAATTGAAGTCACAAAAAAACACAGTTGACAGCAAGACAAAGTAAATATTCGCTATGCGGACGATGCCAGACGCATCTTGTGCTCAGTCTGCAAAATTGAATTGCAGGACAGTGTATTCTTCTTTTGGTACCTATCCTCTGTGGATGTTGGCAATCACGTTGGTCCATACAACTTTGTTGACAGCTGCTCTAAATAGATGTATGGTAGTCATTCCTGCCCACTGTCTGATTTTCTTCAACCATGATGTTCTTCTGCGCCCTTGAGATCTTTGCCTTCTATCTTGCCTTGTAAAATTAGTTGAATTAGTTGATACTTCTCATTGCGCATCACATGCCCTAAGTATGTCATTTTTCTGGTTTCACGATACGCATAATATACAGATCTTTATTCATAAGTTGGATCAGGAAATTCTGAGCATGCGGCGGTAGCACCACATTTCGAAGGCTTCTAATCGTTTGGATGTTGCCTACGTCAAGGTCCAGGCTTCGACTCCATATAAAAGGGTAGAAAATACATAGCATATTTTATATTATATAGACTATTTTCAAGGATTCATTATTTGCTGTGAATTGATGCTGTATTACGTCGTTTTTACTAACTACAAGAATTTTGGTCTTCTTACAGTTTAATTTCATGCCGTATCTGTCGCTGGCTTCCACTACACGGTTTATTAATGTTTGCAGATCCTGCGCATTATCAGCAATCAAAACCGTATCGTCCGCATATCTTAAATTGTTTATGATTTCACCATTGATTTTTATACCTTCTCTTAAACCATCAATAGCTTCCTGAACAGCATTTCCGAGTAAGTATTGAACAACGTCGGTGACAAAATGCAGCAATGACCTGACCTACTCCCCGTTTTATCGTGAATTCTTGTGAGGTTTCGTTGACTACTCGTACAGTTGCTCTTTGCTGTAAGTATGAATTTTTATTTAGGCGTAAATCTTTAATACTAGATTCTTTCAGTATCTGAAATAATTTTTGATGTTGCACCTTGTCAAATGCTTTTTCAAAGTCTATAAAGCATGCGTAGACTTCGAAATTTACGTCTCGAGCTCTTTGTATCAATACTTGTATGTATGGAAAATAGGGCCTCTCGCGTTCCCAGTCCGCTTCTAAACCCAAACTGAACACTGCTAATATTTTCTTCAAGTTTTCTATATATGCGAGAGTGAATAACAGAAAGAAGGATTTTGAGTGCATGGCTCATTAAGCTTATAATTCTGTAATCAGAGCATCTGGTGGCATTTGCCTTTTTGGGGAGAGGGATAAAGGTGGAAACTAGCCAATCTGTAGGAAATTATGGAGTTTCATAGATTTTGTTCAGTAGACTCGTTAGGAGTTTGAGTTGGTTGTTTTCAAATAGTTTCAATATTTCAGCTTGTATGTTATCAGGTCCAGGTGCTTTGTTGGTTTTTAGTCTTTTTATTGCATATGTTACTTCACTGAGCGTTATTTCTGGTCCTGAACATCCAGAAACACTGACTTCTGTCTCTTGCTCTTCCTTGAATAATTCTTCCATGTATTGCCTCCATCTCTCAAGTACTCTCTCATTTTCAGAGAGCAGATTGTTGTGCTCGTCTAGTATTAAGTTATGACTTCGTGATCCGTTTAATCCTCCCGTTAAGTTTTTGATCTTTTTATGTAGGTTAAAAGTGTCATGCTTCTATTCTAGGGATTCTATTTCTATGAATTGATATTGTCTATAGAGAATTCAAATAGAAACATTATGTCTTGTTATATCTCTTCTTCCATCTCTTTTTCTTAGCATTATTCTGGTTCTGGTGTGTTTCTTAAGATCATTAGCCAATCTCATGTAAGATCTTCTCTTGAACGATTTGGCATGTCAATTTCCATTTAAGACTTACCACTTGCTCTCTAACGTTTCTTACTTTTGTCGCTTCTAGAATTCAGTTACCTTTGTATGGTGTGCTATACGTGTGAGATCTGTGATTACAAATAACTATATGCAAAAACCAATGCTTTTGCACTTTCTGTGGAGCCTGTGGAACTTCTATTCACGCTAAAGATATGCCTCTAAAGTGGCTGAACTAATTAATAATTGCCTGGATGTTGTTGATCTTATAGTATAATGTGGCCACATAGACGACCTGACAACTTATGGGGCCGTATTAAAGATAAAGCACGACTTTGTACACTGCCATAAAAATCGGGTCAGTAATTGAATAATGGGAACGTATCCCCAGAATACTATTGAAAAGTTACTAGTCAATGTATTTCAATGGAGTAATCAGAAGTAAGGAAAGGCATAGGGAATATAGCTTTAGACTATCGCTTTAAATTTGAGATTAAGAAAGTTGTGTCAGGAATTTCTATAATTACTTACTTGAATGTAGCTACATAATTCTTATATCCAAAATAATGATAATGGTCTTGATGTAGGCTGTGGTCACAAGCTGACTGGCCTCTTCTACTATAAACATCCCCATAAAATTTCAACTCCAAGAACTTGGCAAATGAGTACGACCAAGTATCAGCCGACATCGGAACCACTGGGGATACTTTTTGACATTTGGTACACCACGTCCACATAACTATGTGGTCCTCTGAAAATTCGTTTTCAAAATAGTTAAGACATATTGTTACACAGCCTGTATTATGAACGAATCTTCTTATATGATTTATCATAGGGGTATCACAAGATTTTGAAGGGCAGTTATAGGTAGATCGGAAGCAGTATCTTTCTAGGAAACAACCCAGTGGAATATCGTTGCGTCCATAAAAATCCATATAAACAATCCTAAAAATATAAAATAGTAAACTATTTAATTACTTTACTTTACTAGTGTGTTGTCCACTACTACATATTCCCTGGAATATTTGGAAGAAGTTTAGTTTTAAACCAATTTTCGGGAAGAGGTCCATCCGTTTCGCCCTGATAATCTACTATAGAGAGAGATAGCTTAGGGCTGAATATAGACACAAATAAAACAAAAGTAATGGCCGTTACACGTGCACCAAATGCCGACATTAATATTCGTATCTACAACAAACAGATAGAACCCGTACAAAAATTCCAGTATCTTGGTTGCTGGATAACAAACAATCTTGACTACAAAGTTGAAATACGTGCTCATATAGAGTATGTTAGGTCCGCTTTTCAAAGAATGAAAAAAATCCTAATCAACTCTACCTTATCGTTGGATATCCGATACCAATTTGTAAAAACATTCATTTATTCCATATTGCTATATGGAGTGGAAACATGAACTCTCGGAATCACAAGTATGAGACGTGTAGAAGCCTTTGAGATGTGGGTTTTTCGACGGATGCTGAAGATCTCTTGGACAGAGCACGTGACCAACAACGAAGTGCTGAGAAGAATGGGGACTGAGAGAGAACTCCTAAATATTGTAAAAACCAGAAAGATGGATTATCTAGGACATATTTACAGAGGAGAAACATACAACTTCCTACGACTGAGAATGGAAGGAAAAGTGGAAGGAAGAAGAGGTCCAGGAAGAAGAAAATACTCCTGGCTGAAAAATGTAAGAGACTGGACAGGCATGAACACACATCCGATACTAAGAACAGCTCAAGATAGATTGCAATTTGCTGTAGTTATAGCCAACCTTCAGTAATGGAGAGGGCACCTTAAGAAGAAGAATCTAAATTATAGTCAATTCTTAAAGTAAATTCAGTAAAACGAAACGTGGACCTCAGGAAACAGGGGCTTTATACTGTAGTGAATCCCCGAAAAAAATGTGTCCCTATGTAACAATATACATTCATAATTGACACTGTGACCAATAATTATCCATAAGCGATTAAAAGTAGGATCAGTTATCATTAATTTGCATAACATTAATCAACCTCAACTGTGTAATAGAACGAGACTGACTGTGAAAAAGCTAATGAGTAATGTCATTGACGCAACGACAATCAAAGAAATTACAAAGGATAGGATGTTTTGATCCAGCGTAAACTGATGATTCCAACTGACTTACCATTTGGGTTTAAGCATCTACAATTTCCCATGCAAGGTCAACCATTGTAAGTTTGCCGAATAAACTTGGAGTTTTCATGTGTCGCGCATCGGAAAACAGTTATCGTTTTATCTTAGGGAGAGCGCCCACCAAACTGGTATGTCAAGTAGCAAGTAGCGCGCGTCTAGCATGTTACTTAAAATGTAACCAATGCAAACGAATGATTCAGCGCACACAAAAATGACAGTGACAGTGGCGTCATGCAGCTTGCTATGCCACGTCGTTAAAAATAGAGCTTGTTCTTCTTTTTGCCACGTGCTACCTACATTTTGCATGTATGTTTGTTAAAAAATTTAAATATGGAAGACAGTTCAGAATTTAATATTCAAAAATATTACGTGTGTTTTTACGTGTTTATGTGTGTGTCCACACACAAAAACAATCTACCATCTTTAATTTTCACACATAACCAGTAATTCAGTTCATGTACTTATAACTTGAAAAATCTTTTATTTTTACCAGGTGCCAAATGTTGTTTTTTTGACATAGGGGGCCCTCCTTGCTTAAGTTTTAAGTTAAGTACTACATGAACATCACACCACAATCACATTCTTGTCATATTTAAATTTCAGCTCAACAACAGATCTAAACACACTTTTTACTACAACATTCCTCATTAATAAATCAGTTCACCCACATTAATTTTTAAAAAACCAATTTTTTCAATGTTTTCAATATAGCTATATGATTAATTCACATTACAGACTACAACATTGATGGTTGATACTGTTACATTATTATAATTTTAATTTTTTCAATTTTAAATAATCATCAAATAAACATCTGTCATTTTTAGACAACTATCGTAAGTTACACTGACTGCTGTGACACAACATCCGTTCTAACATGTCAACAATGTCATTTTGATCAGTTGTTATCAACAAGTCCTCTAAGACACTTCGTCTCAGGACCATTTTACCTATGTAGGGTCATATGTCGCCATGTTACCAATTCCAACGGTAACTTAAACATCATAATTTGTAACCACATATAATGTAAAACAACTGTAAATTTATATCACTTAAAGGGTTTTGACCCATATATTTTGGTAGCTCATAGCATGTATACCTCGTAAGTATTAACCACAATGTTCTTTAACCTTAGTCAACATTTTAAATTCAACGTTCTTTTTAATTAAAGTGGTTATTTACTTTCAGGTTTACACTGATGATGGATTTAACAATCCGAAAACGTTTTGTAATATATTTGTGATAGCCCGTTTGGACATTTTATTATATACCTTTTATAAAGGATTTGAAATAAGTTTTTTGTGATATATGGTATACAGCCAGCTACAGGAACTTAGTTTCCTAGTGGATTTTTAATTTAATATTCGTTTTGTCGCATTGATTGAGAAATTTGCAGGTATCCATGACAACACAAGTCCGGAATTTTTTAATTCTTTAAATACATTAAATCTACTATGCTCTTGCATCTCTTTCTCATAAGGGTGTACCCAAAACTGACGTTGCAGACGAGTTTTGTTCATCTTGTTAACGTTTAAAAGCGTTAGCATAATTCTATCCTCTGAGGACGATATTTTGAATTTAACTAGCCTTTTTAATGCCATACTACTTTAGTGCGCGCTACCTGCCACGCCATTGCCATGCCCGTGCTATGTCACTGCCGTGTTACATGTCAAGCCAGTTTGGTGGGCGCTCTCGTTTACGTACATAAAAAAAGACCAAAAATATTGTTTATCAGAAAGAATAAAATTGAATAAACTTTTTTCTTACAGAATATTTTTGAGAATTTTTTTGTGGTGTGTTAATTTTTAGTTATTGAATATTTAATTCTAAGACAATACGAAGTTCGCCGGGTCAGCTAGTACTATGTATAAATAAATGATGTTCGTAACAAAGTACAAACCAATACCTACCATGGATTAACGCAAAATGCAGGAGCATTGTCGGATTCCGTACTATAACTGCAAAATAGTACTGCTAATCTTTGATGATGAATAAGATCAAGAACATCTTTTGCACTGTTTTCGGCATTATTATTAGGCTTGATATTCTTTTGAGTTTCTTGCTGAGCTTTAACGCAAATGTGTTCTTTCTTTTCGTATTTACCACCACAAGCTCTAAAATGTGCTAAGAGATTCTGAATGTTTTTATCTTCCACGGGTTTTGTTAATTTTGACAATAAAAATGGATGAAGAGGTTTTGCCTTAAACAAAATAGATATATAACAGTTAAATATTTGTTTTAATAGCTTTGGGTAGTTTGATGCATCAGAGTGATGTGATTACTACCGACTAATCAGTCTGATAAGTATGATATCAAAAGTATTCCACAACTGTATATACTACACAAAATGTGAGTCAAATGTAGCAGAGACTCAGTTTGGCTTTAAAGAAGATTTTGAGATCCGATAGGCTATTTTTCCCTTCAAGCACTCATACAAAGATGCAGAGTCATAGATTTCTCGAAGGCGTTTGATAATGTAAAGCAAGAAAAACTAGTAAAACTTCTTACCGATACAGGTATAGATTTGAAACAGATCAGAATCATAACAAGCCTATGTTGGAACCAATCGGCAAAACGAAGAATCAATAAAGACTTGTCAAAAAACTTGAAAAAGGCACGAGAAAAGAAGAAGAATGTGACTTTAAGGCGTAACAGATGTAGTCCAGAAAAAGTTGTTAATTCGTTCATAACAAATATTGACGTTCAATAATTATTATTCGAGAAAATCACACAAATATCTTATAGAATTGAAGTGACGAGAGATATAACCTATTGGTTAACCAATCACAAAAGTCAAAAAATGTACGACTTATTTTAAATTGAAAAATATACATACCTTCAAATTAGAATCAACATGATCCAGTCCATGATCATCCATACTTTTCCGCTTACTTTTTGTACTATTTTCAAAGTGGACACTAAAGTATAAATCTTCCGGAAAATACTGCCTTAATTTACACTTTTTACCAATTTCAGTTTCCAAGTATGGTACGGGAAACACAATATACGGACTTATACATAAAATAGTATCATCCAGTTGTTTTCTAAAATAATTGGAAAACGGAAGTTTTGCAACTGCCAGGGTTTGACCAGATGGCTGAGCATCAAATTCGGCGTTGGAATGTAGGGGATCAGTAAAATCGTCAACTAAAGTTTTTCTATTCTCCGTCAGTTGTTCGTCCTTAATAAAACTTTTGATAACAGGCCTTTCGTTCCTTTTGGACACATCTTGATCGACATCGTTTTCCGTCAAGCAAAATGTATGTCTTTTTTCTGGTATATCTGGAGAGTTTTCTTTACTATCTTCCAGAAATTCATTTGCATTTGGAGGCATCGCGAATTCGTCCATTAAAAAGGACTTCTCTAATCTCCAGCTGTACATAGCAAACAACATTAAAACGGATACTTCTTTCAGTTTCATTAATTCGGGCTCAGATGCACCTCTAAGCAAAACTGTACTGCCTAAATGAGTCGATGGTAATCCCTCGAAAAACATAAGCGTTTTTGTTCTACCTTAAAATAATAAAAACTTCATCAAAATATGACCTAATATCAAATCAAGCAACACACAAGAAAGCTATACACTTTTTCTATTTGAAACTAATTGGTATTTTAAAGAATTTCAAAAGTCAGTACAATCAGTAAGATAAAGACTGAAGAAATAAAGCTTTACCATAATTACCAAAAATTATAAAAGAAATACATGAAGAAGACTATAAACAACAAAAATCAGAAGAACAACATGAGTTCAGAGCAGTTAGATCGAGTGTGGATCATTAAAAAAGAATAATTTAAAATAAAATAAATACAGGAAGAAGCCTTCACCTAACATGTTTGGATTTATAAAAAGCACATGTCTGTATAACGGTGATAAAACTATGAGAAGTAATGGGAAGAACAAATATAAATATTATGTATATTGCAGTTATTAAAAAATAGGAACGATAGAATTGTACAATTCTACGTAGAGAACAACCTGTTAATAGCCAACACCTTCTTCAAACAACATCCTAGAAGGCTATACATTCTGTATACAAAATTCAATATTTTTGTTCTTCTTAAAGCAAGAATTCTTAGTAGCAATTCTTCTTCAAAAGACAAAGAACACGAACATGACAAAGACAAGAAGTAAGTTAAACAATATTCCAACTAAGATTATGCACATTTAAGAGTCATTACAAAAAGATCATTATATTACTATAACAGTAATTATTGAGTATATTAAATTATCAAAAAGAATACCAAAGACCCCTACACCCCTTATAGTAACTTTTCCGTAACATTATTTGAATTTTTTGGCACCTTGGCACTTACAGTAATATATACTGAATATGTTTTGGGACGTCATTGGTCAGATAAAATGGTAATATATATATATATATATATATATATATATAAATAATATAAAATTAATGTTCCTTGGGTTTAGGTTCAATAAAGATATGTTACATGTGGAACTAGATTTTATTTTCCATTGCAATCAATCAACATTTAAATTTTTTTGTTTTTTTTTGTTCAAGAAACTCAAAACTACTATATATATATATATATATATATATATATTATATATATATATATATATATATATCTATATATATTATTTGACAAAAATTCTAATATATAGGTAATACCTCTGTCCAGTTTGAAACTTTTCAAATAAAATCTTTGGCATGTTCCCAATTTTGGACGGCCGATGTGAGCATCCATAGCTGAAACGATATCCGCTTGTGTACATCTCGACAATCGTTCCAAAACACTTAGCTTTACGTTATGCACTAAAGTGACAGACTGTTCATGTAACATGTCTTGAGCAAGCCTTGATATGTTTTTGTGGACTAGTATAATGTCTGGTTTGAGAGCTATTATTCGTGCTGTGACATTGCGTAAGTACTCGTATTCCTATAAAATAATATTAGTTTTAGAAAATATTAACAAAAATGTAAATTATATAACCATTTTAAATAAATAAAAGATACGGTTTTCCAAATATATTTTTGGGAATTACCAGAAATTTTAAAATACATTTTTTATTTAGATTTATAGAAATTGCACTCACATCCACTGTTGTATCTACTTGTGTTCTCACAATAGAGAGGTATAAAAGGAGAAGATTGTTGCTTGAAGTGGTACATATTAGTAAAAATAATAATCACAATAATAAATGAAAAATTCAAAACTCAAAGTTACAATAATTATAATTTATCTATGTCATACACAACATGTCACATGTCTACAAAAAGACACTAAATATGATTTAGGACCCATGCAAAACATCATACCGAGCGATAAGAAGTATTCACTTTAAATTATATAAGATGTTTCATTAACCCTTTCACTGCGGGAACCTTAAAAATTGATGTGCGTTAAATCCACGAATGCGAGTATACTCGTTATGAGCAGTCGACTAGTTGACATTCCGGCGATTATACTCGTCGGGAGCAGCGCACCGTACAGGACCAATACACCAACAGAACAGTTTTATTTTCAATTTCTAAATCAATTTCAAATTTTTTCGGATATCTGATTATGAAATATGAGTTAACAAAGTGACAGACAGTTTCTATCGATAGTACAGAACAAAATTCGAAAAGAAATAAGAAACCACTTATCATTCCTACAGAGCTATAAAGATGATGTCAATTTTTGTAAAGCATTTGAATCAAAAGTATTTTTTTGTGTGGTAAATACCAAAACAAGGCACAACACAAAGTGCTACATGACAGACGGAGCACATATATCCTGATTCTGCGCGTTTTTTTATTTTTTTCACATACGACGCCCCTCTTAGTCGGATTTTTTTATAGGTTGTCGGTGGAACTACATCAGGAAAATGTCTTTCTGTGAGCCTCAAATCACATTCAGCTCCACATCTACTGCTTCCTACCATGCGGAAAGATGGAACATGATATTTAGCTATAATTTCTTCTACTAATCTGAGTTGGAATTTTGCTACTGGAATATTTTCGGCAGTTTTAGCTTTATAAAGCTGATAATAGTTTAATACAGCCAGATCCAGCAAATGGAAAAACACCTTGTACCATTTAATAGTTTGTCTAACATTTTCTATCGATGAAAGTAGCATGTCGCATTTGTCGACTGATCCCATATTATTATTATATTCAATGATACAATGTGGTTTTTTGATAATGTCTCCTGTAAGATAATCTACATATTCCGTATTTTTTAGTTGCGTAGTGTAACAGCTAGTGAGCATGCAAACTTCACGTTTATCTTGCCATTTCAACATGAGAAGTTTATCTGTAGATCTGGGCACAACTTCATCACGTTTAAGTTTTCTGTCAATTTTTGGCATAAATTTCCTGTTTGACTTTACTGTTCCACAGGTATTCGTTTTTAGATCGTGAAAGTGTGAGAATAACATAGGACTTGAGTAGCAGTTATCTACAAATAGGCTATGCCCCCTTTTCAAGTAAGTCTTCAAAAGTGACATAACAATGTCACCAGATTTTCCCAGTTTTTTAATTTCATATTCTTCAATATCAGATGTGGCTCCCGTGTATATGATGAAGTCGAGAACATAGCTGGTTTCACAATACTGTTTGAGAAAAGTCTGCCTTTATATAATAACAAACTTTCATCTATGCAAAGATTTTGAAACAGACTGAAATTTTCTCTAAATTTGAATTTCAAATGATAGACTATAATCCTTATTTTACGTAAACTATCTCTTTTGACAGGCTTTTCATCATTATCAAAAAAACGCATTTTCCGCAAAATTAGTAGAAAGCGATCTCTTGTCGTGAGGCGCCCAAAAATTGGAGTATTCATAAAAGATTTACTAGTCCAATAATCATTGACATTCAATTTTTTCGTCTGGGGCATCAACAGATTGATTGCTAAAAAGCATTTCATTTATATTAATTGATTTTCATCGTTGTAGACGTGAATTCGCATCAACTTGTTGTCTACTTTCCTGTTTATAGTATCGGTTTGTCTCAACTGCAATTTTCTTCATTATTTGGGGCGTAAAAAGGCTTCAAAAAATCTACAGCATGTGGCGTATCTGATAAACTGTCAATTTTACATCCAGAATTAGTATTATCAAAAAGGTGTATAACAGGTAAAAACATTTCATCTTTCCAAACAAATACCGTAGCTTCCATAGTTTTTGTTAACTGTTTGGCCGATGTGTTGTTCAATTCATCTCCAGTTTCATTTTCTGCATCATCTTCAGCAACATTTTGTGATTTTGCGAATGTGAATGAAAGAAATGCTTATATAAAATCAACACAAACACAAAAATATACAACAGACGTTTTGAGATCAACGTGCTGTACAAAAAGCCTAATAAAAATATATTTAGTTTACCTTCTGCATCTTCTTCGTCGCTTTTTGGCCATCCATCGTCACTCATAATAGTTCATAAAATCATCTTCAAAATCACTTTCTTCTAACATACGCGCGAGATCTGCATCAGTAAGATACTTCCGACTCATTTACGTGACGGGTAAAACAATACTGATTCGAGTTCAAATTGCAACCAAGCAAATATTTTGTATACTACCTTATGTGAGTTAACTCGTCTAGAGCAGTCTGAACGTATGTACTGTCGGTGTGCGCGGACAGAGACGGAACGCAAGATTCGACTTGTCTATGAGCAGGTGACGTCATATATCGAATAACAAAGCTCTACTGCATATTGAAACAGTTCTTATGATTTACATGAGTTTACTCGTCAAGAGCAGTCAGCCTATAAAGCGAGTATACTCGTCAAGAGCAGTGAAAGGGTTAAAAATAAAGATTATGGAGTATGGAAGACATGCGTGAAGCAACCAATATATATATATATATATATATATATATATATTATATATATTATATATATATATATATATATATATATATATATAAGGATCACTCAGACGAGTGGTGGGTTCTTATATCGGTCTCTAGGTGGAGAAATAAAAGACAAAGTTGATAGGCTACTTTATCTATTTTGAAGACGTTTCGCTTTCGAGTTTTGAAAGCATCATCAGTTCATCTAAAAAATTATTACAATATGAGAACCACACAATCATGGAAACGATGTTAATTGTTACCTTAAAAAGATATGTAGCATTGTCAATGCTACATATCTTTTTAAGGTAACAATTAACATCGTTTCCATGATTGTGTGGTTCTCATATTGTAATAATTTTTTAGATGAACTGATGATGCTTTCAAAACTCGAAAGCGAAACGTCTTCAAAATAGATAAAGTAGCCTATCAACTTTGTCTTTTATTTCTCCACCTAGAGACCGATATAAGAACCCACCACTCGTCTGAGTGATCCTTATATATATATTGGATTGACGGTCGTACTCCTTTTTTCCGATATATATATATATATATTATATATTATATATATATATATATATATATATATAACTTTATGTTTAAAAACTGGCACATTTGAACTTAAAAGTTCATACGGACCATAACGTTTTTTTATAATTACCTAAAATATTGCCATTTTTTTTCAAAAGTGTTTTCCACACTGTATAAACTTAACAACGTAAAAATCAAGATTTATCACACAAATAACTTCTTGGTTCTTTAACCAGTTAATCTAATTATAAGCAAAGAACACATACCTGCATTAATACTGGTTCTAGTGACATCAATCTGCCTTCAGTTCGTTGATAAACAATGGAACATTGAAGCAAGAGAATTTTAGGATTTTCTATGTCGATCAACATATCTTTGTGTGCAACGTTTTTGCTGCATACTACCCCTCCAACTAGAGACGTATCACTTCTCAAACCGCCAGCAAGAATTTTAAATTGGATGTAGTGACGGATGTCTAAGTCGATGGCATCATGATTTTTATCTAAAAAATATTACTTTTTTGTTGCTTCTATGAAATTGCAAAGTTGTGATTGCATTTAATTTGTAACGTGTACAAAATTTTCGTTTATTTTATTAAGTTTTATAAAAATATGCAGTATATAAGTTTTTTTAATTTTTTGTAAAAAGTTCTCCAGAAATAATTTTTGGCCGTGTTAATAAAATTCACGTTATACAACCCAGAAAATTTCATCTACCCAGAGTAATCCCTTTTACCGAAGAGCCGCTAAAAATGCCTCTACTGTCTGTTTATTTTATATTATTCAGGCCAAGTGCCCATCCAGCCAGCAGCAAAGGTGTAATAACGTTCACTTAATATCCTAATCTAACTAAACAAAATACACTACAATTCTGGAAATTAAAAGAGAGAGGGAGAGGAGAAGAAGAGAAAGGGAGAGGAACTAGGATTACTTGTCGCACCTAGGGGTCATTCAAGGTGACTCACAGTTGCAAGGGTTCTAATATTTTCAGTCAAATTCCGAAACGGTACTTTGCCCAAATAATTTATAACAGTCACACCCTCTCAATGCTATTTTATTTTCCGTTGTGAAAAAAGTATGTTTTGAGGCTCCTGTCAACGAGATCTTTTTTTGTATCTTTTGACTCTTGTATCTTTTGCTTGTTCGAGAAATAAGAGACCTTAAATTGGCATTGCGGATACGCCTACTTCGCTGCTACGTGTTTTCGGTCTTACTTTAAAGTGTAGAGTCTTGGACTGTGAATAAAAGTGATCTAAATTGCCTTGAGGCTTTCGAAATGTGATGCTATAGAAGAATTTTAAAAGTTTCTTGGGTGGGGAAGATGCGAAACTCCACAATACTAGAACGTCTCAGCAAGACTACTGGGAATATAAAAAGCATCAAGAAGAGAAAGCTGGAGTACTTCGGACATGTAATGAAAGGTCCCAAATATAGGTTGCTACAAAATATTATGCAAAAGAGAATTGCAAGCAAACGCAGTCCAGGGCGAAGAAAGATTTCATAATTGAAGAACCCGCGAGATTGGCATAGTGTTGATACAAGCATGCTATCTAGGGTGGCAGTAAGTAAAATAATTAAGATAGCTATGTTGGTAAACGACGTTCTGAAAGGACATGGTGCATTAAGAAAAAGGTACCTACCTGGAGACCTTTTAACGGCTGGCGAGATGACGAGGACTAAAAAGAAACATTCAGAAATGATATTTATAACATGAATCTTGGAAAAACACTGACCACATCTAGAATTTGAAGAACCTATTCTTCCGTATGCACCAATTAATGACCTTCAAACTACCCATCTAATACATAATTTAATATGAAAATCAAAAGAGTTCTTCTTCCATGCGATAGAAAATAATAATACTATTAATAACAAGAAGTGTAGCCCTATGGTTTAGTTAATGTTGATATACTTTTAAATATTATTTTCGTAAAATAAACATACAGTTATTCAGTAACTTATGAATTCTAAATTTTACATAAATATAATAAAAAATATTTACCGGGTCTAATAATACTGATTATGTCGTTAAGTATTGGCATAATAACTTCCGACCAGGAATATGAAAGTCCTTTGGAAATCAACAATTGCTTAAGTAAACTATTGCTGTGTTGCTCAAAAGCATCACTTAAGATTGTATATGCTAACTTTTCTCCGTTTTCCTCCCGCAAATTGGATGCATTAAACCATCCTAAAAAGAGAAAATTATTTTATAAATACAAATGTTTATTCTGATATGGACTATAATGTTATGAACTATTTTCTACAAATTCTTTACATATTATAATTATAAAATCCACAAGGAAAAGTTAATTTTCACATCAAAAGGGGTTTAACCATGTATTTAATGGATTTAAAGATGTATACGTTTGTAGCAGCACTGAAGATGGAATATTGATTCCGAAATAATTCTTTTATAAAAGATTGTTTACTAAATAATTATAAAAGGTTATAATACCAGAATATAAGAGATTCTTCATCTTATTGTTACAATAAATATGACTCATACATAAACTGTAAACGTATTTTTCTAACAAGTATTTTTAGTAGGGTCCCCTCCGATAAAACCTGTCTGGGTTCCATGGCGTTCGAGAACGTTCAGCAAGGGTCACCGGCCGAATTCTAGGGAACTCCAGAATAACGGTTACTAAATTATATATATATATATATATATATATATATATATATATATATATATATATATATAGAGGAAATTTTTACTGTAAACAGTATATAAATTAGAATAGTGTAAAATAAATTAAGTGTTAGAACATTATTTTATGATAAAGTTAATAAATTAGATTTATAAAAATAGTTTCATTATCCTTAAAATCATTTCAGATGTCAGATTGCCGGTATAGCCATTTTTATATTTTTTTATCATTAGGCTTACTTTCATTTCTGCCTTAACTCAAAATATCTATTGTTGGAAGAAGTTATGACAGACTATAGTCGGACAATTTTCAATTAAAGGTGACTAATCTACAAATTGAATTAAATGGTAGCGGCAACCGTGTAAAATGTCAGTAGTAAATTCTTATAGGGGTCATTTTTATTGTGTATGCTTCGACCATGTAAATAAGCGAAAAAGTAAGATAGTACCATAACATTTTCCCCCGTAAAAGTATAAATTGATGCGATTCACGAGTGTATAGTGAGACAAGTTTATTGAATAGTTAAACATCCGCAAACTTATCAATATTTTGCAGGTCTATATATCTTTACGTTCTTAGAAAGAATGGTAATGAGTGAAATATAATATTTTAGTTTATTCGTTCCAAATTCTTATGTGCATAGGCGTAGTGTGTTCTATTTCTTGGGAATACATTTATTAAATATACTTTATTATTAACTTTTAAATAGTTTTGAGGTAAGTAAAGTAAATTTGCGGCAAGTTTATTCTTTATATGGTATTAACCCATTAACGGCCAGTCAATATACAAAGAGAAATTTGACAAGGGTAATGTGGTCGAATCTGGTTTCATCTGGTAAAGCAAATTTAGATTGACATACATGTACTAAGTTTGACACTGATGTAGCGACTATTGACTATTATAAATATAAATCTATGTAGGCTCACGCTTTCTCTTATAATGTGCAATTCTTTATCCTCATCCTTTGACCAATGCATATCAACTTGAAGCAGAGTGTGAACCAGATATACATATGCTAATAATTTTTTTTAAATCTACGTTATTAATTTCAAAATCCTGACGGTTATTCTACGATCCATAAATATTTGTAAAATATAGAATGCTCTCAATTACGTTTTTATCAAAAAAGACTGATGTTGAATTACTACTGAGCACAAAGCAGCACGAAGAAGTATCTGTTGTTACAACTTGAGACAAATTTGGATTTACTATTTTTGTCTGGTTTTTTCTTTGGACGTTTTAGTTAGTCCCATCTTTATTTCATATTTCGAGAATTTACTAAAATAAACAAATGTACTACTATATACAGGCATTCACATGATAATAGTTTAGCTTAATTCATTTTAATTTACATGAACTTCATAATATATTTTTATATTTATATAAACAAATAAACGCAAGGAAACTTTCAAATTAAGTTAAAAAAAAACAAAAAAAAAATTTACAGCACACAGCAATTCTATAGAGAGAATTATGTGTAATTACGAGATCCTATGTTCAAATTTTAGATTGTTTAGTCTAATGAAAAAATAAGTATTTTCCAAAGTTTTCTGTTTTTTGAGGTTCTGTATTAAGTACTCTCTAATAAGAATAAAATTTTACATTAATTTGTTAGACAACTATAAGATACCTGTCAAAAGACACATGATAATTTAATAATTATATTGGTCTGAGATTTAATTTTTATGTACTTTCTTATATGTTTAAATAAATAATTAAATCAATTAAATTCAAGTTAAAACAAAACAAATATAACGTTCATCGCAAACAGCAATTCTATAAATAGAGAATGAAGTGTAACGACGACATCGGATGTTAAAATTTCAGATTGTTTAGTCTAATGAAAAAATAAATATTTTACAAAGATTTCTGTTTTTTGAAGTGCTGTTTTAGCTACTCTATAATAAAAATAAAATTTTACTTTATTTTGTTAGACAACTATTCGCTTCGTGCTTGACTGACAATACACCTATTGCCTTATCTGAGAGTTTTGGATCTCCCAATTTGAGGTTAAACATATGTTAAATACATACTAAATTGGCAATTATTAATAATTAGTTTTGTAATTATAGTTTTTCAGTTTATATACAACATAAATGTAGTATTTAAAACTTGGTTTCTAAAAATTCATCATAATTTATGTTTGTAACCCCAAACGGAAAGAAAGGGAAAAATCTAGTACTGGCAAATCAAGATTTTCATGTGAAAGAGCATTTAGTTAAAAACAATAATAATAAAAGTTATGATATAAAAGCTAAAGCTAAATTATTTAAATTTTTCCTATTTCAATTGCATAAAAATGAAATTATGTGATATTTACTTTTTTATATTATTAGCACGAATCAATTTTTTTCTTTTTTCTAATTTATATGCAATCTTTGGAAACCTATAAAAACTACACTCACTATTTTCGCTATTATTAGCCCAATTAAATAGATAAAATTTATGCGTGGAAGATAGGTCCAATTTTGTCATATTTCGCCGCTACGCACGCTGGCATCGTTTCAAGGCATCGTTTCTACCATGGTTACGCACGAAACCAATAAGATACCTGTTAAAAGACACATGATAATTTAATAATTATATCGGTCTTAGATTTAATTAATTACTTAAGCGTTTAAATAAATAATTAAAATTTTTTTTGGTACGCCTCTGCAAAATTGATAAGTGGAATATGATTTCGTTTAAAAGTTGCCGTTAAGGGCTTCGTTAAAGTGCGATGTTGAAAAGTAATCTTCAATTAAAAATTGTTTTGGTATAAACTTAGATGGTACTATATACATGCGATGTCTACAAATAATGGCATATGCTGAGAATTAAAAAAATATTGATAAAAAATTCGTTTTATTCAATTCAGGAATATTTACAACATAGTTTAATTTTTATTGAGGTTTTGTAAATATTTGACGTATGTAATATTTTATATTTTTAACATTAATAAACAGTATTGAGCAACATTATTAGGGATAGGGTCTAAAAAAAATTATTAGAGATTGGGGTCACTTCACAGCCACTGCACTTTAACAAAAAATTGAATTGTTAATATAAAAGCGACAAGTAGTCTATATAAAATATGTTAGTGGAATTATATTTACCTGACATCATTTTATCGTATGTGATAAAATGAAATTAGTTACTAGAGATTAATGAATATAAATTTTTTATACGATATTGACATTGTGTTATTTCATGAGTCATGAAGACATATACAAGTACTCGCCGACACTGAACTTTTGGAAAAATATCCAGTTCATTGATATTACTTCACAATTCAAAATAAGCTCGAATTTAGTATTTTAAACTTTGTGAAATTAAGATATATATTGATAATATAAGCAGAAAAGTATAAATTCAAAGCACTTTCAACAATAACTACTTGATATTTAACAGCTGATATACATTCCATTGCTATTAAACATTTTAATTAATAAAAATATTATTAATTTTTAGTACTTGTCATAAATTATAACTGTTTATAAATAAAACATTGACTAAAAAGTTAAAATGAGATGATACGAGGTATGGCAGTAAAATAATACTGTAAATGGTGCACTATCTCCCTTAGAATACAGGGTAACACAAAGTAGTAGGTTACAAATTAAACGACGCACTCTTGCTCCAAAAAGCTGGGTCTGTGTGCATCCATATTGCGAAAATAAGCGAGCGGTTTACCCCTATAAGCGGAGCATAAATCGACTATTTTTTGCATTTATAATGCATCAAACCTTTTTATCCGATTCTATATATTTTGTAAAGTTCAAGTATATTTTTTTTATTTTTCCAAGTGGGTCGGCAATTATTATTAACAAATAACTTATAGAAACAACAATTTTACCGAATCGCTTCGGAATCAATTTCTTTGCGCGTATCTCTTGCAATAAACCCCTTTTCCTCCTTTGGAATTTTTAGAAAAATGCATACTTTTCGAGTTATTTGCAATATTTTGTTGAAAACATGCCTTAACCCATCAAAGCCTTGTGTGATCACTTGGTTACGAAAACACGCCATCATTCAATATTAATTGTAGCTCAGGTTAACGCTAGAAATCTATCCGCAGTTTAACTTTTCGTTACTAGATGTCAGTGTATTCAATTTGTTACAGTGTTACATTCCACAGTTTGGAGCGAAAGAATAAAATATTTGAGTAAGTAGTTTTATTAGTTTACTATTAAGACTTTCAGGCAATTTAAATAATTATTGATATAGTTAAGTGTCTGGATTGGGGATTTGTTATTGTAAATGAGCAAGAAATAAGAAAAGAATGGCAGCTGTATATATCACAGTTGTTTGAAGATGACAGGAATAATATTGCCGAATTCTACCAAAACTGTATTGACGGCCCAGAATTTATGAAATGCGAAGTAGAACATGCTATAAATAATGCTAAAATTAGACAAGCTTGTGGTCCAGATGATACACCAACTGAGTTGCTGAGACTGATAGATAATGATAACATAAAAGTAGTAGTAAGACTTTTTAATTCAATATATAACACCGGAGTGATTCCCGCAGATTGGCTCAAATCCATCTTTAGCGCAATACCTAAAAAACACAATGCGAGAAAATGCTCAGAATATCTATTAATTAGCCTAATGAGCCAAACTCTTAAAATTTTCTTCAGAATACTTCACAACAGAATTAGACGCAAATGCGAAGAAGATCTTGAAGATACCCAATTTGATTTTAGAAATGCTATGGGAATCAGAGAGGCACTTTTTGCGCTTAGCATCCTATTATAAAAATGCCGTGACCAAAGAAAAGATGTATTTGCATGTTTCGTGGACTTCAAAAAGGCATTCGATAAAGTACAGCATGTAAAATTAATCCAAATACTGAAAAATATCGAAATAGATGACAAGGATATTCGTGTCATTAAAAATTTGTACTGGAATCAAACTGCTATCGTAAAAATTGGAGATAACTACACCGATGAAATCCCCATAGAACGAGGAGTCAGACAAGGTTGCATTTTGTCGCCAACATTGTTTAATGTTTACTCGGTCCAATTATTTAAAAAGTCACTTGAGAGACAACCATATGGAATAAAAATCAACGGGGAACTACTTAATGTTATTAGATATGCAGACGATACAGTAATTCTATCAGATAATATTGAAGGTCTTCAAATTCTGCTTGATCGTATTCACGAGGTAGGAGAGGAAATTATTAAAATAAACTCAAACAAAACCAAATTCTTGGTGTTTAGTTGTGACTCACATCCCGATGCAAAGCTTCAATTGAACGGAGTCCAAGTTGAGAGAGTTCACAAAATGACATATTTGGGAACTGTTATAACGGACCAACTAGATCCAGACATAGAAACAAGAGGTAGAATAGCAATGACTAAAACTACTTTTATGAAAATGAAGTCATTTCTTTGCAATAACCATCTCAGTTTGGAACTAAGGCAAAGAGTGGTTAAGTGCTATGTTTGGTTTGTGCTTTTGTATAGTGCAGAAGTATGGACGCTAAAAGTATCGATCATGAACAAAATTGAAGCATTGGAAATGTGGGTTCATAGATGAATGCTGAAAATACCTTGGACAGCAAGAAAAACTAATGAAGAAGTACTAAGGAGCATCAATAAAGACAGAGAACTGCTAAAGACTGTTAAACATCGAAAAATGTCTTATCTGGGACATATAGTAAGGGGAAGTCGATATAAAATTTTACAACTGATCCTTAAAGGCAAAATAGAGAGCCGTAGAGGTGTAGGAAGAAAACAAGTCGGATAAATCTGATATGTCACGCGAAGAAGAAGAATACATATAGATATACGGTTTATTTTGAAATCCGTTGGTGTCATGTCTAATTGGCAAATTTTTTACGTGTTTGGTTCATACGCTGGTGTATGTGAGTTAGAATCCCAATATGAATTTCTTTTTTTATTTTTGAAATATTTAAAAACCTCACGTTAATCTTATTAAATATATGTAATATACGCAAAAATGCTAAATTTTAAAATAAAATGAAAATTTACGACATAATCCGAGTTGTTGGTTTTTTTATTTTTATCTTCGTAAAGTAAGTTATGTATATTGGCAGTTTTAAATACTTATGAATATTGCATTTTAATTTGTATTGTATTATGATATTGAATTATGTTGCAGTGTAAGGTATTGTAACTTTTATATTAATTACAAAATAAACAATGAATTTTACTGCAGAGTATGTGTCAAATTTTTTTTTGCATTCAACTCCTTTTATACATATTATATGAAAATAAAATATATATTTTCATTAAAATATTGATACAATCCTTCATGTACTGTACTCCTACTATAGGTCAAATGTTTATATACAGCAAACGATGCACCATATACCTATATACCTAATTATTTTTCACTTTCTGCTTGCTCTTACCTATAGCATTACATATGCAATGATTGTGCAGATTGACTCCCATATAAATTTGTAACGGTGAACGAGTGTATAGAAGTATAATTTCTACCGGCAGTCCCACTGGACTGCCACACCTGTTTTTTTTTAACTATAAAAGAAAATTTTGAATTGTGAGAAATAATTTAAATGAAAGTGAGAACAGTGCTACTATTTGAATGCTGAGTTGGAAAATTGACAGTATAAAAAGTTTGCAGAATTTGTAAGTAAAAAAAAATACTATTCCTCGGGAGATTCATAGCTAAGGAGAGTTTGGCAGCCAAAGGGAGATAGAAACAGTTGTTAGAACGTTTTTGATCGACAGTCCTGTTTTATAAACACAACCAGGGAAGGAGTTTTCGCTAGAAAGCTAATAAAATTTAATCAAAGTTAATCGTTTTAGTAAAGTAGAGGCAAAATTTTGAGACGAGACATATGAGCTTAATTGAACTAAACTTGTACGATTTTCTTGTGTTCATTTTATGTGTAAAAACTATATAATTTATAGAAACATTTATTTCTAAGGTATCTGTTTATTTGTATGAAAATTTTCAAAGGTATTTTATCATTTAGAGTTTTGCCAATATTTTTTCCTTACCTATATATCCTACGCGTCATTAAAAAGGGGCAACCTAGAATTTTATAAGAATTTTTCAATAATTTTAAGTTTATGCAATTTATTCTTTTGTAAATAAACTCTCACATTGCAGTAACACTTTTAGACACCGCCACTTCGTGCCGACAGGTCAATTAAGGGTAATAAGTTCGCAAAATTGATATCAGTTTTACGCCTTCGGAGAATGTACGTGTTGTTTATACGTTCTTTTTCTTGGAAAATGACTGTTCTGTTTTTCAACAATCTTTCATTAGTGTACAGTTGTTCAAAGAGTGAACTTATGCAATTTTAAATTTAAAACTATGGCTGATAGATTTGCTAGATCTGTTCAAATTGTTACTTTGATTGATAATGGAATGAGTCCAAGATAAATGGCCAGACAGCACGAAGTCAGTCGTTGTATAATTCAAAAAACACACCAACGATTCGTAGAGACTGGATCTTCCGAAAGACGACCATGATCAGGCGCGAGAAGAATCACGACGGCCAGAGAAGACCGTTCTTTACAACGCACTTCTTTGCAAAATCGCTTCTTTACGGCTAGAGCAATTCAAAACTGTTTTCAAAATGTTCATGGGTGGACTTTAAGCACTTTTACAGTGAGAAAAAGGTTGAGGGAATTTGGTCTAAGAGCTCGTTGCCCAGAAAGAGGATTTTTATTAACAGTAGCACATTGACAAGGCCGACTTGAGTTTGCTAGAGAACGAGTATTGGACGATAGAAGATTGAAAAAATGTTTTGTTTAGAGATGAGTTCAGGATGGTTCTTTATGGCTCAGACGGTAGCATCAAAACCTACACAAGACGTGGGGAATGATATGCTGCTTGTGCTCGACGAGCACGTGTTGCTTTTGGATGAGGCTTTGTAATTTTTGGTAGGCATTTCATTCAAAGGCCGTACTGATCTCGTGTTTATTAATAGAGGAGCGTTGAATGCTCAGCGATACATTAACGAGTAGCCAGGATGGTAACGCAATACTTGGATATCGTCGGTGTGCCAAAAATGAATTGGCCGGCTCAAAGCTCAGATTTGAACCTGATTGAGCATGTTTGGGACCAACTCAAACGAAGAGTAAGAAACAGAATACCTGCTCCAATAAATCGTGAGCAGCTTCGATTGGCTGTCATGGAAGAATGGGAAGCTTTTCTTCAAGGCAACATCCAGGATTTGATCAATTCAATGCCAAGTCGAATGAGGAGTGTAATTCAAAATAGAGGTGGTAATACATAATATTAAAAATTACGATTTTATTGTAATTTTTATAATGAATGCAGAAAAAATTTACAATTTTAATATTAAAAATTTTCCATTAAAATCATCATTTTGGGAGAACATTTTTTTGACATTTGTTATTTAAGAAATGGTTGCATACTGCTTAAGAACATGTTCTTAAGCATTAAAAAACATCTAATGATAATCAATTTCTTGCAGAATGCTTTAAAATTTAAAAAATGTCAAAAATTTTAGGTTGCTTTTTTAATGACGCACAGTATATACGGATCATTTTCTTGTAAAAGCGAAGATAAGGACAAGAATAGCGTCCAAAAAAACACACAAGAATACACCAACACAATTATGGAATACCGAAGTTCTACGTAATAAGGAGATAGAACAGAAATTTAAAAAGGCTATAAAAATCGCTCTAGCACAGACAGAAGACTATAACAACATAGACTCAGCTTGGAAAAATATCAAAGTAGCTCTGACAAGCGTATCAGATGAAATACTAGGACACAAAAAGAAAACAACAAAAAAATGGTTCGATGATGATTGCCTGAACTCCATATTAGCAAGAAATATGGCTAGAAGGAACATGCTACAAAACCCCTCGCACAACAACAATGAAATGTATAGACAAAGAAGAACAGAGACAAGAAAACTAATGAAAAGGAAGAAGAGAGAGTATCAGGAACAAATAATCAGAGATACAGAAGAAAAAAAGAAAGAACAAACAAGCGAGGCAGTTCTTTAAAGGAGTTTCAGATATCAAGACCGGGTACCAAGCAAGAACAGGAAACTTTCTTCAAAACGACAGTGGACAGCTTATAACTGATGACAAGGAAATCTTAAAAACCTGGAAGGAATACTTCTATCAACTATTGAATGACCAATCTAGCAGAAGTACATCAAACATAGAGGTACATACAGCTGAAATAGAAGACCAATACCCGACATACGAAGAAGTAATACAGGCAATTCAAAAACTCAAAAATAATAAGACACCAGGTAGCGATGGTATACCCGCAGAGTGCTTAAAACATGGAGGAGAAGCGTTGTACAGTTCGATACACAAGCTAATTCAAGACATTTGGCAAGAAGAAATAATGCCAGATGAATGGAAAGAACGGGTTATTGTACCAATACACAAAAAAGGAAACAAAAAGCAATGTATTAACCACAGGGGAATAACACTCCTAAACACCACCTACAAAATCCTTGCAAACATCCTGCTAGAAAGAACCAAAACATACACAGAAGAAATCGTTGGAGATTATCAATGCGGATTTAGACCGGGCCGCTCTACAATTGACCAGATATTCACAATAAAACAGATAATGGAAAAATGCTGGGAGGTTGATCGTGAGCTTCATCAGATGTTCATAGATTTTAAACAAGCATTTGATAGAGTATGTAGGGACAGACTGTGGACAGCGATGCAGGAACTTGGCTTTCCAAAAAAACTAGTCCGGTTGATACGGATGTGTATGGAACGGTTACGATGTAAGGTGAGAGTTTGACAACAATACTCGGAGACATTTGAAATAAACAATGGACTAAAACAGGGAGATGCACTTTCACCACAACTCTTCAACTTAGCTCTGGAGCACATAATCAGAAGTGCAAGAATCGAAAAACCGAATACAGTATTTCATCGAGAAGGACCAAACTTACTACTGGCATTTGTAGACGATATAGATCTAATAGGAAACACGCGATTAAGGATGAAGGAGACTTTCGTAAGGTTTGAGAAGGAAGCAGAGAAGATGGGGCTCCAAATCAACGAAAACAAGACGAAATATATGTATATGAGCCGCAATAACCAAAGCAGAGACAGAATCGGTCAGAACATTACCATCGATGACTTTAACTTTGAGCGCGTTAGAGAATTCAAGTATCTTGGAACAACAATAACTGAAGACAATAACGGATCACAAGAAATAAACAACAGGATTCAGGCCGGCAACAGATGTATTTTTGCCCTCCAAAACCTTATAAAATCAAAACAACTAACACGACGTACGAAGATACAGGTCTATAAAACAATCATACGACCCGTTGTAATGTATGGAAGCGAAACGTGGACGATAACAAATGCAAACGAAGAGAGACTACGTGTTTGGGAAAGAAAAATCCTAAGGAAGATCTTTGGTCCGGTGCTTGATGAAGCATCAGGACAATATAGGATAAGAACTAATAAAGAGCTTGAAGAACTTTACCCAGACGCCAACATCATAAAAGAAATAAAGTCCAGAAGACTCCAATGGGTAGGACACCTCAGAAGACATTCTGACGAACGAACAGTAAGACTGGTGTGGGAGGAAGTCCCAACTGGAAGGAGACCACGCGGACGTCCTCGTCTCCGGTGGCGAGATAATATAGCAGGAGACCTAAGCACTATGGGCGTGGAGAATTGGATGGAGGTTGCTCAAGACAGAAAACAGTGGAGGCATGTTGTCGAGTCGGCTAAAACCCACGAAGGGTTGTAACGCCACGGAGTAAGTATGTACAGTATATACATACATATGTATAAGAAACAACAAGTATACTCGGGCATCTGAATATTTACGTAAAAAATATATTAAATATTATTAATATTTACCTGATTCTGGGGCAGCTTCAATTTGATCCGAAGGTCTAACAACCACCGTTTCTGTTTTTTCTTGTGGCTCTTGTGTTTCGCTTGTATTCTGACTCTTGTACTCATCAGGTGGGCGAGACAGATACACTGTATTTGCCTCCAAATTAAGATCTAACGTATATGATGACGATGAAGTCATATTTCCTGGCCTCATTTCAACTGGCGATAACTGCTCGTTTTCAGAATCTGCAATAACAAGTAATGTCATTTAGAATCATTAAGACGAATAAAACTTACAAATCGGGTATAATATGGACTCCAAAAACAATTCCATTCAAGAAATATCCAAAGAAAAACTAAAATTATTATATACAAAACACTGTTGAGGCCGGTCGTCACATATGGGGCGAAAACATGGAAAAAAATATGAAGGAAAATGAAGTAAATTCTACAAATCACATAAAAGTATATAAGGTTAGCTTTCCTATCATTAAGAAGTTAGTGGAAGTTACTTAGAGCCAGTTTATACTCATGTTTGAAAGAAGTGACATTTTAAAAAAATGTGGCGATAATTTTGCAAATAATTTGTAATAGGACATTAATAAAGTATTGTATATTAAAGAACGACTGTATTTCTTATACTTGAGCAGTTCCCGAGAAACAATTATATAAATTAAAATTAATATTTTATATAAGGAGTTGTTTACAAATAACCTAACAAACCTGTTGTGCTTGACTCGTGAGGAATTTGCTGAACCCATTGCGGCTCGTCGTGATAAGGTACATCAAAGTTTAAACCCGACGGTGGAAGCTCTGGATAAGAAAATAATTTTTTATGGTAAAAAGCATAGCCATCAATAAATACCATTGGTTCTGATAAACTCTCGATATACCCGCCTTCTAAAAGAGCTTGGCAAATAGCTGATGCTTGAACTCTGAAACAATAAAAAAATATATTTTACAAAAAAAGAGGTGTGGCCTACGATATAATAAAATATTGTGACACTAACTAATCCATATGTGCAATAAAAAACTTTGTGTAATTAGATCTTGAAGCAACATTGAATTTTTGTTCTCTTCCATTTATTTTTTACTTGTATCTTTATGTAAATATTACTCCTATCCAGGTGCGGATACGGAAATATAGGGTGTAGGTAAAAATTTATGGTCGGTATAGTAGAATTTAACAGGATATCTAACACAGATATAAAATCATATTTTCAGCGAATAGACAATGAAAACAATCATATTTCCCTTGGTCTCCCCTCCACATTCTTTATTCACGCCCATTGTGAACGCCAGACGATTATCTCCGATCCAGCTTATAAGAAAGAAACGGCGGCAGAGTTGCCTTATTACATATTTAAATTAAAACCAAATTAAAACATTGAATTTATTTAAAAAATTGGCGATCAGTAGCGCGGTTATATTGGCATTCAAAACTGGATGATAATATTAAAAATGAAACATTAATTGACACAAATACTGGTACAACATATCTTAAATCCGTGAAAAATTTACAGATTCGCATTTTTATTTGACGAAATTGTAACCCAAATTTGAATAAAACAGGATCATTTTGGCAACATCGTCATTCGTCCCTACTCTTGAATGGTAAAATGCATACGAGACAGGAAAACCCTATTTCTTTCTATGTATTTCTTTTTGGAGGTAACTTTGTAGTGTGAAAATAATAATTAAATATACCGACTGTTTATATAACAGAAGAACGGGTACAAATAATAAAATAGTACTTTGGGGCAATTCAGTACAAGACACCATCAATTAATTTATTATGGCTTTTTAAATAGGCCAATACTTATAGAAAAAGCTGTATTGGCCATTATTCATCAATTTGAAAAGTCTGGCTGTACTAATGGCAGATGTAAAAAATGCTGCCCACGAGATCAACCTCACGAAAAGAAAATTTCTCAAGAACGAGAAATTCAAGTTTGTGCATTGGCTGAAGCGACGCCGTTTTCAAGTAAACAAATTGCCGATGAAGCTGATTTAAATGCAAAAACAGTGAGGAATATTTTGAAAAGAAACAACTACCATTGTAATAAAGTGCAGACAACTCAAGAAATATATCCTGATGATCCATTTAAACGAATGCGATTTTGTGAAATTATGATGGAGAGATACCATGCAAATAATAATTTCTTAAAAAATATTTTATTTACAGATGAGTCTTCCTTCACAATTCACAAGAAACATAATCCATCCGTTGTAAATTATTGGTCTCAGGAGAATAAGCATTTGAGTGTGTCTGAGCGTACGCAGTATTCACAAAAACTAAATGTTTGGACTGGAATTTTGGGAGACCATATTATTGGTAATTTTTTCATTAAAGGCAATTTCAACGCAGTCAAATATCTCCAATTATTGCAAAATCAAATTATTCCTGCACTTCAACGTCTTCAAATTAACTTCAACGAAATTTGGTTTCAACAAGACGGCTATCCTGCACATAATGCAAAAGCCGTTAGAAACTATTTAGCGTTAATTTTTGATGAACGTGTCATTAGTACAGACGGTACAATAAAATGGCCCCTTCGGTCACCCGACTTAGCTCCTCTAGATGTTTATTTTTGGGGGATGCTAAAAACGAAATTATACAGGCATGAGTTCGAGCAAGCCACCAACTTAGAGGAACTGAACTCAACGGCAGATGAAAGACATTAACAGTGAGAAGGCTGTATGCAATATTTGCAAAGAAAAACTTAGTTATAAATCAACTACAGCAAATTTGAAAAGCCATTTAAAGTGTTTCAGTATTTTTTTCTTTGATTCAAGAAAGCATGTTTGTTTATGTACTCGCTTATTTGAAACTACTGTTAAACAATCAACTAGTTGAATAATTGAATTAGTTTTTCAACTAGTTACTTGTTTACGAACAACGGTTCAGTTTCGTTAACGATAAAAACGTCAACGACTCACCTCTACTGTTTTTCTCGTTAGTACAGTGTCCATACTTTGACGACTCGACGTTGCCAAATAATTTGTATGAAGCTTTTTTATTGTGGCGTCATAATGCAGTTTATTATTTTTATTGGGAATAAGGGACAATGTGACTTTAAAATAAGCTTACTTTGATGTTTAGATTTCCAATTCGGAAATCGTACTTCAAATACGAAACATTAATAAATTTTATTTATATAAAACGATTTCCGAAGTGGAAATCAAAATGTTAAATTAAACTTATTGTAAATGAAAATTGTGACATATTTCCAATAAAAAACAGTAAGCTGCCATTTAAATCAATTCGCCCAAATTTGATTATCTTGGAACATTGTTAAAATGCTAAAAAGACAACAGATCAAATAAAACCAATAAGTTTGGCAACGTTGAACTTCCCCTCTTCTGTTGACTTTATTATTTCCACTAATGCATTTTCGACGATTTAAAGGGCGGACCTAATATACCTCTCTCTTTTTAAACAGGTGTTTCTCACTCCATCTCACGTAGGTCCTTACCGACCATAAACTTTTACCTACACTGTATGGGCGATACCGAGGAAATAAAATACTCTGGATATAAAAAAAAATTATCAATAGAAATCGGTAATTGGATTACCATAACCAAACATAAGCAGAGATCAAATGGATCAGAATGGTTGTGAAATGGACAACAAGCGACGCAATATTAATAACCATAAAACCAGAGTTTTTAAAGCAGTATAGAAAGCAAGAGAGGAGACTAATGTACTATTTTCCCTATAAAAAAAACAGTCATGGCGAAGGTAAACACCATGGCCTCCAATCTTTGATGTTCAGGAAGTGCTAATAATCCTCGCGAGGAACTATCCGAAACTGAAAAATCCAAATCAAAAAGCAGCTATACGTCTAGGTACGATGATACAAACAGAATTAGTTAATAAAAACAGTTTAACAAAACAAAATAAAACAGTTGTTGGGCCAATGATGTCTTATGCTGCGGAAATCCGACTACACAATAAAAATGAGATAATGCAGGAAACCTCATTCCTATAGTGTAATTGTTTGAGTTTGCCGTATCTGATTTTGCGCCTTTCTTTTTAGACTATGCTATTTTCCCCAATTCTAAATGTCCTGCTCAATTCCATTTATTTGCAGCATCTATTTTGATGCTTCACGTTATATTTTTTCATTGCATATTAAGAGAATCCTGTTCAGCAATGACCATACAATAATAAACATGCAATTTTATTTTTCCCCTTATTTGGATGAAAATGCCAAGTCAAATTGTAACGATTCAAAGAATCTATAATTTTTTTTTAATTTATGTAATCCTGTGTAACTTATTTTCGTTTCAAATAATGTAAACATTAAATTTGTGTTAATCAAATCATCCTTGAGGGATGACGCAAACTTTTTCTAGACTTCTTTTCTTTGGTCGGATTTAATCATGCGTTTCAGCGCTGACATAATTTCGATGGGAAATGACGCCGTTCGCGTAGGAGCCGCTGTCATTCTATTTCTAACCATAGGACGAATCACATGTGTTGTTTTCCCGAGGAAATTCGTCAGGTGAGTCGTTATAATTTTCTCTATAAGCTATGTTCTACCGATTTAAATGTAGATAGGGTGTTAACAACTTCTTCTTCCACTTCTTTGCAAAAGGAAAAAATTAGTAACCTTTCCTTTAAAATAGTGGACTGCTTTGTTTGTCTTCATGTATTATTGGTCCCACACTTTTATTTTTCTTTATTTTGAAAAAAGAAATGATGACTTCTATTTGAATGAATAGTGACTTCTAGTTGTTGTTCCTTCTGACGTAATGAATAGGACTTACCGAGAACTAATTAGAAATATGGATCATTAGAGTCATTTACTGAGTCATAGATTATCTTTAACAGATTTGAAAAACTTAGACGAGAGTAGTACACAATAAAACAATCTAATAATTTTTCAAATTTACCGCCAAAATTCAATTCTGCAACTAATTCTACTACGTCAGTAAAAAGTGAATTACTGGATATTGCGGCCATATTTAGAGACGAGTATATGGAGAATATGGCGTTAAGATTTTGAGACTGCCGCCTTACCATTGCGAGCTGAACCCGATTGAGATAGTGTGGAGTCAAGTGAAAATGTACGTGGCTTTAAACAAGTCGATTTTAAATAAAAAACGGTAGAACGGTTGATAAAAGAAGCTTACCGACGCGTATCTAAAGAGCAATGATATAATTGTGTGAACCACATCAAGAAAGTAGAAGAAAAAATGTTTGCGGTTGACAATCTGCAGGAAGATATTGAACCGGTGATAATTAATATATGAGATGATTCAGAGTATGAGAACCATTCAGATATGGTTTGCGATTAGTATTAATTAACGAGAAATATTTCAGATTTAATGCTCATTTAGTTTTTTAGTACTGTACGTACAATCAATTTCAGTTATGATCTTATGTATTATATATATATATATATTATATATATATATATATATATATATATATATATATATATATATATATATATGTTTATTTATCGTGACGTATAGGGTAAACTAGGGTAAATCTTTATGGGGTGTAGGGTTGCGTTATAGAGGTAGTACCTTATATCGAAACGACCACATCGAGCGTCATAGACGGGAGATGGTTCTTGATATCTGATCCTCATAAGGCACCTAACTCTCACTTATGGCTCCACGTGTCACACCCCGGGCAACTGCATTGGTCTGCAGGCTAAACTAAGTGAGGGTAACCAGATATGGTGAAAATTTACCGAAATATTACCGGTATAAGTAATCTCCCAGTTGTTGGCCAACAGCTGAGGGTGGATGAGCTGACAGGTGGTAGGGCAACTCATTGTCCTGAGGGCTGAGAAATCGACCTCAAAGGCGGAAGAGCTAATATATTAGTCAACGGCATTGGGATGTAGCAGGCAACGAGAAACCACTACAGTAAAGATCCAATGGATATCTCTAGTATAGTTAACATGGCATGATAAATAATCAACAAAATCTTACTGATCATGGAGATCGGAGGCCAAGATCCGGCAAGAAAAGTGACAAGGCTTTTCGGGTCGTCAACCAGCGAAAACCTTGTCAAATATAAATATTACCAACGAAATAATGAAAATTGGAACATGGAACGCTAACCAGCATGTATGAACCAGGAAAAACACACAACGTTATTCAAGAAATGCAAAGAATGAATATTAGCATTTTGGGTATAAGCGAAACCCGATGGTCGGGAAATGGATGCTGTCATATTAAAGATCACATAATCTACTACTCAGGTAACCAAGATCCCCAACATCGTAATGGAGTGGGTATAATGTTAAAAATGTCTCTATCTCGTCATGTCCTGAACTTCCTACCTTTGTCCGATCGTGTTATGATGTTACAAATAAATACAAACATCACAAAAATGAATATAATACAAGTATACGCACCAACAGCGGACAAAGAAGAACATGAAATAGAAACATTTTATGAACAAATTGACTCGGCATTGAAACTGACCAAAAAAAGGGACATCACAATAATAATGGGAGATTTGAATGCTAAAGTTGGGAAAGGAAGGACAGATGATTTGGTAGGAAATTTTGGATTAGGGAATAGGAACGAGTCTGGTGAAAGACTGGTACAATTTTGCCAGGAAAACAGAATGGTAATTACAAATACCTTTTTCGAACTACCCAACAGACGTTTATACACATGGAGATCTCCACAAGACACAGAACATCACATAGTGAGAAACCAAATAGACTATCTACTAATCAATGAAAGATACAGAAACAGCATAATGTCAATTAAGACATACCCTGGTGCAGATATATCATCTAATCATAATCCACTAGTTGCAAGAATGAAAATAAAACTAAAGAAAATTAATAGCACAACCCCCAAAAAAGTGGTTGATATCAACAAATTACGAAAACCAGAAGTAAGAGAACAGATGATACAAGAAATTGATGAAGCAGTAACAAAGATACAACCCATAAAAGACAACACAAAAGTTAACATCAATGAGAATTGGACAGACATTAAAACAGCGTTAATGAAACCAAGCATAAGTCACCTCCATAAAAGTAAACAATATAAAAAAGAATGGATGACAGATGAGATACTGAACTTAATGGATGAAAGAAGAAAACAGAAAAACAAAAAGAACCAGAAGTATAAAGAGATACAAAAAGAAATTCGTCTAAAAATACGCACAGCTAAAGAAAACTGGTACGGGGAAAAATGCGAAGAAATCGAACAACTACAAAATAAACACGACAGCTTTAATGCACATCGGAAGATCAAAGAGTTGACGAGGAAACAAAGTAACAGACACAACATATTAGTAGACGAGAGTGGAAACATTATTATGTACACAGAAGAAAAATTAAGAGTCTGGAAACAGTACATAGAACAACTGTATAAAGATCAAAGAGACAATGTAGATAACGAATACATAAACAGTGACACAGGACCAGAAATAACAAGAGATGAAGTGGAATACACGATTAAAGAAATGAGGTCGGGGAAGGCTACAGGCCCAGATAAACTACCAATAGACATAATTAAACTCATCAAAGGCAACAACTTAATAAAGATCGTGGAACTATTTAACAGCATTTACAAATACTGGTATCATACCTAATGAATGGCTAGTAACAACAATAATAGCCATACCCAAAAAGTCTAATGCGAGACAATGCTCGGAACATCGCACCATCAGTCTCATGTGTCATATATTAAAGGTCTTCTTAAAAATCATTCATCAGAGAATATATAAAAAATTGGAAGTTGACATCGGACCCTCTCAATTTGGCTTTAGAGACGGACTAGGAACTAGAGAGGCACTGTTTGCTTTTAATGTTCTAACACAACGATGTTTAGACGTAAATCAGGACATACTTGTGTGTTTCCTAGACTATAACAAAGCATTTGATACAGTAAAACATAGGCCACTGATGCAAATACTGGAAAATAAAAATATTGATACAAGGAGCATGCGAGTGATAAGGAATCTATACTACAAACAAGAAGCTACAGTACGAATTAACAGCTCGATATCAGATAGAATACAGATC
This sequence comes from Diabrotica balteata, assembly GCA_918026665.1. Lineage (NCBI taxonomy): Eukaryota > Metazoa > Arthropoda > Insecta > Coleoptera > Chrysomelidae > Diabrotica > Diabrotica balteata. The sequence continues at coordinate 33,108,317 of OU898281.1, read as the reverse complement.
AAAAGAGTTGTTCGGCAGGGCTGTGTGTTGTCTCCAACCTTGTTCAATGTCTACGCGGAAGAAGTTATCAAAAAAGGTCTTATGAACGAAAAAGCCGGAGTAAAGATCAACGGTCACCCCATTTACAATATCCGATATGCTGATGATACCGCGCTCATAGCAGAAAATATTGACGACCTACAGAGATTGCTAAACAAAGTGGTAGAAGCAAGTGAAGAATTTGGTCTGTCACTGAATACAAAGAAGACCAAATTCATGATAATTACAAAGAAACGTATCAATAATATCAACTTACATGTAGGACAGAATCTCATTGAACGAGTACAAAATTACAATTACCTCGGAACAAATATTAACGAGTCAAACGAATACACCAGAGAAATAAGAATAAGAATAGAGAAAGCCCACAGTGCCTTTAACAACATGAAACAAATGTTGTGTAGCCGAAACCTAAGCCTAAAGCTGAAAATACGAATGCTTAAATGTTATATTTTCTCGGTCCTGTTATATGGGGTGGAGGCGTGGACACTAAATAAGCAATGTATGGGTAAGCTGGAGGCATTTGAGATGTGGGCGTACTGAAGAATGTTAAAAATCTCCTGGAAGGATAAGATAACTAACCAAGTTGTATTAGACAGGATGAACAAACAAAAGGAGGTCGTATTGAGTGTTAAAATAAGGAAACTACAATACCTGGGACATATTACACGTGGGAATAAATATCAACTGTTACAACTAATTATGCAAGGAAAGATTGAAGATAGGCGCAGCATAGGTAGGAGAAGAATGTCATGGTTGAGAAACCTCAGGGAGTGGTTTGCTTGCACTTCGATACAATTGTTCCGAGCGGCAGCCTCCAGGGTCAAAATTGCCATGATGATAGCTAACCTTCGTAGCGGAGATGGCACGTGAAGAAGAAATAGGGTAAACTATTTGCATTTTTTTGTATATATGTATATAAGTATTTACAAGGTATTAGATATTTTATGTATACAGGCATTTTTTATAGAATTAATTTGTTTTTTTTTGTTTATTCTCTTATTTAACTCAGTTAAATTAATGAGTAAAGGTTTTTGAAACGAATCGCGTACGGTCCTGATTTCTCAGTCTATCGCCAAACTACCACACATCTACCACTGTGCTCACATGAGCGGCATCGCTGCGCGCCGTAAGACCAACAATGAATTCTAACTGTGGCTTCTACTATAGCTAAGATGTAATAGCGACAACTCTCCGTAGCTTACAAATATTTTCTATATCTCGTTTTAACATAATTTTTAATATAATAAAAGACAATAAACATGTTCAACTTACCTACTTTTCGCCTTTTGTTGAAAAATTAACCAATCTACTAATTCGGAACCCAAAAAGGAATCGTTGTAAGTCTTAAGACGATATCTATGAGTTTCAAACTGTAGACCTGTTGTAGGTTTACACATTTCTTCATATAAGTTTCTTAAAGACGCCGAATTTTGAAGAGCCCTACATTTTTCCTCGGTTGTTAGATATGTTGTATTCGTGCTGAAATATTAATGTGCTTTAAAACGGGTAGAGAATTATGTCATTTATGAGAATGTACGAAATGTTTGATGGAACACTGTAAATGATTCTCATCTTCAGACTAGCCTGTATCAATAATGAAATAATACAGAAAGACGGTGTTGGTTTTAATTTCGATTCAGGACATCCGCAAGCCACTTATAAGTAATTCGACCTCATTAGATCTCAACAGAGCGACATATGCAGTTGCCCTGAATCGAAACCAAATCTCTCCCGTCATAGGACAATAATTATTTACAGACGTTACAACGCCATCTAATAACAACACTAGGAATCCTAAGATTTCCTACTTTGCGAAACTAAATTCAAATTTTTACCACTGTGCTTACTAAAACTTGCAACTTGCAAAAAGATTTCTTGCTAATGGACAACAGAATCTATAATTTACATTCCACATGCCGTTCATCATGTGAAATGCAAATTAATATGCAAAAATTTGAATTTAGTTTCTCAAAGTAGAAAATCTTAAGATTCCTAGTGTTATTATTAGATGGATTTTATCCCACATAGGAACAAGATCATCGGTGCCTTTGTTTGACCACGTCTCGTCACTTAAAAATAATACGCATGCAAAACAAAACAGTTTATTAATTTGTTTGCTACCACACTACCAGCTATTTTATCATAGTTTTATTAAGCCAACCTAGTTCTTTAATTTGCTCTAACGATAAACCACAAAGATTTTTTTAAGATACATATTGATTTCATTGTCAATTAATAAATGAAACCTACAAAATAATCAAAATATTATTTATATACTATATTCATCCACGACGACGACGTACTAAAAGTTTAATTATAAATACAAAACTTAGTAATAGATAGTAGGCAAAACAAAAGCGATAAGCGCGTAAAGAAACTGGAAATAAATAGATACTATCTTACGATCTACAAGTAGATCTTCCTTCTTGATCCCAGCACAAAGAATCTCATTTAACGTATTGTTATAAGTACAATATAGATCTATCTGTGTCACATAAATAGAATGCTTGTAAAATATGGTATATGGTAATGATACAAGATTATCCCGTCGAATAACCCCCGCTGTGGGTGACCGAGGTTGTATTACACACACAGTTGCCAGATTGTATGTAATTTATGATGATATAAAGACATACACACAAAAAATTAACAGGCAAAATTAAAGTGACGTGCATAAAAAAATAACTGTACTTATACATACTTTTCAGAAAAGAATTTTTCCTCTTGATAACCAACAGATATTTTTCGTTTTGCACAATTATCATCAACACTGACAACAGATGTTTGCAAAGAGTCATCAATTGTATTTGGCGATAATGTACCAAATTTGGATTTTAAACTTTCCTGAAGTATTTTTAAATCATTTGTAAGAACAGTACTGAAGTCTGATGATTGTAAATAGGAAAGGACAACTTTACAGCAGTAAGTGCAAACCCTTAATTCACCTAAAAGATAAAAATAATTTCTAAATTGATATTTTCTTTTTTCATAATAATAACACATTTTATTTATTTTTATAAAATTAGGTAAAAATTTTTGTTAAAGACAACTCGGGAGATATAAGTATTGTCTGTAGAAACGCCTTTTCAAAGTTGAACACCTGTAATTATTAACACTACAAATTAGTAATGTTCTAAGTCAACAGACTGGTAGAACAGACGTTCTTAGCTATGTGAGTAAAAAAATTAATAGAATATTTTCTAGGAATCTAGGCTCGTTTTCAGAAACCAACTTTTAAACTTAAATGACTTGCAATGAGGACACACAACATTCATTTGTCCAATAGCAACGATTTGATGTAAGTTGTAATTCAGTGCCCAAGCACAATGAACTGAGAACTTTTAAATAGTCAAAGGATTAAAGCAAGGAGACAGGCTGACACTGACACTATCCAACTTGACTAACGAATATGTGATAAGACAGCTGAATATAGGAAGAGGTACACAATCTCCTACTATCTCCATATACTCTCCTTCTCTCCATATCCAAGCCATCCTGCAAGGAAAAATATTTGGAAAGCGAGGTCCAGGAAGAAGAACATTTGGTTAAAGAACCTCAGAATCTGGTTCAATACAACATCTGTGTAGCTTTTCCGCGCTGCTGCAGATAAGATAAGGATTGCCATGATGATCGCTAACAGTCGTAACGGATAGGCACATCAAGAAGAAGAACGCAATCTCCTAACAAATAAATCAATACACCTTGCTGCATATTCCGATGACATTAGCATTTGTCTCGCAGAACAGAAGAGGTGGCATATATAAAATATACTCACAATTAAAAACAGGGGCAGAAGAGACTGGACTAAAAATAAATATTCAAAAGACTCACAGTTAAATTAGAAGACGATATTGAAACTGTTAAAAGTTTCACATATCTGGGAGTTGCATTAAACACAGATGGAACAGAAGAACCAGAAATTCAAAGATTAGTAAAGGGAACAAAAGCTTACTTTTCACTTGCCCATATGTTCCGCTACAAAAACACACTAGAGATCGAATCAGGGTCTAAAAAAATATAATCAGATCAATAGTATGTTCCAGATGCGAGACATGGGTGATGACAGAAGACACAAAACTGTCACAAAGCTGGAAGTCTTTGAAAGAAAAGCCCTGGTCAGGTAGTGACCTCAAGACCAAAAGGAAGGCAACAGAAAAGGTAGGAGGATGAAGTGACAGCTTATGTGCAAAATTTGCTAGATGTGAGAACCTGAAGAAGATGGACCGGTAAGGTTGGAAACACAGTTTCGAGGAGGCCAAGGCTTGATTTGGGCTGTAGCGCCATTGAAGAGAGAGTGAGTAATCCAGTGCCACATTATAATTGAATGCTGTTCAATGGAGATTAAATTTCTAAGACAAGGACATTTCTATGTTTTTTATTTACCACAATCTAAAACACAGTCCTCTCTGATAGCTTTGTGACATATAAATTATATACAGAAGAATTATTTTATTTGTCAGAAATGTAATAAAAATCAGAAACAAGATCATTTAAAGTTAAAAAGCATCATTTATGCTATGGGATCTGAACCCTTTTTATTCCATTGGTATCTCGTGTAAAAATCTTTGATAACAAAATGACTCAAATAAATTTTAAGTTTAAAGTTAGTTCTGAGCGAATACAGTAGAGATCAAGTCTTAACCATTTTGATATTATTGGAACATACTTTCCAAAATTTAGCATAATTTTCATGGTACTAAACATTTATAAATGTACTGCATAAGTATATATAGAATTTTTCACATAAAAAAGAGACGTCAGAACTCCACAGTCTTGCCAAAACATCAGAATAGTGAGGTAGATAGAAAAGTCAGGAATTTAAAAATGTCAACTATTAAGGAATGCACTAGTCAATTGGATTTTTAAAATGAAAAAATAATCACATTTTTAAAATTTCTTTTTTCACTTTTAAATAATGTGAATTAAAATATCACATAAAAATGTATAATTTTAAAAACATTTAAACCTCAAATACTAAGGTCTTAAATAAATTAGTAACTTTTATTATGTAATATTATTACTTGTTTTTTATAAGTCATAAATAACATCACGGACCACTAACATTCAACTCTTCTGTATTAGTTTTAGTCTTTTTGACATACCGTTGTTAATGTTTTTGACATAAAAGTGACTTTAAAAATGTTTTTAATTATTATTTTTAACAGCTTGAGAAATAATACTAACAGTTGTTAAACTTAGTTTTAAGGCTGCTACAACTCACTAAAACTCACATAATAAAACATTGTAATACAACAGGGGTGCTTAGACTTGTGGTGTCTGCTATCTATCACAAAATATTTTAAAGATAAGCAATCGACTACCAACTATCACAACTAGACTGGAGCCTACATACTAAAATAATTAGATTTCTGGAAATACTTGTATTGTAAATGCTTATAAAAACAAACTATAATTAAGGAATCTAATTAAACATGTAGTCTGTAAGCCTAATGTGAGATATTCTTCTGTACTCATTTCCACCACCACAGCTTGTTATACAAGAAACAGACACTCGAGAATGATCAGTAACATTCGCCAAACATCGCGTGGCACATTGCCTCAGAAGCCTGGAATATTTCAATTAGGACCTGAATATTTTAAAATTATTTTGCCATCAACTTCAGAAGCTGTTGTGATCAAGCGGTCGATCTCGATTGACTGTTTGGACACTGCTGTAATACAAAATTGTATATTTTAAATTCTTTACATTACCTCTCTCGCAGCATTCAATTGTAAAAAGGGCCCCGCCAGTATTTCGCTCAAAATAATCTATTAAACAAGCAACCAGTTCTCGACAATGACTATTCAGTTGTTTAGACATTTTAGCAAACACAAAAATTATTTTTTTTAAAGCTTAAAAACTAAGCTATATTAATTAATGTATTTATAAATACAGTTTATTAAAGTTATATATTTATTGCGAATCAAATTGATCAAAACAGACTTAGTATAAGGTTATAAAATATTGACAACACTGTACTATTCCTGTATCAATGACGTATGATTGTGTAATCTAGTTAATTCATATGATTATTTTTTGAATAAATAAACTTAAACAATTGTTGCATAAAATTTTAATTATTAATAATAAATGTTTTTGTGTATTTATTCAATATAATTCTAAAATGCTAAATGTAATCACAATTACATTTGACTTATAATACAGTGTTTTTATGTTAAACGTTTTTACTTTGAAAAATGGTATACCTGTACATCCAAATATTTTCCCAGGGATTTGTTGATTACAACAATGAGAACAAAATATTTGTCCACAAACTCTACAGTGATGCCTTCTCCTAAATGTTGTAAATTTTTCAGAACATTCATAACACTCCTTACTAACAGAATCAGGCATCCAGTATAGTTTTAAATCTGTATCTGCATAATCTTGGAGGCTCTGAAAAGTATTTAAATAAATAAAGACATATTGAAAAAAAAAACAGTACAAAGCCAGTACAAGCTATAGAATTAAATGAAGTCAATTTAAAAATGAGAGCAGTCAACATTAATATTAACATAAGACATATGAAAAAATATAATGTTGAGCATAGTAGCAAACACAAAGAGAATTATAAATTATGATAATTTAAGCTAGTATAACTAAAGAATAGACTTACACTGGTTTTTAAGGCTAACAGATTACTTATTCTCTTCAAAACATTTGGTAAACTTCTTCCCTCATTTATGTCAACTTCATATACATTCGAAGACTCCGAATATGCGTTATCAGATACATTATCAACGGCCCAAGTAGGAAGGGAATCACTAACATTATCATTTTTTTCAGCATTAGCATCATCTGATGAAACACTTTTTTTCCAAAGAAAATTGGCTATAAATTGTCCAACGGTATTTGGTTTTGGATCTTCCGATTGTAGAGGCCCAAATTCTGTCAGCTTATTAGCTGTCTGTAAGTTTTTGCTCATTTTTAAAGAAGGAACTCGTCAAAATTCAGGTACAACAAAAACATAGTAATTGATGTATTTGATATTTACATTTACATTATTTGACTTGACATTTTCTTGACATCTGTCATAGTCACAGCTGATCAGATTCTACGTTTTCATAACCATGGATGTGATATCAAACCATCGAGCAAAAAGATAAAAGAGGGAATGTAAAGGCTGTATGACACTATGCATTTTCTTGTATCATTTCTTATATCGTTTCTGATATAACAAAAAAATGGATAGTGTCATACAGGCGTATAGTTTCTTATATCAGAAACGATACAAGAATTTGTGTCCGCTGCATTTTCTTGTACAAGAAATGCGCCAATTTGTGCGCAAAGCCGCTAAAACGTAAAACTTCTTTCATGTCATCAAAGATTTAATAACCTAACCTAAGCACAGTACACTAGTGTGACCCATGATACTATCAAAGAATATAGACGCTTAGCGTCTATATTCTTTGATACTATGAATAACAAGATAGGATCTTCCCGTAGCTCAAAATCGGTCGGGTTCGCGCATGCCGTCATTGGAGACTAGAATTTGAATTCTTGTTAAAGTTAAATGAGATTTGTATGAATTCTGTGATGAAATTACTAGAAGAAAATAAGTTAAGAGGTTTAATAATTACAATAATCGTACACATAAGAATATCTCCAAACTATTTATTAAAGATTTTTTATTGATATATACAAAAACTGACATTTCGAACGTGCAAGTCTCCAATGACGTCACAAAAACATGCGCAATATCTTATCTTATAGTCATAGCACAGAATAATAAACAATCAGAAGGGCCACTCTCAGATGCCGCCTTTGAAGTTTTTCAGCACGCGCGCCATGTTTTAGGAGGACACAGACCTATGATTTGTGTGGTTATGTAATTGTTTATATTTATGTTTAATTATATTATATTTATGTAATTATATTTAACAATGTTAATATAATTGTATAGTATGTCTATGATTGCCGTAAGTCAAATAAACCTGGTTAATTTTTCCACGCACACCACATAAACAACACTAATTTCTTTAAAATCCTCCTAAAACATGGCGGAACGTCTGCGCGGAGGAGATGCGCGTACTTAATTTTCCGTGGAGAGTGGGTATTCTGTTTGTTTATTATTCTGTGGTCATAGTATCATGAGTGTGACGTGTGACCATCGAGCAATAAGACAAAAGAGGGAATGTAAAGGTAGAAGGGGTAAACATATTAATAGACAGGAAGTGCCATCTTGAGAGGCCACTTTAGACAAGGATAGACAGTCTCTTTCCTTGTTTAAGAAGTCAAATTTAGTTTGGTTATGTTATTGTTTGTCCCAACTGTCACATGAAATTTTGTTTATATTGAAGTTTTTTACCAATTATGTCACTTTTTAGACTATTATCGTTAATATTTAATTAAAACTTTCTAGTCTGAAAAATATTTTATAGCTATTGTTAACAAATGTTGGAAAATTTAAATTTAGCGCCTTTCCATTTCCGGATGTGTCCGCCATCAGAGGCCACTTTTTTGGTCTCCTTTTTATAACGATTAGATTCCCTCTTTTGTCTTATTGCTCGATGCGTGTGACCTAAGCCCATCGAGCAATAAGACAAAAGAGGGAATGTAAAGGTAGAAGGGGTAAACATATTGATAGACAGGAAGTGCCATCTTGAGAGGCCACTTTAGACAAGGATAGACAGTCTCTTTCCTTGTTTAAGAAGTCAAATTTAGTTTGGTTATGTTATTGTTTGTCCCAACTGTCACATGAAATTTTATTTATATTGAAGTTTTTTACCAATTATGTCACTTTTTAGACTATTATCGTTAATATTTAATTAAAACTTTCTAGTCTGAAAAATATTTTATAGCTATTGTTAACAAATGTTGGAAAATTTAAATTTAGCGCCTTTGCATTTCCGGATGTGTCCGCCATCAGAGGCCACTTTTTTGGTCTCCTTTTTATAACGATTAGATTCCCTTTTGTCTTATTGCTCGATGCCTAAACCACAGCATATGCTGTGCGGGCTGTGCTGTGCCCACAATACATTAGCCTTAAGCTGGATTTATAGTTTGACGTACTGTAGACGTAGACGCACTGGAGACGTAAGAAACGGACTGTAAATATTTTTTCAATTTATAAATGGACGTAGTGGAATTTTTGCGCATGAGTAAAGACAAGAATTGGTGACCCACAACATTCAATATAACCTATAAATTATACAATTATAGGAATCAGAATTCATAATAAACAAAGGGTGTGTGTTTATACTATTGTTTATTATATTTTTTTTATCCTTTTTGCGTGTTAGAATGGATTGTAAAATATACGAAGGTATGCTCCTTGGCGCTGTAGGATTGCTGCTGTGCTGTGTGCAGTAGCATCGCAAAAAACTAGAAGGACAATAATAAGGCGACCAAGACGTTATAAAACAAGACCAATAAACCGTATTAGAAAAATAGAGAATGCTTATAATTATTTTTTAAAAGATGAAGACAGAAGATCCAGATCAATTTTTGGCATATTTCAATATTGGTGCAATGAACATAACCCATTCTTTCTTTTGATTGGTCAGACGTAAGAAACGCACTGTAAAAGTTGAAAGTTGACCAACTCTTCCGTTACAGTGCGTTTCGCTTACGTCCCGTCTTGCGTTTACGTTCATTTATAAATAGGAGTACACAAAAGTCTATGTTGATCTTTTTCCAGTGCGTCTGCGTCTACAGTCCGTCAAACTCATGTCAAACTATAAATCCAGCTTAAGCGTCTGTTGTATTCTTTGGTATTATCAGAGATATGTAAGATCTTTGGTATTATCTCTCTTACATATCTCTGGGTATTATATAGACTTCTGTCCTAATATTATATTTGTGATTATATTTTATTATTTATCTATGGTGTAATCAAATGGAAGCAATAAAACAAGAATTTAGCGAGGAAACGTGTAAACTAGAAATAGAGTATAATGGATTGGATGATGCTCTTTTGGATGGCTTTAAATGTGAAATTCGGGAGGAATCCAATACGCAAAGTATACATAACACATATAATTATTTAGACTTAAAGAAATATCTCATAAATACTGAAATAGAACATGGAAATAAAATAACCCAATTTGAAGAAACAGGTTAGTAACAACTTAATTTTAAAGTAAAACTGTGGCTTATTTCCAAAATAGTAAATTGCATTAAGATGCTACAAGAAAATAGCTTCAGAACAGTATTAATATTTTTTTTGAATTTAAATACAATAATTTAAGGGCATATATAAGATAATTACAAATTAAGTGCTTATTTAAATAATATCTTATTCTTATTCTGTAAATGAAATTAAACAAGTAATTACCTCTTGTCCAATGTGTGCAGAAATGAAACCCAGATTTTTAAGAAACAAGATGATAAACATTTAATCAAATTAACAGCTCAGTTTGAAAGATTGAACATTGATTTTAAAGATCCAATAAAAAGTTGTTCTAGAAATTCCTATATGCTTACAATTATTGACGAATTTTCTAGATCTCCATGGGCTTTTCTTAATGCTCAGATGCATCTAGTCAGGCAATAATTGAATGTTTGCTGTTTGAATTAACTATTTTGTTTATATGGAATGCTGACATATATACATTCTGACAGGGGAACTAGCTTTACTTCACAAGAGTTTAATTATTTACACTCTAAAGGAACATAAAGTAGAACAACTCCATATATCAGGGCTTAAAGTGTCAGACAAAGTATTACCAAGAAAATTTGTAGGAAGAAGTAAGTTGCACCTTTAATTGAAGAGGTTGATCTTTTAGAATTCAGATTACACCTTAATACAGTATCCGAATGGTAAGAAAAGTTCAGTTTCAATGAGCATTAACTCCTAGAGGTCACCTAAAATTATTGAATCATGATAACAATGAAGATGAAAAAAAGTCCAAATAATATACTAGAGAACTCCATTAGTGAAACAATATCAAATGGGACGGGAAATTTACTTAATTTTTTTAATTTAATTCAGATTTTCAATCTAGTTTTAATTCAGCTAGCATTAAAAAAACCTAGGTATTTGCAAGATTTTGTTCAAAACTATACTTCGATCTGGAAATCTTACGGAGTGACAAATACTTAGTATATGATCACAACGTGACCATACGGCAAAATTTAATTAAATACATTTTATGTAAATTATTCAGTGTAACTAGACAGACAGACAGTCCGCTTTAATAAAACTGTGATTTGAACTAAATACCGGGGAAACAGTATACGATAACAACATAAATCACGTTTTTGAGTAACGAATGCCTACGATTAGCTCCCGAAGAGCTGTAGTATCGAAACGAAGTGGCCGGTTTATCAATAGATTAAATAGTTTCGCTACGATCAGTTTATCAGTAGCGTAACTGCCGTAAATTTACTTACCTTGTTATATTTATTTTTATAAATTGTCTGTAAAGTGTTTGAGTGGTTATTAACAATTTATTTATATCGTTTGTATGTTAACTTTGGTAAGTAGATATTTTCAATCACTTCTTTGTGAATTCTAAAATTTTTTATTTAATACTGGCAGTCAACAAAACGATAGTGTTGCATACAGATTTTCTCTGGGTGTAAAATATTGTAACGTGAAACTACCGTTCGATTGTTTAAACTTCACTTACAACATTACGAATTAATTTATATTATACAATGTATCTTTACATTGCAAATATTTATTTCAGAATGACTTTTTATCGCTATGGAATTTCCTTATAACATCTCTTCGAATGTTATGGTCAATACGCGGCATTCCTGGAAAGATCTACCACAGGCATAATCTCTCTCGATGCCGTGAGTCACTCGTATAGACAGTTTCAAAGACATTTAGATAGCTCTGGGATTGGCATTTTTAATTATGAACAATAAGAGGTTATTCATTTGCAAAATTAGGGCATAGGTACATTGGTCGTACGATAAGCAATTTGATCAAACTAAATAGAAATGTATGTTTTGTATTAATTAATAAAATATTGCAATTTTTTTAAAAAATGAGAGGAATTTTAGTTTTTATTTAAAAGATATGGTCTTGGAGTCATCTTGCAGCCTGTGTTGTCCACTTCCGAATATAGGCCTCCTCTATTTGCTTCCATTTTTTAATATTTTCCACTTCTTTCAATCATTCATACTGTAAACAAGGTTTGGCACGATTTAAATGTTACAAGCAGTAGGCAAGCATTTGTTGATGGATTATCCACAGGCCTTAAGGCACCATCAGGTAAAGGTCGACGTCTAATTATCACACACATTGGTAGTGAGTCTGGTTTTCTTCCTGGTGGACTTTTATGTTTCGAGTCAAAAAAATCTGGTGACTATCATGAGGACATGGACGCTCAGAGATTTGAAACTTGGTTTTTGTCCATATTACCGACAATAGAACCGGGTTCGGTAATAATTTTAGATAATGCTCCCTACCATAGTCGACAGGTAGAAAAGCTCCCAACAACAAGTTGGCGCAAAGGACAAATCATTGATTGGCTGGATACAAAACTAATCGCTTATGAAAGATCAATTATTAAACCTGAGTTGTTAAATATTGCACGACAACATAAACATAAATATCATAAATATGTTGTTGACGAAATGGCTCTTAGTCACGGAGTTCTTGTTCATCGATTACCACCATATCATTGCGAGCTGAATCCAATTGAATTGATTTGGGCACAAGTGAAAACAGAGGTAGCACGTCGCAATACTACATTTAAATTATGTGATGTTAAAGTACTATTCGATGAAGCTATACGTAACGTTACCGCAGACGACTGGCGAAAGTGCATCGGTCACGTGGAGAAAATAGAAAATAAGATGTGGGATGTAGATATACAGGTAGATGTAAGTATGGAATCGATTATAGTCCAACTTGATGACGAGAGCGATGATTCGGATAATTCTGATTTTGAGTAAGAGTAAATTTTGTAATTTAAGCCATTTCTTGAGTACATTCCAAGTGGTTTTTACAATTAATTTGCCACAATTAATCGTGACAAACAAAGTTTGGCACGATTTAAGTATTAAAAACACTCGGCAAGCGTTCCTTGAAGGTCTCTCTACGGGTTTAAAAGCACCATCAAGTAAGGGCCGACATCTAATAATAACACATATTGGTAGTGAACATGGATTTTTCCTGGATGACTCTCAGTTTTTGAATCCAAAAAATCTGGAGATTATCACGAGGACATGGATACTGAGAAATTTGAAACTTGGTTTTTGTTCATATTGACAAAAATTGAACCTGGCTTAATAATCATTTTAGATAATGCTTCCTATCAAAGTCGTCAAATAGAAAAGCTTCCACCAACAAGTTGGCGAAAAGGAGAAATAAGTAAATGGCTAGATAGGAAAGAAATTGGGTATTACAAGTCTATGGTTAAGCCGGAGTTACTAAATATTGCAGGACAGCATAAACAAAAATTCCTAAAATTACTTTTTGATAAAATATCTCGTTTTTATTCACCGATAACCACCACACCATTGTGAGCTTAATCCTATAATCTGGGCACAAATAAAAAAAGAGGTTGCAAGTAGAAATACTACTTTTCAGTTATGTACGCTCTTCTACGAAGCCATAAATAACGTTACCCAAGAGAACTGGCAAAACTGCATCTTTCACACGCAGAAAGAAGAAGAAAATATGTGGAATTTAGATATACAGGCAGATGTCATTATGGAACCCATTGTCGTTCAACTTGGTGCAGATAGCGAACACTCAGACATTTCTGATGTTGATTAAAAGTAAGTTATGTAAAATTGATTAATAATTCAGTTTGAAAAGTATTTTCGTAAGTTTTCACCAAGAACGTAAGATGGAATTTGATTGTGTTGTTGATATCTTTGGGAACACAAACATGTATTGTTTGATGATGCCGATTAATTTTATTGCGAATTTTATTTCGATTCTTTTATTTGAGCCCGAAAATGATATAATAGTAATTCATTTACTTATATAAAAATGTACTATTTAATATACTAAATTTTAAAATTTTATTAGTCTATTTTAAAAATATTTTTGAGGTACTTACAAAATTAAATATTAATATTAATAAAATTGCTGTAAATATTTATCCAAAAACCTCGACGCCTATGATCTTCCTCACGTCCTTCCGCTCGACACCGTAACTGTCTATACTTTAAAAATACGTCACTCCGTAAGATTTCCAGATCGAAGTATAGAGCCAGTTAAATGTAGTATAATTTAGTGTGACAGTTGTCAGTATTCAAATAATTGTTTTGTCATTTTGATGTCAAGTGTTATTCAAATAAAAGCCTAATTCTGCAAAAAGGTATTTTACTGTACAATGTTTACTATCAATGTCTAAGCTAGTTGTATTGAGAGTATGTGTATTTTTGAAATATGCTAAGGATTTGTTTGTATTTTAGTATTAAGCCTACATGGTCTCTTGAACAATAAAAGTAAAGGCCAATTAAAGTATGTCCATTCTCTCTTTTCACATGCATGAAATTCATTGAGTTAGAATCTATGGAGAAGCTATGAGCATATTAACTTATGTATTAAAAACGGCGTAGGTAGGCATGGCTAACGATAATACCAATATGGCAGTGACATCAGGGCCAGACTCAATAATATTAAAACTACTATACAAATATGACTAGTTATTCAGAAGATTTAATCATAATCTAAAGAAGTGCAATACATTTTTAATAACTATGATTTATTTATCCCGCCGTAAACACTACAAATATGATATATTATACATAAAGATACAATATGACTGACTATTACATATAGAGAAGACAGAAACACAGGACTCTAAAACTATTTATATAATTCACTAGTTCTGCTGTCTTTTTTGTATTATGCTTTAATTTGATTATTGCATTTATTTCTACTTATACTAAAATAGGTATGTATATTAAAATTGGTTTGTCTTTTAGGTTTTCTTAAAGATGAACACAAAATGGATATTATGGAGACACTAATTGAAGATTCATTTAAAGAAGGAAATTATACAAATCAATACTCCAAAGGAAAAACATTAAATAAAAATATAAAAGTTGCGACTGGCGAAAAACCTTACGAGTGTGAAATTTGTTTTGAGCAATTTAGTCATGGAGGTAATTTGAACACACATTTGAGAGTGCACACTGGAGAAAAATCTTACAAGTGTCAAATTTGTTTAAAGCAATTTGGTCAAGCAGGTCATTTAAAAACACATTTGAGAGTGCACACTGGAGAAAAACCTTACAAGTGTGAAATTTGTTTAAAGCAATTTGGTCAAGCAGGTCATTTAAAAACACATTTGAGAGTGCACACTGGAGAAAAACCTTACAAGTGTGAAATTTGTTTTAAGCAATTTAGTCGAGCACATCATTTGAAAACACATTTGAAAATGCACGCTGGAGAAAAAGCTTACAAGTGTGAAATTTGTTTTAAGCAATTTATTGAAGCAGGTAGTTTGAAAGCACATTTGAGAGTGCACACTGGAGAAAAATCTTAATAAGTGTGAAATTTGTTTTAAGCAATTTAGTCGAGAAGATCAGTAGAATAAACGTCTGAAAGTGGACAGTGAAGAAAAAACAAATGAGACATTTGTTTTAACCAGTTTTATTTCTAAGTATTTAATATGAAACTTTAAATGAAATTACACACTAAAAAAATTTCTTTTAAATAATTTGATGTAGTCTATGATTTGAAACGTGAGTACTCTAAACAGAAACATATTAGTTAATGCCTAATAATTGATCTACGCTGCTGTATAAAAGAAACCTTACGTTCAGAACAACAAGTCAAATGTAGAATAAAACTGGCCAGAAATCCATTTCTAAAAATGATACAGTTTTTCATTACCCGAAATTTGATCTAATTAAGTCATCATGAACCTACATTTGAGACAGCGTCTAAAGAAGAAATTTGGAGGTTTATGAATTTACTATCCGAGTATTTGTGACAGATGGAGTTGAGAACTTGTAATCTCTGAAGTGGAGTCAGATAGGGCAATACTGCGTAAGCTATTTTGTAATACCTATGTAATTTTATATATTGTCAAATAATGATAGATGCATAAACTATTGTAAATTAATTTAGTGGAAAATAAATAATAGGTTTTCGAATTTTAATTATACAGTCCAGAAACTCTCCTGACAAACGAAGACCAGAGGTTTCTCAAATAAATTTAAGACATTTTAACCCAATTCACCTAGTCCGAAAATGCTTCCTAAGGAAACTAGAATTCTTTTTTAAATACCTCTAGAACGCTTATATTTTGAAAAACTAAAACTGGTACAAATTTCTAATACCGCTCATAGGCGTCCGTTTAGGGTAGGTTAACGGTTATTTTAACGCATAATTAAAGGTTAGGCTCTAGTTATCGAAACTTCATAGTGACCAGTCAATGAAAGGTATAGATTGTATTGATCTCGTGAGAATAATAAAAAAGGCAAAAATCGCGCCACGTTCATTTATTAATCACCTGTATAAAATCTGGATTTATTTGCGGCAAAATACGAAAGCTGAACTTTTTACCTTTGAAGGCAAAAGGTTCATGTCGGCGCGCAGCTGACATGGAAAATCGACGGCCGCTTCAAGCGTTGTTTCTAAGAGAACGTTTCATTCTACACAAAAGATGCTTATAAGCATTTTTGTTTAAAATTATCTCGGCTATATTTTTTTTTCTACGGTGTACAGATACTTGGTGAATTGATTTTTTGCATTTTTACCCCCTGCAAGGTTGGTTTTAGGGTGAAGCCCGAATTGGTAAACTTTTTTGAGGTCCCAAATTCAATATACTCTGCTTCATTCAACTTGTTCGTTAGATTTTTAGAGGTTCAGTGGCATTTTCATCTCTGACGACTGTAATATAGTGGGCCACATTACAAAAAGAGACCAATAGTGCAAGAATGTCGAATGTGCAAAAGTAATACTATTTATTTATGTAGAGTGCATCTACACCCCGAATGTTTCAAAAATTTTCACCTTAAAATTTAATTTTATGTTAGTTTAATAAAAATTATACTATTTTTATTTGAAAATGAGAAAAAAATCTTTTCAGTTGTAAATTGTTCCTAATTTATGTGTTTTTAATCCAATCTAATAAATTAATTGTAAAATTTCTCTTTGTTTACTGTATCGGTCGTTAATGGGTTAATAACATGGACGTATAAATAAAGACTTTATTTATACGTCCGTGGTTATTATTATTTATTTATTAACGGATATACCATTTTTACATTGGAACAACATATATATAAAATTTTACAAAGTAAGCACAACATTGGAAAATAATAGTAAAGTTTAACAAAATTAATAATTAACTTGAATACAAACTAATATCAAAAACTAATAATTAACTTCAATACAAACTAATATTACACAAATAGCAGTCTCTTTATCACATTTTTAAATTGTTCTAAGGACTGGAAAAATAAGTCCAGATCACTTTGGTACCTATTATATAGTCTCAACATATTAGTAAGAGGCTTGAAGAATTCATAATTAAATTGATGAAATGGCAGATGAAACAATGAAGTATGTCTAGTTCCATGAAGAGTGTTAAGACCTAATCGATTTAAAAGTTCAGGGCAATTTATCAAATTATTAACAATTTTGTAAAGGAATATTAGGCATAAATAATCTTTTCGCTGATTCATGGAAACCATTTGAAACGAATAATATGTGTGAATTGACAAAGTTCAGAAGAACTGAAAGAGAAGTGATGAAAAAAAAAATACTAAAAATAGGGCTAAGCTCAGAGGAACAAATTTAAATGGCCAAAGAGACACTAAATCTCAAGAGAGTGTTCGGGCTAGCTTCAATGCACTGGATTGTGGCTTTAAAGATTTAAACAGATAGCAAGGATACTGAGCTAATGAGACAAGAAACGAAATGAGACCTGGTAATATCAAACGTGATACAACTAAAGAAGGTCACTGGGAATAAATTTATAGAAAGAGAACAATAAGAAGAGAAAAGAAGGGCGCCAACTCAACGATAGTTGAGATTTTGAAGTAACAAATGAATCTGGAGGTAATACTCTGAAATACAAAAATACTAAATATTAATCTTGTTTTGCTATGTTATATACTGGTTAGTAGAACTGAAATAAAACTCAAAATAGCAACAATAAATATATTTATAAACAAATGTATATAGGTATATGTGTATAAACAATTTACATATAATGCAAAGCCAAATAACAGTGGTAGTGGATGGTGTACAGATACAATAGGACCTAATAGCCCCTCAACAAATGAATAGTCACTACCACTGGCCAAATAAAATATGAAATATTAGTATACAACAAGAATAGTCCGTAGGGTAGCCAAAGTCTTAAAACAAAAAGGTAGTCATTTAAATTTAAATTAGTTCTACTAAAATGAGGTACTAATGACAATATTGTAAAGATATCAAACTTGATAAATCTCTATTACAATTATATTAAATATATATATTACATCCAAAAAATGAGTTGTTCCATACTCATTATATAATATTTTAAAACAAACCACATTAAATTTATGTCCCTCTTAATATCAAATTGTATTATATTAACAAAAATATTATATCCAAAAAAAAGTGAGTTTGGTCAGACTCTCTAAATCCTAGTTAAAACCTAATAACACATGAAGTGTCCCTTTTTCCTCCCGAATATTTTATAATTAAATTATCAAAAAAAAAAATTATCATAAAGGTATTCACCTTATCATATGCATATGATCAGTTAACAGTAAATATAAAGTAATACGTAATACAAAAGGTCAAATAGTTAAACGACTTATCTTTACAGCACTATAAGTCCATAGGAAAAACTCCTCTTGGCACGGCTACATCAGTTTGTGGCTGTAAAGACGAATCCTGGTCACAAAAGCCACAACCAGTCACTGGTCTCTGGGTGACAGCAAAATCCACGGGTTTGCTAACTATGTATCTAAGGATTCTGTTACTAGTATCCTTGAGGGAATATTCTCAAGAGAATATCCTCAAGTAAAGTGAAATTAATATTTTCACGTGACGGAATCTAAAATGATTATTTAATTTAATAAATATGTAATTCAATAGGTGTAGCACCATGGATTGAGTGCACCAAAACAAAACATCAAAACATTAGGTATTAGGTTAAGTAAACATCATGTCAAATTTATGAAGTTACTTTCGTAGGCATGGCAAGCTTGCGCCATGAAAAGAACATGCGCAGAATACAGAAGGCTGTACCAACATTTGTAGAACCTTTTATATTCCACCAAAAAAATTAGGTAAAAAAAAGAACCAAAAAAACTTAATGATAAGATATGGACTAGATCGGACTTTAGTTTGACTATATAAAAAAAATGACCTTATGTTCTTTGTAAGTAAATCAAGGAAATTTTATATTTAAATTATTTCGGAACTCAAAAATAAATCTCTAAAGAAATACTAAATACAATGATAAATTTGATTATATGATAAAGAGATAATACGTATAAAATGATTTACTTACATGGAGCTCGCAGCACGCCAACTCTTCCTTTTTATATGGAACTCTTATAAATGAATATTGATTTTATTATACAAAATTTACTTATTATTATTTTTATTAATGAATTATATTCTTCCCCAAATTATCTTCCTTGCTCCAATTCCGTCACTTTGAAGGTGAACAATTTCACCGGTTGACGTGTCTGCAATCAGTTCTGACCAAAACTAACCGCTTCGCTTCCGCACAAAATCGATCTTCCTTTCAAAGCGATAACAGCGCGTGTGGGGGAAAATGTCGATTCAAAATCGATCGTAGGCGGGTAATAAAAATTTCTTGAGGGGTTTAAATTGGACTAGTCAGTAGCGTAAACGCTACATTCTCCCTCATCTCCAGCAAAAAAAAAGGAACTTTTTTTTTTTTTTGTGGCAGAACGATCTAACGCTGGGTCGACAATGAACGTTGATACGTTAAAATTGAACATTTTCCTCACCAGTCAACCATTTGCTCAGGAATTGGAACAAAATCAAGGACGAAATAAAAATATGGAACGAAGAATATGAGACGAAGTCATACATTTTTTTTTAATGCGATAATGTATGTTAATTTAGTATAAACCAAAGATTAAAAAAAAAATATATACATTTTAAGTTTAATTCTATAACCTTACAGATCAAGTTAACTTAAGTTTAATTCTATAGCGTTACAGATCAAGTTAACTTTTAACACTACTTATCTACATTCTCAAGTATTTGTAAAAACAACCATTCGTTAAAACTACATTATAGATGTGTATTAACAACCCCTAACACAATATCTCCAAGAACCATTCATAACAACGAAATTCAAACAAAGTCCTATGAACTTTACCCAACGTTGATACTAGAGCGACCAGATTCTATTCGTCACCATAGAGTTCAATGAGGGCCTAATTACTCAGAACTAGTTGAAATTACAAAACCTAAACATATATATGGTTCGGGATATCAACAACATATTGAAAATTCAAGTAGAAGATAATACAATACACCTACTTGCTCTAGCAGCGGTAGGAAAGCACACAATCGGTAAAGGCACAAGTAAGCCTAGATACTAGCAAGCCCACTATACTCATGGTATAGGGTATGCTAAAAAAAGGTAAGTAAGATAAATGCAATCCCAACTCATAGTAAAGGATATGCACAAAAGGTAAAAGATAATTGCACGTCCAGATCTACTCATGGTAGAGGATATGCACAAAACTCACTTCTACCAGCTATACACTTGGTAGAAGGAAAGATAAAAGAGATCCTAACTGTAATACCTAAACTGTACTATTGACGTGTTCCAATTCTTTACTCACGACAAGAACAGTAAAGGACAGATTTTTAGGACTCTATAATCAAGATATGGATAAGAAATAACTTTATCCAGGCAAAGGTAAAGATAACTAACTTAAGGTAAAGGTACAAGATAAACCAATTAAGGTAAAGATAAATACACACTCAAGGTAAAGATACGAGATAAACTCAGTCAAGGTACGAGATAAACTCAAGGTAAAGATATGAAATAAACTCCATTACAGGTATGAGATAAACTCCATAAAGGTAAAGATAAACTCAATTAAGATACAGATAAAGATAACTAACATCTACCAATCCATATGGCTAGTAGAGAGACAGGTAAACAAACTCAAGATACTAAGATATGTTAAACTCAAATTTTTGAGAAGATAATAACATAGGAGATAACAAACTAAGTTAAACAGACTTATTTACTGCTAAATATCAGAACGATTCAATTCTAAATGACACATTCTAATTTCAACCTAAGAGACACTCAAGGAACAACTAATATGTATTGATAGATTTCTGAGCCAAGTGAGGGCACACATCCAGGGTGATCAATCCTGAACCCACGCTAAAACACCGACACAGTAAGTAAATATGAATGCATAAGCTTTATGGTCATGATCCACAAAACTATACAACACTCATAATGAAAATATTTGGAATGTTTTCCTAATTATCCCTGTAAATATCTATTCAACTCAGAACTCAAGATGGGGAAATTCCCATATATCCATCCTGTACTCCTATGATATGCAGTTGGACTTTTGAGAGAAAACAAACAACAAAATTAGCAAGTCCATAAACTAAGATAATAACCAACATTAAGATAAGATAAAAAAAATAGAAGGCAAAATAGCACAACATCTTATGGTTTTTTTTGCCAGGTAAACAAAATTGATAAACAGATCTTAAAAACCAAACTGGTACAGCATTGATAAGGGACCAGTTAATCTTCATCAGAAGATGAAGAATCCAAATTATCTGACAAGTTATGTGGACCTACTGTTTTATCCTCCAGTAAGTCTTTGACATGAAACCTTCCTAGTTTCCTACCAGTAGAAGTTTCCTTCAACTCATAAATTAAAGGAGAAATCACCTTAATAACTGTGCAAGGTATGTACTTCTGACATAACTTAGCAGATTGGAAGTTCAATTTATCAGACTTGACAAAGTTCCTCTTTAAAACAGAATCTCCAACTCTGAAAGATAAGGCTCGCTTTCTCAGGTCATATTGGCATTTATTTTCTAGCATAAGATGCTTTCAACCGTTTGCGAACATCCACATAAATATCAGGAAGATGCTGAATATCTTCTAAACGGTGTAATTTATCTGATATAGTGGGAAAGTTATTGGCATTCTCTGAAATCTTACCAAAATAATCACCAGAAAGAGGGACATGACGACCAAACATCAAATAAGATGGAGGACATTTGGTTATTTCGTGAGAAGAAGTCCTGATGGCTTGTACTATAGAGTGGGATATGAGTATCCCAAGCTCTCTGATCAGGAAAAGAATATGACCTTAAAGCAGTCACGATTGATTTGTTCACTCTTTCGGTATGGTTGACTTGTGGATGATAGTTCGCATTGTACCAGATCTTTTGTACATTGTATTTAGCCATGAGATCGCGAAAAGCCTTAGCTGTGAACTGGGGTCCATTATCACATGAAACAACTTGTGGAACACCATAAATTAAGAAAACTTCATTCTCGAGGTATTTAATAATAGAAGAAGTAGTTGCCTTCGACATGGTATGGACCAAAGGAAATTTAGTAAAATAATCAACAACTACTAAAGCATATTGGGAACCTTTATAAGACCTAGGGTACGGACCAATGAGATCTAAAGATATCAGTTGAAATGGAAAATCAATCCGTCGATAACTACCCATTAAACCTGGTTGGGGAAGATTTGTCGGTTTGCATGTAGCACAGATTTTGCATTTAGCGATATAGCTACGTACAGTTTGACGCATCTTCGGCCAGTAATAGAGTTCCGATATACGACGGAGAGTTTTGTAAAAACCAAAATGAGCTGCAGTAGGATGGTCATGAAAAGTGGCCAAAACCTCTGCTCTATTAGGAGTTGGAACGACTATCTTCCAATCCGACATTCCAGTAAGGGCATCCATGGAACTTAAGACATGTTTATACAAAACACCATGTTCAACTTTAAAATCAGGAAATTTACCTGGTACATTCTGTACATCATACAACATTTTTCGATACCAGTCATCTGGTTGTAAGGAAGATAAGTCTAACAAATTAATATCGAAAGTTCTAGAGAGTGCATCAGCGACTACTACACCTGAAGCTTTACGATGAACAATTTTATAATCGTATTGTGCCAATTTTAAAATCCACCTAGCCAAACGAGGAGATGGGTTCTTCATACTTTGTAACCACACCAAACTACTATGGTCAGTTATGACCGTAAACGAACGACCTTCAAGAAAATATCTAAAATGTTCAATACCCGTAATTATAGCTAACAACTCTTTTTCAGTTGTAGTATAATTTTTCTGGGCTTTATTTAATTTCTTGCTGGTGTAGGCTATAGGGTGTTCTTCTCCATCAACAATTTGATAGAGTACCCCACCAGATGCTGTATTTGAGCAATCTGTCATCAGATAAAAAGGCTTAGTAAAATCTGGGGCTACCATAACAGGAGAATTTGTGAGAGCCTCCTTGATTTTAATGAAAGCTTCATTAGCCTCAGGAGTCCACACAATATTTTGTCCCTTTTTTCCGATTTGAAGTAAATCTGTGATAGGAGACAACAAGGTAGAATAAGACTTGACAAATTTTTTATAATAACCCACCATTCCTAACAATCGACGAACCTGAGTGGTATTTTTTAGGCACAGGAAAATCACGAATAGCTGATTACCTTATCGGGATCAGTACGAAGACCCTGAGAATCTACAACATATCCTAAAAACTTAATAGACTCACGACAAAAGCTACTTTTATCTAAATTAATAGTCAAATTTGCGTCTTTTAAACGCTGAAACAACTGCTGCAATACAGAGATATGAGTTTCGAAATCGGGAGTAATGACCAGAATGTCATCAAGATAGTATTGGCAAAATGGATCTAAAGCAGGACCAATTACCAAATCCATTAACCGACACATAGTCTGTGGAGCAGACACAAGACCAAAAGGCATTGTAGTGAATTGGTACAATCCTTTTCCATTGACCGCAAAGGCAGTGAGCTTTTTACTCTCTTCGCTGAGAGGAATCTGTAAAAACGCCTTCTTCAAGTCAATAGATGAAATGAATTTAGCATTCTGTAACTTACTCAGGATGATATCTATACGAGGTATAGGATACGCATCTCTGTTCATAGTTATAACTGTTAAGTTTACGTCCGTCAAAACAGACACGAAAAGTCCCATCTTTCTTTTTTGTCAACCACAAAGGACTACAAAAAGAAGAAGTACTGGGCTCAATAATACCTAACTTTAGCATTTCATCTACCTCCTTTACTAGGCTTTCATGCCAGGCTTGAGGCAAGGGATATTGATATTGCCTGAAGGGCTTGGACGAACCCACATCAATGTGATGTTCGATGAGATGAGTTCTACCCAACTTATTTTTCGAAGATATAGAAGAGAATGATTTGATGACATTATTTAACTTTTCTAATTCATGAGCATTAAGTCGACTCATATCTTTAAACCGCATTGACACAAGAGATATTAAATGAAGAAACAGATAAGGAAAATTCAGGAAAATTTAACTCACTATTAAAAGTTTTCAGAAAATCCATACCTAGGATGACTGAATTCTTAACTGACGGAATATAACAAAGAATGTAATCATTCTTTTACAAAAAACTAACACAAATCTCAGTAGTGAATTGACCTAAAATTGGTTGAACTTGACCATCAGCTGTAGTCACTTGCAAACTTTGATCTATTCCTATATTTACATTGGAATTCTGGAGAAATTCCATACCGAGAGACCCTAAAATTAGAGATATTGGAACCTGTGTCCAGTAAAGCTAAACAAGAATGTCCTAAGATATATATTTCAAGATATGGACGATTATCCTTGTTTTTTCGAACCAACAATGAGTTTATAATCTAAGTCAACAAACGAAGACAAGGGATTACACGAAGAAACTACAGAAGAATTACGGTACTCGTGCTCAACTAACGTTGTCCTCTCTTCGGTTGGTATTTGCCGTTCTGTGGTCTTTTGTCTTTCGGTGGAGGGTGAGATGTTTGGCTTGTGGAAGCTTGGGCATCCAGACTCGAGAAACTGGTTCCTTGGTTTTGAGGAGTTTGGACAGTGTTTGTATTCCCTGTATTTTGACGAGGAGTAGGAGCCAGGGCCAACCCACCCCTTCTGTCGTTTCCCGACCAGGAATTGGCATTCAAATTTGCGTACACCTTGACGTCCACATCCATAACAAAACCGAATTCTAGGTTCAGAACATTCGTAGTAACCATGTCCTGATTGACGACAATTCCAACAGGTAAGCTTCGAATTGAAAGAAGCGACATTATCAGACCGAGAATAATTTGGGTCTACCCGAATAGGACGAATCAGGATTTCTAAAATTCTGATGAATAGGAGCTCTAGACACGCTGTCAGAAGACCATGACAAAACTTCTTCCAGCTTCTTACATTTTTCAGTAAGATCAGCAATCGAGGGAATATCTGTAAGTGCCAGACTAGAATGGTACGATGGCAACAAATTTCTCTTGATAATCCTGACAATATGAGGTTCAGAAAGAGGAGTCCTCCAGACGTTTACACAGACTAACAATCTCATTAATAAAAATTGTATACTTTCTCCTGTGGAGCTTGTTTACGAGACTTGATTTCGTCAAGGAGATTATCCTCATAGTTATATGGAAGAAATCTGATCTGAGTTTGGCAACTAACTCTTGCCAA
Source organism: Diabrotica balteata (assembly GCA_918026665.1). Lineage (NCBI taxonomy): Eukaryota > Metazoa > Arthropoda > Insecta > Coleoptera > Chrysomelidae > Diabrotica > Diabrotica balteata. Next base: position 33,082,680 of record OU898281.1, on the reverse strand, counting down.
GAAGCAAAACTACCTCGGTTATTGAGGTACCAAGTACAAAGCTGAATCTTTAAATAAATCTGCAGCAGAAGAGTAACACTCTTCCTCACTGTTACCACGAGCTATACGCATACTATTCTACCTTACTCTAAGAAAACTAACAACGTTCTCATTATCTTGACCTGAAAAATGCACACCCCATTTATGAATAGGAGCAGACTTAACAAAAGGAAACGAGTTGACTGGGAACACTAGCATTATGAGGAGTTGACTGTGCCTGGGGAATCACTTTACAATCAAGTTCACCTTCCAGAATCAAAAACTCTGAAATTAAGAGACCTCCTCACTTCCTCCTCTTCCTCTGTTGTAGCTTCTAACAGATGGATTCTAGCTGCAACATGACCTAACCGAGAAGTATAAACGAGCATAGGCAGTTATCAACTAGAAGAACCAACAAAAGAATTAATTTTGACACACCAGATCTGCAAGAGTAACCTCTATTATCAGCAATCTCATCCTTAAAATTAAGATGGGAAGCGACAGAACAGCGAAACTCCGATTGGATGAAGTTTGCTTCAATGCACCACGCAACACTACCCTTTTCCTTTCCACGGTTGTCAAAGATGGATCGTTTAAAGTGACGGACCTCAACTCATACTCTAATTCAGGAGCTAAAAGATGCTCTAACCTTGAACGCAGACATATTACACAACAGAAATATACAAGAGAATGAGTAAAAGTAGGCAAAGTTTAACTTACTCTCTGTCCTTAAAAAATAATATTCTGAAGGGATACCTATACCAGTAATGTTTAATTGTTTTGGTCCAGTTATGAAATCCAATGACATATACTGCTACAACACCCTAAGGAACCTAAAATTTCAAAAACTGTATATTTCAAGGTAGTGACTCAACTTATTGGCTACTCCGGACTTGTAAAAATATGTGAAATAGTTAACTTTAGTTATTTAAATTTTTAATTAATTTATTATTAATTTAAAATTGTTATTTAATCAATCAAAAACAAAGCAATTTATTCAGATCTACACAGTATATAGCAAAAACAAGTCAATTTAAGATATAGATATAGATATAAGGTAATGTCCAAAAAAAAATTGAAAAACAAAACTAAAAGTTAAAATGAAAATCTAAAAGCACAACCAGTGAAAACCACAACAACCCAAGATCAAAACCAAAAGTTAAAGGAGATATATATATATATATATATATATAATATATATATATTTTTTTTTAAGGCAGAAGTGGAAAAGAAGCCACACGTTGGGTCTAAGCCAATGAAACGAATAATATGTGTGAATTGACAAAGTTCAGAAGAACTGAAAGAGAAGTGATGAAAAAAAAAAATACTAAAAATAGGGCTAAGCTCAGAGGAACAATTTAAAATGGCCAAAGAGACACTAAATCTCAAGAGAGTGTTCGGGCTAGCTTCAATGCACTGGATTGTGGCTTTAAAGATTTAAACAGATAGCAAGGATACTGAGCTAATGAGACAAGAAACGAAATGAGACCTGGTAATATCAAACGTGATACAACTAAAGAAGGTCACTGGAATAAATTTATAGAAAGAGAACAATAAGAAGAGAAAAGAAGGGCGCAGACCAACTCAAACGATAGTTGAGATTTTGAAGTAACAAATGAATCTGGAGGTAATACTCTGAAATACAAAAATACTAAATATTAATCTTGTTTTGCTATGTTATATTACTGGTTAGTAGAACTGAAATAAAACTCAAAATAGCAACAATAAATATATTTATAAAACAATGTATATAGGTATATGTGTATAAACAATTTACATATAATGCAAAGCCAAATAACAGTGGTAGTGGATGGTGTACAGATACAATAGGACCTAATAGCCCCTCAACAAATGAATAGTCACTACCACTGGCCAAATAAAATATGAAAAATATAGTATACAACAAGAATAGTCCGTAGGGTAGCCAAAGTCTAAAACAAAAAGGTAGTCATTTAAATTTAAATTAGTTCTACTAAAATGAGGTACTAATGACAATATTGTAAAGATATCAAACTTGATAAATCTCTATTACAATTATATTAAATATATATATATTACATCCAAAAAATGAGTTGTTCCATACTCATTATATAATATTTTAAAACAAACCACATTAAATTTATGTCCCTCTTAATATCAAATTGTATTATATTAACAAAAATATTATATCCAAAAAAAAGTGAGTTTGGTCAGACTCTCTAAATCCTAGTTAAAAACCTAATAACACATGAAGTGTCCCTTTTTTCCTCCCGAATATTTTATATAATTAAATTATCAAAAAAAAAATTATCATAAAGGTATTCACCTTATCATATGCATATGATCAGTTAACAGTAAATATAAAGTAATACGTAATACAAAAGGTCAAATAGTTAAACGACTTATCATTTTACAGCACTATAAGTCCATAGGAAAAACTCCCTCTTGGCACGGCTACATCAGTTTGTTGGCTGTAAAGACGAATCCTGGTCACAAAGCCACAACCAGTCACTGGTCTCTGGGTGACAGCAAAATCCACGGGTTTGCTAACTATGTATCTAAGGATTCTGTTACTAGTATCCTTGAGGGAATATTCTCAAGAGAATATCCTCAAGTAAAGTGAAATTAATATTTTCACGTGACGGAATCTAAAATGATTATTTAATTTAATAAATATGTAATTCAATAGGTGTTCTGACAGCATGGATTGACTGCACCAAAACAAAAACATCAAAACATTAGGTATTAGGTTAAGTAAACATCATGTCAAATTTATGAAGTTACTTTCGTAGGCATGGCAAGCTTGCGCCATGAAAAGAACATGCGCAGAATACAGAAGGCTGTACCACATTTGTAGAACCTTTTATATTCCACCAAAAAAATTAGGTAAAAAAAAAGAACCAAAAAAACTTAATGATAAGATATGGACTAGATCGGACTATTAGTTTGACTATATAAAAAAATGACCTTATGTTCTTTGTAAGTAAATCAAGGAAATTTTATATTTAAATTATTTCGGAACTCAAAAATAAATCTCTAAAGAAATACTAAATACAATGATAAATTTGATTATATTATAAAGAGATAATAACGTAAAAATGATTTACTTACATGGAGCTCGCAGCACGCCAACTCTTCCTTTTTATATGGAACTCTTATAAATGAATATTGATTTTATTATACAAAATTTACTTATTATTATTTTTATTAATGAATTATATTCTTTCCCCAAATTATCTTCCTTGCTCCAATTCCGTCACTTTGAAGGTGAACAATTTCACCGGTTGACGTGTCTGCAATCAGTTGCTGACCAAAACTAACCGCTTCGCTTCCGCACAAAATCGATCTTCCTTTCAAAGCGATAACAGCGCGTGTGGGGGAAAATGTCGATTCAAAATCGATCGTAGGCGGGTAATAAAAATTTCTTGAGGGGTTTAAAATTGGACTAGTCAGTAGCGTAAAACGCTACACATTTTTAAGTGATCAGCTATCATACTATAACTGTATGGGACAGAAAGGTCATGAAAAGCACTACGGTAATGATAGTGGTTTACAAAAATTTATGCTGAACACGATCAAGCTTGTCAATAGAGGTTTGATAGTAAGGTCCCCATACAACATGTGCATATTCTAGTCTGGAACGAATGAGACTATTAAAAAGAATTGGTAAAACAAAACATGAAAATTGAGAAGTGTTTCTAGTTATAAACCCTAATTGTTTAAATGCAATGTTTTACTGTGACCTCTAGATGATTACGAAATGTTAATTTACAATCAAAATAAAACACCTAAATCCTTAAACACAGTCCTGCCTTGACAGCTGAGTGTTATCAATGCTATAATCGTAATTTTAAAATTGTTTGCTTTCTGTGAAAAGTAATAACACAACACTTATCAATGTTCAATTTTAATTCAATTAGTTTGCACCAATCGCTAAATCTGCTGAGATCCTCTTGTAACTGAATTTGATCATACTGACAAGTAAATGACTTTATAAATTTTTTTATCATCAGCAAAGTTTAGAAATTTTGAATTCTTAATGACTTTTTCAACGTCATTAATAAGAGGACAAAAAAGTAGGGGACCACAATGTGACCCTTGTGGTACTCCAGAGAGGACGTCAAACAGATTGAGACAACACACCATTTTAATCTTAATGCTCTGGGTGTTACTTACAAGAAAACTATCATACCAATCAAGCCATTTGCCCAGCTATAACCAATGGCTTCCTAATTTACTGATTAAATAACGATGATTTACTTTATCAAATGCCTTTGAGAAGTCAGTATAGATGCTGTCCACCTGTACTGTAACTTCCTCTCAAAGGCACCCAATTTATCATCTTGGTAGAACCAACAAAGAAGTTTGACACTGTGCTCCTCTCCCCTTTGAAAGCCATGCTGTTGGGGTATTATTATATTGTCTGTTAGTTTTGATAAGTTGAGAAGTCACTAGTTTGTCGAGAAGTTTTGGGATGCTGACTGTATACAAATTCCTCTGTAATTTTTCAATATCCTCTCTTTTTAACTGACTTAAAAATGGGTACAATATAACTGTTCCTTCCAGCAAGGAGGGGAACTCACCAGTCATAAGAGATAAGTTATAAAGATATTTTAGGGGAATAGTAAAGTGAGCATAGACAGTGCTTTAATAATACCGGTGGGACTCCATCAGGCCCTGAGGAGAATTTGTTTGGAAGTTTACTTAATTTCATCAAACACTGATATAGTGTCAACTTGAATTAGGTTTACAGGGACATGTGATCTGACACAGTCTTTAAAAATCTGGAATGGGAGCACCTTTTATCTTTCTCATATACACCAGAGAAGAATTCAGCGAAAAAGGTTTAGCAATTTTCGAATATTGCCCTGTGCCCTTCTGTTACCGAGAGTTACATTTCTGGGGGTAACTCGAAGATTTTACGAAGTCTGCCAATGTATCCCCAAAATTCCCTGGGGTTTAATACCTTATGGTTAATACCATAAAAAGAATAAACTTACCTCAAATACTATTTTAAAGTTAATATTAAAGTCTATTTAATAAATATCTTCCCAAGAAATAGAACATACTACGATTATGCACATATAAAATGGGAATTAATAAAAAATCGTATTTCTCTCATCCCCATTCTTTCTAAGAAACGTAAATTATATATAATATATATAAATATATATATATATATATAATATATAATATATATATATATATATATATATATATATATAATATATATATATATATATATAGACTAGCGAAAGGTTGATACTTTACAGATGTTTCAAACTATTCAATGAACTTGTCTAACTATACTCTCGTGAATCACACGAATTTATATTGTTACCTGGGCAAATTTCATGGAACTATCTTACTTTTTCACTCATTTACATGGGATAAGCATACACAATAAAAATGACCCCGGTAAGAATTTACTTTCGACACTTAAACATGGTTGCCGTTAGCTCTTAGTTCAATTTGTAGATTAGTCACCCTTACTTAAAAATTGTCCGACTATAGCACATATATTCCATGGAAATATGCATAGCATGAAAATTGTGCATAATGTAATGTCGACTTAAAAGTTTTAAAATATCTTCGAGTCAAGAACAATTTCTACATAAATTGATTTATATCGAGAAAAAAAGCTGTCTATATCATGAGAACCGATCCACATTAATTATAAAAAATCCTTTCAGTCCTTTTCATTTGTATTATGAATAAAATATATGGACCACGGTTCCTAGACTTACTACGCTAACCAATGAACATTAGCCGGATTGTACTCCTGTGACGTAATTTGAATCTTAACATTCAGTCCTGTGATTGGATGGATGTATCAAAACAAAAATGTTTTATAAATAAAATAAATGTTAAATAACGTGCACGTTAACCTGCATTTACGTTAAATGCTAAAATTCTAAAAATTGATGTGATGTATCACAGATAACGTTTGTCAAAAAAAAACGTTATGTGGTAACCATAGATAAGAAGGTGGTAACGTTTTACGTTATCTTGCTAACATAATATATTATATTCTTTATAGTTTAGTTTGCAGATTTGCTTCCAGAATTAATTTACTATGTGTTTATAATACGCAAATCTGTAGAGTAAATTATTTTACTTTCAAACTAAATTTTACTTGGCTTTTCAAACTAAAAAGTAAAATGTTTTATAATACCGCAATACCGGGCATAAAAGTGGTATAAACAAACCAGACAGCTGTTGATTTGAATAGAATTATTAATTATTTTTAGTAAATTTCAGCATTATGACTACGTTAAAGTATTTTAAATCCAATCGATACTGTTTTGGTCCTCAATGCAATTCAAGATTTATAAAAGATATGTCCCTATTTCTCTTTCCTAAACTGAAAAACTTGAAGAAAAAATAATTTATTATGCAATTTTTTAAAGACAAATAATCATGTCCTGTGATGTGGGTATTAGTAAAATAGTTAGGTAATGACTGTGAATATTGATTTATAGGATTTTATTAAAAGAAAACCATGTGTTATAATTTTAACCTACATCTTACAACAACAAAACATATCTATCTGTCTCTTGTCACCGTTCACTCTCGGTGGACACTGTCATGGTTACTTGGTGGTATTCAGCCACGGAGCGGTGTGGCTGTTACATCCTCCCCCTTTGCACCACCCTGGCGACTCGCGGGTGGGGCAACAGAGTCTAAGCAGGAATAGAGCTCTACAGGACAGCAATGACAACGTTTTGGTCGGGGTTGTCTACGTCTGGCAATATGGTCAGGTGCAGGTTCAGCTTCAATATGAGCAAGGTCATCTCCAACATGGGGGCTCATTTCGCTATCGTCTAACCCAAGGGTCAAAGACTCTTGGCAGGAGACCAGTGGAGCAGGAGGGTCGGCTTCTGAGGATTTCACTGGACGACCTCTTCTACGGAGAGGTTGAACTGGAGCAGGGCACGGATCTTCTGGATCGGCATGGAAAGGCGTCAAGGCTGAGACATGATATTTCCCAGCAGGAACATCTGGAGTGTCGATGTGTGAAACTTCATAGGTTGTAGGGGACAGCATTTTGGTCACCTTGTAGGGTCCGTCACGACGCGGCGCGAACTTCGAAGTTATGGACTTAGATGCGTCACTTAGTGTGTGCGAATCGACTAGCACAATATCACCTACTTCGAACGAAACCGAGCGGCGGTGGCAGTCTTTATACTTCTTACGTCTATCTTGAGATTGTTCATGTGTCTCGCGGGCTTCACTAAGAGCTTTACTCAAAGATATTAGATAGGGCGTGATTTGTGGCACGAAGTTGTCCTTGGCTATGATGCTTCGAAAATCACGATTTGCATCATCAGGAGTTCGTAACTCGCGACCGAACGTGAGGTACGCAGGCGTGAAACCGGTTGAGTCGCACTTCACAGTGTTCATCGCGAACCGTATAGCGGGTAACTTTTCAGACCAAGACGAATGGTCATTATTTGTTAGAATAGCTAACTGAGTTTTAATGTCTCTATTCTTTCGTTCGACGGGATTAGCTTCCGGGTGGTATACAGGTATAAGGTTCTGTTGGTACCCAAAACAATGCGCCACTTGCTGCATTACCGCACTCACGAACTGAGTACCGTTGTCACTGATGACTCGACGAGGGATTCCGTATCGTAAGATTATGTTGTCTATGAAACACTTGGCGCAGGCAGCGGCAGTAGCAGATTCTAGCGGGAATAATTCTACCCAACGACTAGCAGTGTCTTCCACTACCAGAATCCATGTATAACCTTGAGGAGAGAGGGGCAAAGGCCCAAATAAATCAATAGATAGCACTTCAAACCTCTGGGACTGAACAGGGGTTTGTAGGAGACCAGCGGGTTTGAGGTTAGAGACTTTATAGCGTTGGCACTCAAGACATTTACTTACATGGTCAGAGATAATTTTCTTCATTCCAGGCCAATAGTAGCGTTTTATTATTCTTTGATATGTCTTCTCCACTCCATAATGACCAGCAGTAGCGGAATCATGGTACTCATGCAGTATGTGAGGAATACGTGTACTAGCCACTACCAATTGGGGCTCTTCTTCATCTACTTCAGGAGTATAACGGTATAATATCCCATTGTTCATGATATATCCTCTTTCTGCCCACCTCTTGAAATCTACGCTTGTGTCAGAAGAGGGATCTTCTAAACATCTAATAATCTTGGCAACATCTGGATCATTAAGCTGCTCTTCTCGAACATCAGCAACACTAAGAGTTGGAAAATCTACTCTTACTAGATGAACTTCAGCTATGATGGGAACTTCTGTCATGGGAGGCCTTGATAGAGTATCTGCGATTACATTTTTTCTTCCTGTGATATATTCTATTTTTAGGTCATATGGCATGAGCTCTAAAGCCCATCGAGCTAACCGTCCAGTAGGGGACTTTAAGGTCATTAACCATTTTAAGGCCTGGTGATCACTTTGCACTATTGTAGTAGCGCCTTCTAAATATCCTCGAAATTTCTTCACTGCCCAAACCACAGCGAGAGCTTCTCGTTCTGTAGTGCTATAGTTTTGTTCAGCAGGAGTCAGGAGTCTCGAAGCATACTCTACAGGTCGTTCGTTCTCTTTCTCCCCCTGCAGAAGACATGCCCCCAAAGCATAATTGCTAGCATCTGTACGAAGGATATAAGGTAAATTGCAGTCAGCTTGTCGTAGGATTGGGGCGGAACACAATAATTGTTTCAGACATTCGAAGGCCTCTTGTTGTTCTGCTCCCCAGGTCCATTTCACATTTTTCTTGGTTAAATTCGACAAAGGTTTAGCAACATGGGAGAAATTTTCGATGAATCTACGGAACCATGAGCATGTTTGCAGGAATTTTAGCAGTTGAGTAACATTTAGGGGTGGTGTCATGTTTAGTATGGCAGATACTTTATTTTCACTTGGTCGGATACCCAAAGGTGAAAGGATGTGTCCGAGATATTGGACTTCTTCACAGGCGAATGAACATTTTGCTCTATTTAGACATAATTTAAATAGGCGCATCCGGTTGAATACTTGTTTCAAATCGTCTATGTGATCAGAGAAGGATGGGGATAATATTATCAGATCATCTAAATAAGCTAGGATATTCAGAGTTTGAAGACCAGCACGAAATTTATCAATCATCCTTTGGAAACTAGCGGGACTGTTACACATACCAAAGGGCATGCGTGTGTAACGAAAGGTGCCAAATGGACACACGAAGGCTGTTTTGTCACGATCAGCTGTTCGTACAGAGATTTGATGATAACCGTATTTTAAGTCGAGGGTAGTCATAAATCGGGTTTCCTTTGCTGCATGCAAAATATCTTCAATACGTGGCAGAGGGTACTTATCTGCACGTGTTATTGCGTTTAAGCGTCGATAGTCTACTGTTAATCTGATACCTCCATCTTTCTTAGGCACAAGTACCACGGGTGAAGCATATGGGGACTCACACTCTTCGATTATGCCTTGAGCCAAAAGTTTATCTAATTCCTGACGCAGTAATTGCCTTTTGGGCTCTGACATACGGTAAGGTGGAACAGATATTGGTACATCATCAACCAATACAATGGAGTGTTCAGCATATGGAGTAGGGTCTCTATTATATACGAATAAATCAGAATTTTCCTTAACAATGTTGTTAAGATTGGATCTTTCTTCTAAGGATAGAGAAATTCCTTCATCTGCTCGTAGTTCTAAATGAGCAAGAGTAACGCTATTGACCTGGCAAGGAGAGCTGACCTGAGCCGGATCTGGAGCAAATGAGTAGGGGATATTAGGGACATCACCATAAAACCATGAGTCATTAGGAATGTCTAGAATGATGTTAGCTTTTCTTAAGAAGTCTGCCCCCAGTAAGGTACGACTATTTGTGTGTGTGGGCACAGAAATTAAGGAAATGCTATGAGAGCGGTTTTGTAAGATAACAACTAAATCAAAGACCAAAACAGTGGTAGAAGTAGTCCTACCATCCGCTAGGGTCATGTCTACACTTTTTGTGGAAAAGGGTACCTCATCCTTCAAGAGGATATCTCTTAGCTGAGAGCCAGCAATACTGCACTGTGCTCCCGAATCAAGATAACAATGACCTACATGACCTTCAATAGTGACCTGAACAATGGGTTTAGTTGATAGGTTTGTGGCAAATTGTTGGTCGACATTAACTGTTTCAGCAAGCATAAATTCAGATACTGCTGAGGATTTACTGGATGATTTGCATTTTGGACAATTACTTTTAATGAATCCAGGAGTCTTACATCCATAACACGAAATCTGATTCGAAGTAGAAAAGGTTGGTTTAGGGCTAGTACGAGAATTTACTAGAGGAGGATTAGGTTTGGGCTCAACCGAAGATTTTCGAGAATCTGCTTCCCTGGTTCTGGCTGCGGCCAATTTTCGACATTCATCCTTCACGTGACCTGGATTTTTGCAAAAGCTACACCGTACCCGTTTTGATTCGTTTTCGTTTTTAATATTTATTTCCGGATTTTCATACGATTCTTCAGTTTGCCTCGCTTCTTTTAAGAGTTCGCTAAATGTATTGATCTTATCACGTGCTACTTTTTCACGTATTCTCCTATGTAATAAACCGTATACCATATCTAATTGAGTGGCTTCGGTTAATGTATCTGCCGGTAACTGAGCTATTATCGCGCGCGCTTTGCATACAAAAATGTCACACGGTGTTTTAGCATCTTGTTCCGTCGAAAACAGTTCCCGATATACTCTGTAGGCTGGTTTTTGAGGTCCAAAAGTCGATCGTAATAAATTAATGGCGCTGGCCCACGTGTTTACCGTATTTTTAACACCTTGAAACCACGTGGCGGCGAAACCGTCTAGCAGCATGGGTATACCCTTTAATGCGTTCGCGTCAGACACGTGGCTGCACTCTTTATAGATCTCGACCGCATCTATAAAAGCTTTTACATCAGCCCCCTTTGATCCATCGAAGCGAGAAGCGCATTTTGCTAAACTACCCGAGTCCGAAATAGGCCTTGCTATTGTATTTAATAAGGCTTGAAACTGTTCGCTTGTTAAATTTACTGACGACATTTCTGCTGATGTTGATTCGCTTGAACTAAAAACCGTCGCCGACCTAAGCGAATAACTGTGTTTATCGTTTGTTGCCGTGATTGCAAATTTAACACAAAAATAGTAATAAAAATTAAAGGCTTACAGTTTCTGTTGCTTATTTCTTGTAAATACCCTTGAATGGAAGCTTGATATTCCCACAGGATATTTCTGAATGGTCTGTAGTGGAAGATTGATATTCCCACAGGATGTTTTGAACGATCTGTAGTGGAAGATTGATATTCCCACAGGATGTTTTTGGATGGTCTGTGCGGAGTTTCCACAGCAGTCACATACACAGTAGATTTATTGTTGTGAAGCACTAAACTAAGTGAAAATGTCCACTAATCACCTTACAATGGCGGGAGCAAAAACACTTTTTACTGTTCACAATGAAACTTTACGATTTTCACAGTACGAACTACACTTTAAACTATTTTGCCCAAGTTGGGTGCCAGTTGTGATGTGGGTATTAGTAAAAATAGTTAGGTAATGACTGTGAATATTGATTTATAGGATTTTATTAAAAGAAAACCATGTGTTATAATTTTAACCTACATCTTACAACAACAAAACATATCTATCTGTCTCTTGTCACCGTTCACTCTCGGTGGACACTGTCATGGTTACTTGGTGGTATTCAGCCACGGAGCGGTGTGGCTGTTACAGTCCTATATTTTCTGACAGGTGATCTCAAGTTAAGGTTGATTTCATGTAATCAAATGAACTATTTTACAATAAAGCCAAGTTAAAGTTATTTATTTATGTTAATATACAATAAAGTACTTACATATGTCAAAAAATAGTATAAAATAAAAATTAACATATTAAAAACATAAGGTATAATAATGCATATATACGTTAAATCAAACATTACACAGAATATTATATTCCCAGGGGGTTCCCAGGTATACACAAAATAAGATTCATCATCATCAATACACAAGCCAGTTCGAAACATTAAAGTTAAAATTTAGGAATTCATCAATTGAAAACTGCTTCCCCTTCAACCAATGGACTCTTTGCTTCACCACAATACTCAAAGATATCATTAAGGTTAATTTCCATTATTAAATGATACAAATAACTCGTCTTAAACCAAACTAAACATGGAAAAGCAATGGTAAGTATTATTCGAATGTTATGTTTGTTTTTGTTTATACCATTTATATCGGCCATGACACTGCAATCGACCTCTCTACATTTTCAGTTTCAATCGCGAATAAATGGGTTTTGTATTCTTGTGTACTCCTGTGACGTAACTCAAGCATCCCCACCCCAGTCGGAAGAGGCAACCGTAGTGCTGTGTTGCCAATGTCGGATAATTATCCGATTTTCGGATAATTTCGTGGACCATCGGATAATTTTCGGATTGAACAATTTTTTGGATAATTTCGGATAATTCAAGTGTCTATCGACTTTTTATTTTTAAATACAATTTAAATTTTTATAAGGTTAAATAGCTAAATTTGCGAATGTACATAGAACTGCAAACTCTATTCTCATATAATCGAAGATGATGGAACCTATGAATTATTTCAGCGCCCTCTGTTGATAAATAGTATAGTTTTGGTTGACTGTTTTACTGTACAAAAATCCAGGGATCTTTGAAATTGACAAAACAAAAATCGAATTTCATTTCAATCCAAGTCTAAAAGGTCGAAGTAGTCAAGTAATTCCCCTGTGGCACTTTCTCTATACTTTTGCCGATTATGTATGTAAACAATAAGTATTTTTAATGTAGGTTTTAAGAGTTAATAATTTGTTAATTTGCTGTATTTATGTATTATTTTTTGTTTTTTATTTAAATAAATATATTTCTATCAAACTTTTTTTTTGTGTGTTTTGGCTTGGACAATTGTCATTCAGCCAGTCTCAATCAAGATAAGCTTATTAATGTAGTGTGTATAGTAATTATCTTGATACTTAGCAAAGTCGACGTCATTGTCTTTGCTAAGAGACGCTAATTGTATCCGAACGTCTGCGGTCCCTCCGGTGAGTACCGATTGCACAAGGATAGAAATTATTTTCATTTATTAATTTTTAATAAACGAAAATTTCCACCAAGGTGGGATTCGAACTCACGACCTTTAGGTTCAAAGGTAGGCGCTCTTACCACTGAGCCACAGAGGGGGTTAGATTATTCTACTTTTTAAAATTTCCAAGAAAACAACGTACTTTAGTTTTGACTTAGCCTGTATTTGATTTAATGAATGTATCAAAATTAATCGTCTTTATAACTTTTAACTATTATTAAAAAACTATGGCTACAAGTTGTTACTTTTGTGAAACTTTTTGTATCTCCTATAATAGATACAGCGGACTTTGTCACAAAAGTTAATCACCCTGTATACACCAACAATGGAGAACTTTGAGAAGTATCGGCATTATTGGATGGAGTGAGAGGATGGGGATAATAAGAATAAACAACTACACAATATTCTACAATTTTTTATTTTATACAAAAAAGTAAATTAAACAATAATTTTCATATTGTTAAATTGCAATATCTAATTGCTCTTTTATATATTTACTAAGGATTTAATAATGAAACTAATGTATCTGTACAATATATAGTAATAAACAATGAATTCAGATTCTAATTTCAACTGATAGAATTGTCTAATTATTTATAAGTATACTCCCTTTACTATAGTATTAATCTTCTGCTTGTTATGACTCTTTTATTTATATCATCAACTGTTACAGTCAAATAAAACAATATACATATACTCATTATACAATAAACCACAAATGAGATGAACTCGATGAGGTGAACACATATCCATAACTTCATTTACCTTAAAATTGTTATTTGGGGACACTTATTTTCTAGCTCTGCAGACTCATATGAAGACTAATTTGTTGGAGAAAGATAGTCCTGTATTAATCCTCGTCAAAACCTATTTACCCTTTAATCGACAAGATCGTCTACAGACTTTTTTTACTCTAACCTAATTATTTTTCAATCACGAGTGTGATTGAGTTGAACGACAAAGAAGTTTATAGGCACTGAACATACGAAACAAACTGTACCGGTTTGATCGTCGTAGCTTTATTTTATTTACAGCAGCTGTCATTTATGTTGAGACAGTCGTATAATTCAAACGCTAAAATTATTTGTGTTATAGGCAACAAAAAAAAAAAAATAATAAAAAGTACTTTCTAGTTGAGAAATAGACACGAACATTTTTAGGGTGAGTAGTTGTTATGTATATTTATTTATTTGCTATTGTGTAGAGGAAATAAGCAGTGGAATTGAAATACCGTGCATTTAGTGAAGGCCGTCTGCAGATGGCCTTGTTGCTTAGTTGCAAAATTTTTCTTCTCTGTTCTTAGTAATACGCGTATCTTTTGTCTTTATTTTACCTACTAAACGTGCGGTTATTATTTTTATGTAGAAAATAGAGGGTAAACGTTGTGTAGAAGGATGTAAGAGAGCATGGGCAGCAGGAAAAGGATTCGGTGTCTCTACTCTAAGTGAAAAAAGAAGTAATAGACACCATGGAATCGTTTACGGATAAAGATGTCGATGACGTAGACAGTGAATGATGAGGTGATAAATGAATGCATCCAAAACATATATTTAATCGCTACATTTGTACAGACTGTGAACTTATCACTGAATATCTAGTACTTTGCTCAGTCCAACCGATGTTATAATTCCAATAGCACAAACTTTCACCCCTGAAGCGGCTATTGTGGTTAGAGATGAATTTCCACCAACCACAGCAGCAGAATCATTAGCATCGACATCAGAAGACATAACCTCAGTAGAAATGACAACAATAGCAACAACGTCAGCAGCAATAGCTGCATCTACATTCAAACCACCGAAGAGACTGAGATCACCGTTACCGACTTTAAAAGTTTCCGGCCTGAGAGTGGTAACATCAGCAGGTAGCTTCACTGGAGAAGGACTGTACATATTATGAACAAAAAAAATGATAACTACTGATTTTTTTTTTACTTTCAGTGTTAAAAAATATTGCAAAGGGTTCCAGGAATGAAAGAAATTCTGTGGGGTCAACGTTCAATGCCGTTCCATGTGAACGAGGTTGCATTTCGCGGCAAAAATTGGTCTTCCATAATACATAAATTAGATTCGCCATTGCAGTTTTTTAATTACTTCTTTACGGATGAATTGGTCGATCTTATTGTGTTGGAAACAAATCGAGCTGCACGTGACTTCGAAATTAATACACAATTCACCGTCGATGAATTTGGATTCAGAGCCGTACCATATTGCATGAAATTGAAGAAGTTCGAAGCAATTAAAAGCATCTTGCGTTCAATGATGAAAGCCAACGTATTAGAAAAGGTGAATCAGGATACGATCCTATCTTTCGAGTAGAAAAATTGCCACAATTTTGAATGCTCAGTTTGACAGCATCTCAAAAAATGCACGGTTATGTGTGGATAAACAAACATGCTCGACCAAGATGGTCCACCATCTTAGACAATACCTAAAAGATAAACCCAACAAATGGGGTGTAAAGTTATTTGTGATACGAATGGGTTTTCATATCAGTTCGAAATGTATAATGGTGCTCATAATTTTGCCAACAGCCCAAATATTGGTGTTACAGGAAACGTTATTATCAGGTTATCGTAGACAGTGCCAGACTTCCTGAATCATGTCATTTCTTCGACAACTTCTACACATCATTACCTCTAATGGTTTACTTAAGAGCTCGTGGCATTTTTGTCTTGGTACTATTAAAAGCAATCGAATTCCTAACCGCAAATTTCCATGAGACACTGATGAAAATTTGAAAAAAGAAGCAAGAGGTTATCCCATCGAATACTGCGGATCAGCGTTATGGTGTCGATCTGGGCACAGTTTTGTGGAAAGATACTGAAAATGTTAATGACTTTGTTCGACATATGTTTAAGTAAAACCTTTCTTGAAATCCCAATCAGTTACACAACCGGCTAAAGTGGCTCGTTATGATAAGAAAGCAAACAAATACATCGAGGTTTGATGCCTATAAATCATTCGAGAATACAACTCTCACATGGGAGGTGTAGACCTCATGGATTCATAATATGGGTCGAAATAGGTTTTGTATCAAAACAATGGACATAGCCACCAGAATTTTTTACCATCTAATGGACATGGCGACTACTAATGCATTCGTTCTGTATTGACGTGTAAATGTGGAGAAAAATCGGAATATCTACATGACGATGCAACATTTCGATTGAACATGTCTAAAGAGCTGTGTGCTACTACTGAAAAACGTCCTGTTGGACGACCACCGTCCATTCCACAGCCATCTAGTAGTTCTGCAGTCGGTAGATGTTCATGAGGTTTATAGTGTATGATACGACGGATTGAATCATTTGCCCGAATGGGGATAAAAAAGTCTGGCAAACTGTATATAAAGTCTGACACTCATTCATTTTGCACCAAGTGCAACCTTCATTTGCGTAACAGGAAAAGTAAAAATTGCTTCACACCAAAGCCTGATACTTTTTTGTTTATTTAACTGTACCCTTTTTCAATAAAAATATTATTTTTGTACTACTAATAAATTATGATGATTTCATAAATTTTCCTTCTGAACGACAAGACTGTCTGAAGATGGTCTAAAATTTGTTAGTCTGGCGACCAAACCAGACACAATATCGCCAAACTGACCTCATATTCGTTTTTCCCACACCCAAATGACCCTAAAACCAATATTGCCGATTAAAGGGTTAAGATTTAAAATATATAATTTCAATCGAGACAACAATAAATCATCATTAACAACTAATCCTCAGAATAATCAATCTCCAGGATTACGTGTTAACTTCTTGTTCTAAAATATTCAACTAACAGTTCATGAGTTACAGGCCATAAACGTTCTTCTTATTTCAGGTATGCACCTCTATGGTTCATCATATTTTAACGATTACTGTATAAATGTTATGCAGATCATACCACTATGAATTTTATACTCACAGTGTCCAACATACCTAAATTTTTCTTCTAAAGGGATCTGATGTTGTAGTCGTTATACTTGTTCTAATAATATTTAAATAACAAATACACTGAGCTCTTGTCAGAAAATATTAAGTGCTATCAAATCCAATCAAAACCTTGAAAACCAAAACCTAAACCTACTCATCACAACAGCTACATATTTAAAACATTATAGAATCGAAGCAGTTAAACATCAAACCACAAATATTATAATGTTGTTAAATATACATCATCTCAGCCATAGAAACTCATTTTTTTGGGTATATGTACAAAATGTTTCAAAATAACTAGCAAGTTCGTCGATTGTGACATCACACGGGGGATTAACGTTCATTCTAGCTTGATGTGAACAGCTACCAATATTCTGACTTGTACTATCAGATCTCTGAGTTTTATTTTGATACTGAGCTATTAAAAAACTAGGACCGGAGTACCTGTCCAAATTAAATCATTATTGCGTATGCTTAAAAGTTCACAAACCGTTTATGATGGACTTAAAATCATCTGTGGGCTTTGACATTTCACCAATTGTTTTCTTTCTTTTTAGACGAATGTCCTTTAGAGTGTTTTCCCTTTTGAGAACACTCAACAAACTTTAACACAGGTTCTCTGAGGATCTTCTTGTTTGGCTTTTTAAACGATGTAGTATGCTTTACACTTTGGTGTTTTGATGCACAATCGCATGTTGAACCAAAATTGATGGAAGAAAGTGATTTGAGCGTCTCCGTCTCATGAATGGGTTTGTTTGAAACTGTTCACAGGTTTTTTATTCGACTTAATATCTAATTCCAATTTTTTTCCAAAGAATTCAACAAATTTACGTCTTCTTGTGACATGTCGGCCTGAAAAAGAAAAGCAAATTACTTATTTTATCGTTAACCAATATAAATCTATAATTGAGGCGGTATATGTAAAAACGGCATGTTACTACTTCGTAAGATTTATGTCATAAAGGAAAAGTTCTGTGCCAAAAAAGAATTGAAAATATAGAATGTTCTAGACTCATCGAATGTCCAGAAATGTCTCGTGAGGTTTGGAACGTCAGAAAATGTATATAAACAGGAAGTTGGCAGTTTAATGAGTAATAGTAATTCAGTTTTTGAATATTTTTCATTTAAGTGAAGTTGTTAACAAGCTTCTGTATCTAATATTGCTTCAGTAATTAATAGATCTTTTCCAGGTATAATTAGGCCTAGCAAAATTTTAAAAACCACCCACATTCAATGATCAAATAGCATTGGAATCTCATCGTTTTCAATTTGAAGTTACAGCTAGAGCAAATAGCTGGACTGAAAAAAAAAATGGCAGCTTCCTTGGTAATATCTCTCCGAGGACAGGCAGCAACCCTCTTACAATATCTTCCCAGGATTCACCCAGATACCTCTCTCGTTCAAGATTTATAGACAAATTATGATCAGCAGCATCTAAAGCAGGTTTTCCAAAGCCAGCTTAAAGTTCGATAAAAAAAACAACGAAAGCGTGAAAGAATTTAAAACTGTAAGGTACGTCCTACCTCAATAAACACCAACAAAACGAAGTATGTGAAAATAAGCATGCAACCACAAATCCTACCACCACTTGTTACATAAAACGACGTCATCGGAAGCAGTGAACGAATTTATATACCTGGAGTGCTGCCTAACACTGAATATATTACTGCCGTAGAGATAAACTGCAGAATTTGAACGGCAATAAATGATTTTTTTAATCTAAATCTCCTTAATCTCAATTATATCGAGAAATACAAAAGTAAAACTCTATAAAACAATAATACGCCCAGTCCTAACATACGGTTCAAAGACCTGGACTCTAACAAAAGTACTAAGGCGAATCTATGGAGAGGTGAATGACAGTGGAGTGTGGAGAAGACGATACAACTTATAGAATACACCAGGAACCAGATATCGTAAAACATATTAAAGATATTATGTCCGAGGTGGACAGAAGGAGAACTTATAAAAACGCTCGTTGATAGACCCATTGGTCAGAGACGAAGAGGAAGATCCAGAACAAGGTTCCTTGATAACATCGATGAAGATATGAGAAATATGGAATTCATATTTGGGGAAAAAAGCAATAGATAGGGACCACTGGAAAAAAATATGAGGAGGAGGCTAGGCCCCGCAGGGTTGTAAAAGCCAGAGTATGATGATGTACCTATAGGCACCTAAAAATTTTCTGGAACAGATTGGTAGTTAGGCATTCATAGATGGATGTTGAAATGTTGACAAATGAAGTCCCTACTGCAGATAACCAACAACCTATTTTATCCTAAATGTTAATCATACTGCAAAATCTTCACCAAAAAAACTAAAAAAAATATAAAAATAGATGATTAATTACGTAAGAATAGGCCACTTAAAAAAATTGCAGAAGCTGATCCCAAGCAAGGAATCAAAGAATGAGGTCAAAGGTCATAAGATGCCAGTCGCAAAGCTCTACTAGAAATAATAATAGATATAGGTCTTTAAGAAATCGATCTCCCACAA